>CM041779.1:326110638-326513118 GCA_023374045.1 Limonium bicolor
GGGTGTCATGGTAGTCCTCAATGGTTTAGAGAGGAGTTCCCCTTATAGAGTTTTCTTTGTTTCCATAATTCGTTAGTAGTTCATCTCAAGGTCCATAACGAGAAAGGGACTAAACTACTGTGTGCGCGCAATGATATACAACAAGATATAAGAAATCATACAAACAAAACAAGCAATCCAATTTCATGCTTTGATCTTATGTCATTTTCACACACAAGGCACACAGCACACAAGCCGTGTAACACGACAACATACGAACCACACATGTCCATACCTGGATCCGAAGCAAGTAGTCACACACACGGAGTCCCGGTTGGCGTTTGCTACGGCCCTAACGTTAATCAACACAACTTGTCAGTTTTATGATTTCATGCACAACCGTGGTGACATTTTTTTTCTAGCTTATCCTATATTAGCATGTGCAATTCTCCAGGTGAATTTTTTTTTGGAATGCTCTACTGATATTAGCCTTGAGGATTCCCCAAGTATTAACCTTAGGCCTTAGCTTACTCCTAGGGCATTTACATCGCCGTTTTTACACCTTACTAAGTACTACTCACTAGCAAATGTTTTAGAGTATTCTAGGCACTAATATGCAGTAAGTTGTCTAAGACGGGTATTTTTAATTTGCCGAGGAGGTATTCCTACCTTAGTTAAATGGCTATGCTCCAAGTCCATTATCCACGAAATAGCACTCCTCAAATATTCCTGAAGCTCGCTCATACTGAAACTTAAAGGTTTCAAAACTGAAGTAAAATTCATTTATACCACCTCATCTTATCGCATTTTTAGTGCATCTAACGGATGTCTAACCCTCCCAAGGTATTCCCTCCATTTAGCTAGGTATATTAGGTCTTTCTGGGTTCGTTAACAGATTAGCCTCACACTCATGCACTCCTGCAAAACCGTTAGACAGAGCTACAATTTTTTTATTTTACCGAAATCTGAAATCACTAACCATGCATTTCTCCTTGATTCTTATGTTCAGTTGGTTCAGTTGATGTTTGATCTTCTCACAACACTTTGCAACCTAGCTGTAGTTAATTAGCTATGATTTGGGTTTATTTTTAACCCTCACAGCCTCCTAGAACCTTGGGAAATTGGACATACTGACACACGAAATAGGGCAAAACTGAAACATCACTTCTAATATCCTCACTTCCATTCTTCTCCTTTTTACCCCCGTTCTGGACTTTCTATTTCCTCAAAGTGCTACCACATTAGCTGGATGAACTGGTAAGACATTAAGCTCCTAACTCTCAATATAACCCCTTACAGCTCTGTATCAAGTTACACAAACTCAAACCTTCAGGAACATTATAAAACCGAAATACCAAATACTGATATCCTTACTTTTATCCTCTTCTGTTTCTGCATAACTGTCTCCCAATTTATACCTAAGCGCTTATCTACTTAGTCCAGGGTTGTATCTGTGTTTAAACTCACAAGACAACGAAGCAGCCCTGTTAACCCCACTGATATAATTTATGCACTAAAATACAGGGTCTGCAGAAACTGATATGGTGAACTGATGTATCCCCCTTGATTATTTTCTTTCTGTTTCTTTTCCCCAAGTTATCTAATTCCCTACTTAGGTGTTTCAATATAGCTGTATCCTTCAAACAGACCCACGGCAACAACCTAGTTAAAGTTACCCACTTACCTATCCTTAAACCAACAATTTCAGGTACCAACACAGGACATTCCTCTCCTTCTTGGACCTTGCGGTTAGCTAGGTGGGTTAACTTCCAACTCTCCGAATGGTTTAGTTACTGAGTTTGATGAATTGGTAAGGTTTTAAGCTCTTAACCCACCCAATACAATCCCTCAAACCCTCTGAAACAGTGTTATACAGAAATTCAAACGTGTTCTTTCCTGTTGTTCTCTTTCGGTGTAATAATTTGTCGCCCAACTTCTCCCTCATTGATAACTCACGTAATTAAGTGTTCTATCACAATTTTAAATCTCAACCAACTTTTGGATCTCACAGAATTACCCTTATACTGAAGCAAGACAATTCCAGGGACTGAAACAAAGGCTAAAACTCAGCAGAACTAACACATAACCTGCACATGTCTTCATCCTACTCCATGTTTAAGTTACTAAGCTGCTGTCTAACTCACCCCAAAGTGTTCTACCAGCCTAGCCAAATGCATTAACTAGGTCTTGGGTTTATTATTAAGCCAGACCGACACTGTTACAACTCCTGTAACTTGATTGTACAGAACAATAGAAACCGACAATCTGCAGCAAGGTTTGTATGTTTATTTCCCCTTTCTTCCTTAATCGAGTAGCTAACTGATTTCAAAACTTTCGAATGAGTATACCAACTGATTTCACCCCTTTTTAGCAATGTTTTAATTTCAAACTCAACCCACTACAACGCTCTTAACATTTTTTTTGTGATTCAGGTATACGGAAGCTACCAATTGCAGAAAACAAAACACATCATCTGGTTTCCCACTTCACATAGCTTCAGTTTAGTTTGCTTTACAGATTTCTAACCTTCCAATATGCGCGCTTAGTTACGTGCTCTAGTAAGTTTGTTTCTAATTTAGAACCTCCAAAACATAATGACCACTCTACTAAAACTCACTTATACAGAACTAGAAACTGAAAAGAAACCGAAAAGGTTGCAGAACTGAAACATGTTCCTGCACACTACTCCTTCTTTCACTTCCTAATGTGTTTTTCTGGTTTCTATAACATCACAGGCTTATTTACACTTAGTCCAAATTGTTAACCAGTTCTTAAGCTTATCAATCATTGTTCTCACGTCACAAACACTCAAACTTCCAGAACTGGGACATACACTACACGGCTCTGATCTGACCTTATTATCACCCTTAGACTCTCCTATCAATCCTTTTACTCGACCGTTTTTTTTTCTAGCCGTTTGTAGCATGTTGGACAATAAACCTACGAATAGCAGATCAAACCGGTTCTGGTTTAGTTTTCAGACACGAACGAGAATGAGCTGAGGGTTACAACATCGACATAATACATCAGATTTCCAAGCACAAAATAGCTATGAGTTTAGTCAACAACCTTGAGTAGTTCAAGCTGGGTTTTCCTTGCTGTTTTGGTTAGTGGTTGGACTGAGGAACCTTGGCTCCACAACCGGCCATGCGCAAGCAGAAGATCCCAGGTTAGGTGTTGTCTTTAGTGGTGTTAAAACAAAACGACAAAAGCAGAATGTACGGAATATGTCAGTTCATTGTCTTACCTTGGATCAGATTGCAAAGCAGTTGGAATCAGTTTCTGAGTGCTTTTAGCACAACATTGCATCGGTTCCCCAGGTGGAACTCATGCATGCACAGGTTAGACAAGGAGGTGGAAGTTAACACTGGTGTTTTGGAAAACAATGGAGATTTAGCAAAGTTCTCGGGCAGAACTAGACAGAGGGAAAGGAAAACAAGGAAGTGGAACAACCAGCATTTTAGTTTGTTGTGAATACCTTTCGAAAGTTTTCTGCAGCGGGTTCTTGCTCGAGGTTTTCCCAGAGATTCCACCCGTGTGCTTGCATGCCAGGTTCTTGCGAGGAAGATGAAAGTCTTAGTAAGTTTTGAGCACAGATTTTCGGCAACAACAAATAGGAATGGAACCAGAAGTACAAGGGATCCAGGAGAGTTTACCTTGCGCTTGTTTCTCGCAGAAATGGCACGGGTTCCTTACGGGGTTTCTCAGTAACAATTGAGGGGAGAAGAAGTTAGAAAGTGATGGCTTTCGATCAGAACAAGGAAGTGGAGAAGAAGGTGTCGATACCCAGATTCAAGACCGGTAACAACCCTCGACACGACATGCAGGAAGGAAGAATGCAAGCATGTTTGGCTCAGGGTTCGGAACTCCCGCATGCGAGAAGGCAAGGGAATCTCTGTTTGAAAAACAACCAGAGTAATTTGTATGGGGAAGAGGAAGGAATCGAGTGGTCTGTTACCTTGGGTTACAGACGCGTGTGAGAGTGAACTCCAGAGACAATGGTTGGGAAAACAGGGAGGTGATTTGCATGCAGGGCAAGTGGGGAATTAATGAATGTTTAGCATGTTAATGTACTACCCGGGCTGGTCAATTGAAGTTTGGGACGTCTGCTGAGTAGGGGCTGATTAATGGTTAACCCATTTATATTATACATATACGTAGTGTAGCCAGTAAATAGTGTTAAGTGGTACATCATGTTATCGAATATGAGCACCAGCACAATTGGTAAAGGCATTCGAAGCGGGTACGAAAGGTACCGGGTTCGAACCCCGGCAGGAGTGCACTTGCTCTCTTTTTTTTTATCAGTTATATACATGTCCACTTGTATAAATGTGCGGCGTAGTACTATGTCGCATTTTTAATTTCACACACACTACTTTATTTTTTTGTGACGTTATTAGTTGTTATACGACGTTGTAATTTGTAACGTTACGTATGCATATTTTCATATACGTACATGTATAAGTACGTGACCGTATTAATATGTAATGTTGTCATATTTTCGGACATGTATATACTAAATTTAATTGTTCGCACATGATTTAATTTAAACTCCACCAATTTAGACTGCTAATTTTTCGGGGTATTTCAGCCTACCCCCTTAAAGGAACTTCGTCCCGAAGTTGTTACTTCCTGAACTGATGTTTTCCATCCTTGTTAATCCTAGGGATTAAGTCCCACATCTCATAATTCTCACTACTCGAGTGTGTGCATAAGCACTATGCCACAATAATGGCTTCTCACAAGTTTTCATAGTAGTCTAAGGTATTAGCAATGTACAAATAACAATATGAGGTGTAAACCACCGTACGCACATTCATTCCTAACCGAGCGTACATACACACACATAACAATCTCATATACCAGCGCGTGGCTGTAGGAACACACCAGTGCAAAGATAAAGTCCTGAATACGTTCTCTCTAACCAAGGGATCATCATGTCCCGCAAATTTCACAGTTCTATTTCACTACTTTGTGCTTATAAGCACCACGCCATCTCTGTGGCGTCACCCAGTTCTCAATAACATGCCACATCTGTGGCTTCACCACGTTCTCAATAATATTTCAATGTACCAGTAATATTTATATATTGTACTCATATGTAATCCAGAAAACAAGTCGTTAATTCATAACCAGGGTATCTCACAAACATCCAAATACAATCCAACACGGTTCAAACATGCATAGCGTCACAAAAACAACACACCAAACAAACATCAACACAGCAAAAAGCAACGCGCTACCCCCCTTAAAGATGGATTACGCCCACGTAATCCCTTTTATATCCTCCTTGAACCTTGGTTCTAGCTGTTTAGTTCTCATGGAGTATTTTAGTTCTCATGGAGTATTTTAGTTTCTATGCGATGTAGCTCGCAGTATAATCTCATCAAAGGTCTTGACCATGTTAATGGCTTGGTTTCCGTCTCAAGCATTCTTATCGGTTTCCATACCGATCTAAAACGGATTCGGATTTAGCCTCTCTGGGTCTAAGATATTGGCCAATATGCCACTTGTTATTCGACTTGAAGATGTGAAATATGGTCCACCAGCTTCTGCTGTGCGACTCTGATTAGTTTCGGGTTTAGTTTTCCCTCACTATACCTCTCAAGGTGGTGCATGACTTAATAGTATAGGAGTAAAAGTCTCTTGACCGACATTGGGTATTTTAATTTATACATAATCTCGGTGGATTGTAGCTTGTGTATCCATTTACTCAGGAGGTCGGAGGTTCATGTTTTTAGTGTGCTTTTAAGCATTTGAATTGTTCTTCCTCGCTGACCTCTTGGTTTTAATTCATGTACGTTCTATAGTAACGACTTTTAGTACTCAATGTTTGACGTGTCATTGTTATAACAACATGTTTGGTATGTATTACCGATTATGAATATGTGTAGCATATGGTATTTAGTTCCCTTATCATCACCATTGTTCGTAGGAATTAAAATAATTGACTATTACTGGTTACGTGTTGCAATTGATTGCGATAGTATATTTTCTTATGTGGTACCTTTTAGGTTAATAGTTACATCACATCATTTTAAGTGTTCATATATTTGTGACCTCGAAGTTTTTGAGTAATGTACCAATGTATTCTACCCTCGTATTCTGGTATCCTTGACTTGTAATATTTCCCACTTATTTGTAGTTCATGTGTCCTCTTGTAGGGGGTTTCGGGAATTATCCCACACTGACGTGATCAGCGTAAGTGTTGGACTACCCTTTTCACCCCAATTTGTGCGTAGTGTCCCTTGACCTGGCCAGGGTCAAGTTCAACTTTGCACGTCCGATTTAGACGATCCAACAATTATTCACGTTTGAATTCTTATCCCACTCGTTTCCAGTCCTCTGGCAATCAATTCATTGATTAGTGTCACCATCTAAGCCTTTAGATGGCTTGTTCAAATTTTCTAACTGTATATTCATACATATATACTCGTGGTTTTTAACCTCTTGATTTATAGGTAGGTTCCCGTATGAGTGTTTCAACAAGTTTAGTGACATACTGGTACATGTAATTTATCCTCTTGGTGCTAGTTAGTTGGGTATACAATGGTATACTTCCCAATTCTTAATATTATTATGATTTCCTCACACTTACCAGTTAATATTGAATTTACAAAATGATTCTTTACTTATCTTAGCCCATCAATCAATCTCCCCATTACGACCTTTAACTTTGTTCAAAAACTTCCAAATTTCGATACCCAGTTATTCTTAAATATTTGGTTTCCCCTCGATATTTCCCTCCTCATAAATATTTGTCTGATTTTTTTTGTTGGCCCGCTTAGGCTCACCTCTATCTGACTTACGCGTTATCCCGTTTTCCATATTAATCTTTTATGGGTCTCGTAATCCTTTTGTTACTTCCTGTTTATTATTCCTTGTGTGTTTTTCTTCCTTGGAATAGTCTAGCTTTATCACCAATGAGGTCTCAATATTTATTTTCGCTCGTTGAGTTGTATTGTTAACTCGAGTTAGGTATGGTTGATTTACTAATCATGGCCTTATTTAATTGAACCCTATTTACTCCTTGGGTTTTACTGGTATCTTGTCTTCTCTGGTATGTACGTATGTACATTGGTATATATGATATGATAAATCCTGGTTAGAATTCCTTCATACGTAGTGTGTTTGGGAGGATTATTTCGCAATAGTCGCATTATACATTGCCCTTTAGATATTTACCTGGGAGGTCAAATTTGTGTGGCGACGTTTGTGATTTCAATAATACTGTGGGAACCCTGCTTGTAGGTTTGTGTATAACGTTGTGTCATGCTTTATCAAGCATTAAAGATTGTACCAATTTTATGGTGTAATTTTCGTCTTGACTTATATTCTCTTATTTTTATTGTTTTACGAGAGGTTTTCTAAAATTAACCTCTCAAGTGTATGAACTGAATAATTTATCTCAATCCCATCCTTGGCTTGATTAATTGTTTAATTAAGCTTTATTTATTTCATAAATTTTAGGGATATCTTGGTCCTTTTTGCTGTCAGGTAGGGTCCTATCGGCTGCTAAGCATGTCGACCCAAGTTGTCGCTAAAATTGGTCCCTCTACGGGTATTATCCCTTTGGCAACGTCTTTGAACTTCACGGGTTGATAACATTAAGTAGATGCCGGATCGGGTTTTCCCGAGTGTGAGGAGACTTTCTACCTCTCCGGTGTTCTTCCTCTGAATTTTAAGGAAAATTAGGGACGTGGAGGGTGGGTGTAGGTATCTGTTAGGTATCCAGTAATTAATGGGGGAGAACCCTAACTAACGCGCCTCACGTACTACCCCAACCCTTAACTTCTTGTCAAAATTCCTAATTCCAGGTTTCCTATACTCGGTACTTCTCTGTTCCAGTCATCAGAGCGCAACTACGCTCTGATACCACTTTCTGTAACACCCCCGAATACGACAACGATCAAACGACGCCTAAGTTAACATGAGATCTACGCAGCGGTTCCTACTTCATCGGGTGTCACAGACCAACCACCCATGTGGTTGACAGTCCACATTACCAATCTCCAAGTTACGGTCTGATGACTGGAAGTCCAACTTAACGAAATCCAAATACAACATAAAGTATACAAACCGAGTACCGAGATCTACAGTTTAGTTAACAACTTAAGCAACTAACCCATACATAAGAAACATACTCTAAAGTCTTGCCATGTGGACTACCCCATGATAGTCCTTCACCTACACTCCGTCCGTTCCAGACACCTGTAAAAAATAAAGGACTCAGCAAAACTATGCTGAGTATGAACGTGTGAAGCCCGTATGTTACCGGGCCACACGACTAATTGGTCGAATATTATTAAATCATTTTACATGCTATGATAAAGCAGTAAAGCACACATCAGCACATGATATCATACACACTCATCGGTAGCATAGCAATATCAGAAGCAACCAAGCACAACTTGCAAGCAGCATAGCAATGTCAACACACAACAGCACAAAAGCTGCTATGTAGCAACAACAATCAAGTAATATAGGACGTGTGCGTAGGTATATTATACCGTCGATCCTCACTATGGGATCATTCAAGGGATTACGTATTGTTTTCTTGTTCTCATTACATGTTTTCCTTTCTTCTCTTGCACCGAGTCAGGGGATATAGATTAGATCCCGAGACTTGTATGTAGGTGCTATTCATTCCTTGTTTCTTAAAGGATCACATTTGTGACTTTTCTTATTTGCTTGGTCTCACACAAGTTTTCTTTATTCTCTGGCACCGAGTCGAGGGATATAGATTAGATCCCGAGACTTCATTACAGGTGCTAATCGTTCCTTGTTTCTTTAAGGTTATTGTGAATTCTTTTATCACCGCACGTTGGAGGTCGTCGCCTCCATAGCTAATCCCTCATTCCCGGCGTCATGCGCCGAGAAAGCGAGTCGCCTCTTGACTCCAGGATAAGCTCCCCCAATTTGTCACTCCCCCATTCCCGACGTCATGCGTCGAGAAAGCGGAGTCGCCTCTAGACTCCAGGATGTGCTCCACACAGAAGGGCGAAGGATCTGATGCAGATACCAACTCCCGAATATTCCATACCGCGCGGCCCGAGATGTCGTCTTCCCGGGTTATCCTCATGTTCCACCAGTTGGTACTTTTCATTTCATTATCATTATAATCTCGACACCATAGTGGGTGTCATTAGCGGTCCTCTAAAGTTAGAGAGGATTTGTCTCTTCGTATAGTTCCTTTGTTTTGTTTACGTGGTTCGTCATGTCTCACCAAGGAGACTTGCTCTTCATTATCATTAATGAATAGACACCATGGGGTGTCATGGTAGTCCTCAATGGTTTAGAGAGGAGTTCCCCTTATAGAGTTTTTCTTTGTTTTCATAGTTCGTTAGTTCATCTCAAGGTCCATAAACGAGAAAGGGACTAAACTACTGTGTGCGCGCAAGTATATACAACATGATATAGAAATCATACAAGCACAGATAAACAAGCAATCCAATTTCATGCTTAGTCTTATGTCATTTTCAACACAAGGCACACAGCACACAAGCCGTGTAACACGGCAACATACGAACCACACATGTCCATACCTGGATCCGAAGCAAGTAGTCACACACACGGAGTCCCGGTTGGCGTTTGCTACGGCCCTAACGTTAATCAACACAACTTGTCAGTTTTATGATTTCATGCACAACCGTGGTGACATTTTTTTTCTAGCTTATCCTATATTAGCATGTGCAATTCTCCAGGTGAATTTTTTTTGGAATGCTCACTGATATTAGCCTTGAGGATTCCCCAAGTATTAACCTTAGGCCTTAGCTTACTCCTAGGGCATTTACATCGCCGTTTTTACACCTTACTAAGTACTCACTATCAAATGTTTTAGAGTATTCTAGGCACTAATATGCAGTAAGTTGTCTAAGACGGAAATTGCCGAGGAGGTATTCCTACCTTAGTTAAATGGCTATGCTCCAAGTCCATTATCCACGAAATAGCACTCCTCAAATATTCCTGAAGCTCGCTCATACTGAAACTTAAAGGTTTCAAAACTGAAGTAAAATTCATTTATACCACCTCATCTTATCGCATTTTTAGTGCATCTAACGGATGTCTAACCCTCCCAAGGTATTCCCTCCATTTAGCTAGGTATATTAGGTCTTTCTGGGTTCGTTAACAGATTAGCCTCACACTCATGCACTCCTGCAAAACCGTTAGACAGAGCTACAATTTTTTTATTTTACCGAAATCTGAAATCACTAACCATGCATTTCTCCTTGATTCTTATGTTCAGTTGGTTCAGTTGATGTTTGATCTTCTCACAACACTTTGCTAACCTAGCTGTAGTAATTAGCTATGATTTGGGTTTATTTTTAACCCCTCACCAGCCTCCTAGAACCTTGGGAAATTGGACATACTGACACACGAAATAGGGCAAAACTGAAACATCACTTCTAATATCCTCACTTTCATTCTTCTCCTTTTTACCCCCGTTCTGGACTTTCTATTTCCTCAAAGTGCTACCACATTAGCTGGATGAACTGGTAAGACATTAAGCTCCTAACTCTCAATATAACCCCTTACAGCTCTCTGTATCAAGTTACACAGAAACTCAAACCTTCAGGAACATTATAAAACCGAAATACCAAATACTGATATCCTTACTTTTATCCTCTTCTGTTTCTCGCATAACTGTCTCCCAATTTATACCTAAGCGCTTATCTACTTAGTCCAGGGTTGTATCTGTGTTTTAAACTCACAAGACAACGAAGCAGCCCTGTTAACCCCACTGATATAATTTATGCACTAAAATACAGGGTCTGCAGAAACCGATATGGTGAACTGATGTATCCCCCTTGATTATTTTCTTTCTGTTTTCTTTTCCCCAAGTTATCTAATTCCCTACTTAGGTGTTTCAATATAGCTGTATCCTTCAAACAGACCCACGACAACAACCTAGTTAAAGTTACCACTTACCTATCCTTAAACCAACAATTTCAGGTACCAACACAGGACATTCCTCTCCTTCTTGGACCTTGCGGTTAGCTAGGTGGGTTAACTTCCAACTCTCCCGAATGGTTTAGTTACTGAGTTTGATGAATTGGTAAGGTTTTAAGCTCTTAACCCACCCAATACAATCCCTCATAACCCTCTGAAACAGTGTTATACAGAAATTCAAACGTGTTCTTTCCTGTTGTTCTCTTTCGGTGTAATAATTTGTCGCCCAACTTTCCCTCATTGATAACTCACGTAATTAAGTGTTCTATCACAATTTTAAATCTCAACCAACTTGTGGATCTCACAGAATTACCCTTATACTGAAGCAAGACAATTCCAGGGACTGAAACAAAGGCTAAAACTCAGCAGAACTAACACATAACCTGCACATGTCTTCATCCTACTCCATGTTTAAGTTACTAAGCTGCTGTCTAACTCACCCCAAAGTGTTCTACCAGCCTAGCCAAATGCATTAACTAGGTCTTGGGTTTATTATTAAGCCAGACGACACTGTTACAACTCCTGTAACTTGATTGTACAGAACAATAGAAACCGACAATCTGCAGCAAGGTTTGTATGTTTATTTCCCCTTTCTTCCTTAATCGAGTAGCTAACTGATTTCAAAACTTTCGAATGAGTATACCAACTGATTTCACCCCTTTTTAGCAATGTTTTAATTTCAAACTCAACCACTACAACGCTCTTAACATTTTTTTGTGATTCAGGTATACGGAAGCTACCAATTGCAGAAAACAAAACACATCATCTGGTTTCCCACTTCACATAGCTTCAGTTTAGTTTGCTTTACAGATTTCTAACCTTCCAATATATGCGCGCTTAGTTACGTGCTCTAGTAAGTTTGTTTCTAATTTAGAACCTCCAAAACATAATGACCACTCTACTAAAACTCACTTATACAGAACTAGAAACTGAAAAGAAACCGAAAAGGTTGCAGAACTGAAACATGTTCCTGCACACTACTCCTTCTTTCACTTCCTAATGTGTTTTTTCTGGTTTCTATAACATCACAGGCTTATTTACACTTAGTCCAAATTGTTAACCAGTTCTTAAGCTTATCAATCATTGTTCTCACGTCACAAACACTCAAACTTCCTAGAACTGGGACATACACTACACGGCTCTGATCTGACCTTTTCACACCCTTAGACTCGTCCTATCAATCCTTTTACTCGTCGTTTTTTTTTTCTAGCCGTTTGTTAGCATGTTGGACAATAAACCTACGAATAGCAGATCAAACCGGTTCTGGTTTAGTTTTCAGACACGAACGAGAATGACTGAGGTTACAACATCGACATAATACATCAGATTTCCAAGCACAAAATAGCTATGAGTTTAGTCAACAACCTTGAGTAGTTCCAAGCTGGGTTTTCCTTGCTGTTTTGTTGGTTGGACTGAGGAACCTTGGCTCCACAACCGGCCATGCGCAAGCAGAAGATCCCAGGTTAGGTGTTTCTTTAGTGGTGTTAAAACAAAACGACAAAAGCAGAATGTACGGAATATTCAGTTCATTGTCTTACCTTGGATCAGATTGCAAAGCAGTGGAATCAGTTTCTGGGTGCTTTTAGCACAACATTGCATCGGTTTCCCCAGGTGGAACTCATGCATGCACAGGTTAGACAAGGAGGTGGAAGTTAACACTGGTGTTTTGGAAAACAATGGAGATTTAGCAAAGTTCTCGGGCAGAACTGGACAGAGGGAAAGGAAACAAGGAAGTGGAACAACCAGCATTTTAGTTTGTTGTGAATACCTTTCGAAAGTTTTCTGCAGCGGGTTCTTGCTCGAGGTTTCCCAGAGATTCCACCCGTGTGCTTGCATGCCAGGTTCTTGCGAGGAAGATGAAAGTCTTAGTAAGTTTGAGCACAGATTTTCGGCCAACAACAAAGAGGAATGGAACCAGAAGTACAAGGGATCCAGGAGAGTTTACCTTGCGCTTTTCTCTCAGAAATGGCACGGGTTCCTTACGGGGTTTCTCAGTAACAATTGAGGGGAGAAGAAGTTAGAAAGTGATGGCTTTCGATCAGAACAAGGAAGTGGAGAGAAGGTGCGATACCCAGATTCAAGACCGTAACAACCCTCGCACGACATGCATGAAGGAAGAATGCAAGCATGTTTGGCTCAGGGTTCGGAACTCCCGCATGCGAGAAGGCAAGGGAATCTCTGTTTGAAAAGCAACCAGAGTAATTTGTATGGGGAAGAGGAAGGAATCGAGTGGTCTGTTACCTTGGGTTACAGACGCGTGTGAGAGTGAACTCCAGAGACAATGGTTGGGAAAACAGGGAGGTGATTTGCATGCAGGGCAAGTGGGGGAATTAATGAATGTTTAGCATGTTAATGTACTACCCGGGCTGGTCAATTGAAGTTTGGGACGTCTGCTGAGTAGGGGCTGATTAATGGTTAACCCATTTATATTATACATATACGTAGTGTAGCCAGTAAATGTGTTAAGTGGTACATCATGTTATCGAATATGAGCACCAGCACAATTGGTAAAGGCATTCGAAGCGGGTACAAAAGGTACCGGGTTCGAACCCCGGCAGGAGTGCACTTGCTCTCTTTTTTTATCAGTTATATACATGTCCACTTGTATAAATGTGCGGCTGTAGTACTATGTCGCATTTTTAATTTCACACACGACTACTTTATTTTTTTGTGACGTTTTAGTTGTTTATACGACGTTGTAATTTGTAACGTTACGTATGCATATTTTCATATACGTACATGTATAAGTACGTGACCGTATTATATGTAATGTTGTCATATTTTCGGACATGTATATACTAAATTTTGTTCACATGATTTAATTTAAACTCCACCAATTTAGACTGCTAATTTTTCGGGGTATTTCATTCCTTGAAGAGGAAGCCAAAATATTTACATGGGGAAGGATACCAGCATTGATGTGCACAAGATTGAAACCTGCAGATTAGTTTTGCATAGTGGTCAATCTTTGTATTTACATAATGACTTGTATGCCCCTGAAATAAGGCGAAATGTTGTCTCTTTTCCATCTCTTCTTAGGTTAGGCTTCTAATTTGTTTTGAAGGATCGACTTTAGAGTTATTTAATATTGGTACATTTTTCAGTAATAACTCTTTACTGAATGGTTTCATAGTATTTAATGCCAAATTTGGTTTAAGTAATTATGTTCATTCAATTTATGTTATAAATTCTGATGATTCAGAACTTTGGCATGCTAGACTTGGTCATATTGGTATTGATTGAATGAATAGACTAGCAGAAGAGCTCCTTGGTGGAACTCAAGAAGCTATAGCTTGCTAAGTGTGAGCCTTGTTTAGCTGGAAAATCTACTAGGAAACCATTTTTTATAGAAGAAAGGACTACTCAACCATTGCAGCTAATTCATTCAAATATTTGTGGTCTAATGAGTATGATTGTCAAGCTTGGTGCTTGATGTTTTATCACATTCATTGATAACTTCACACGAGTTTGTTACATGAATGAAGTAGAGAATAAATTAACTCTTAAAGTTAAGTAGGAGAAGAACTGAGACTGATCCGCGTGATGCCACATTCTTGGTAAATGATTATCCATCCATATATGGAGCAACTACGGATCAAGAGTTCTATGAACTAGATGATCCTAATCAACAACCTGATTTAAATAATCAGAATGATATAGTTGTTGAAGATGTTCTTTTGAATCCTCAAGTTCAGGAGGAGGAACGCAATTGACATGAGCCTATGACTTTTAGAGACGTTGTCTCAGGTTTTATGGATCTGAATAGATAAAAGCAATGGAAGAAGAGTTGCATCCAGGAACAATAACCAAGTTTGGGACTTGAGTGATCTTTTATTTGGTAAGAGGCTATACTCAAAAGGAGTGAGCCGATAATGATGAAAATTCTCATTTGTAGAGATTTTGGTCCATCCGACTATTTTTGGCTATTGTTGCCCATCTAGAGTTACATCAGATGGATGTAAAGACTGTATTCCTCAATGGAAATCTTGAGAAGGAGATATATATGGACCAACCTCATGGGTTTGAGGTTAAGGGTCAAGAGAAGAAGGTATGTCGTCTTCATAGATCCATCTATGGTCTTAAGCAGGCATCTAGACAATGGAATATTAGATTCCATGAGGCAATGGTCAAAGACAAGTTTTCCATTATAAATGAAGACCATTGTATGTATATAAGTTATACATAAAAAGGATTTGTCATTCTAACTTTGTATGTAGGTGACATCCTAATAGCCAGTGACAACTTGGATCTAGTTTCTACCACGAAAGCTAGTTTGACATCCAAGTTTGACATTAAGGATAAGGGTGAATCCAGTTATGTACTGGGAGTCAAAATATTAAGAAATAGGAAGATAAAGATCTTGGATTTGTCTCAAGAAAATTACCTTAGTATATTTTGAAAATATAGCATCTTAGTGATTGTATACCCAATAACTCTCCTAACCAAAAAATTTCTATTCGTAGTGCGGGTATGGACCTAGCTCAAAAAAAGTAGCCTATATGAATAATGTACCATATTTCAGTGATATTGGTAGCTTAATGTATGTTATGTTGTACACCAGGCTGGATATCTGCTATGCATTTGGACTTGTTAGTCATTTCCATACAAATCCAGGTCCTGAACACTGGAAAGTTGTCAAAATATCATGTTGTGTATTGATGTCAATGAACTATAAGGCATACTTTCTCACACAAGTAGCCAGCTTCATTGGATATATGTTATCATGAAGTAATGCTAACTTTGTCTAAGTGACTCAAAGTTAGTGGGAGACTTTTGTAGTCTATATTAAAAAGGGTTATTGGTTAATCCACATGGGATATTCAATAA
Organism: Limonium bicolor; assembly: GCA_023374045.1. Classification (NCBI taxonomy): domain Eukaryota; kingdom Viridiplantae; phylum Streptophyta; class Magnoliopsida; order Caryophyllales; family Plumbaginaceae; genus Limonium; species Limonium bicolor. Next base: position 326,126,395 of record CM041779.1, read on the forward strand.
AGGTTTCTATACCCATGTAAGTTCATTTTTAGCCGAGTGAGAGGTGTCTATGTAAACCTTTTGTAGACTCGTGTGGGTGGGAGTTGACATCTTCAATGTAAGAGAACTCCCCACAACGTAATTTCATACGGTACGTGCTAGCGACCTTATTGAAGCGTATGAATTGATCCTTTCTCCTTCACTGTGTGAGTTAATATTTTTTACTTGCACCTTTTGACCTTTTGACTTGGGTTGTAATAGTGGTAATGATGCTGCTACTTTGGAAGGATTACCAAGATTCCATAACTTTTACGGTTTTAGTGTAACCTTCTCGGAAAACGATTATTACCATTAGGATACAATACCAAGTAAAAGGAAAAGTTAACAAGAGTAGTTCAGACTGAAGTGACAATTGCTGGCGCCAGTAACTTTAGTAGTTATAGTGATTGGTCATAGTATCCTGCTCATCCATATGTTGAAGGACCTGGGTTGAGTTTGGATTAGTCAAGCGAAAATTGGACTTGAGGTGTGACAACTTTTTTTGGATGCTTCATTCTGGCCTGAGAGGTTTGGTTTAGAGTTATCCACATTGTAGGTGTGTTGTCATGTTGCACGGCCCATTTGCCTGCATGAAACACGAAAGCTCTCGAGTATTTAACCATTGGTTGAGTAAGAGATGTTAGTTATTTTATTTTTTGTAATAAATAAAAGATAATATTTATTTGTTAAATATTAGTTACAACCAACATCAAATAATATTGATAAGAATATTTGTTATTCTTATCTCTTTCTGTTCTTATTATATATAGAGTTATGGAATTAGTTTCCAGGTGTGCGTGTATACACGATATACAGAAGCCCTATTTCCCATAGACTACATGGTAAGAGCCTTATTAGGGTTCTTAGGTCGTGGATAGTGAGGGGAGTGCTGTTGTGGCCTCCTCCACCTGGTAGACGTGAAGACTTCATCAATTAACAACAAGGGAAGGACGATTCGGTTGACAACGAACAGAAAGAACGATCCTATATATTCTGCTGCGCTCAAGAGGTAGGTACCCTAATCTATATATTTCTAACAATGTGCAACCAAGAACCTCTTGGATTTCTCACCAAACACCATATGTAATAATCTTAATCTCAATGTCTAAGTACTCTTAGGAACTATATAGTGGGTATCATATCAAATATTTATTTGCCTCAATTAAGGTCTTTCCACTTCCCTACTTAAGAAACCTTTCTAGGAATTTCATTCCATGGATATCATATCCAACTTTTACACATCATATAATCATGAATCCTCTTTCTTCATTGCCTATGAATCATTCTTAGGTTATATATATATATATATAAGGATAATTCATTCGATGTTCACTACATGCTTCGAAATAACATATTCCACGATCTTCCTTTTATTTACAAGCATATCTTAATGTATATAAGTTCAGTCTTTAATTGTCATATTCGAGCTTACACACAGATGGTATACAAACCATACAACAATCCAATCACACCATGCACATCCCTGTATATATGTTATAGGCACACATACCTTCTTATCAAACAAATAATCACATATATCTTCTTATCGAACAAGTAATCACACATTAGACCAATGTGAGCCTCGGGACATTTTGATCACACAACAACATACTTGGAATATGCAGCTCTATATATACAATCTATCCAGATGCACCCATTCATCCAAGTCTAGCCTTTTGCATTCCATTTTTCAAATCCTAAATTGGGAAGTAGATATAAATTATTAATTACATTCACTTTCGGAAAATTAAATTTACTCTCGTTCATTTGTCTAGTCCACCGATTTAGTTTTAAAATATTATTGGCTATCACTGATGGGGTCCTCCCAAGATTACTTTAATTACAGGTTGGCTAATTAGCGTACACATGTTATTAATGATTAACCCTCTTATGTACTTAATTTAAGCCCTTAAGAATTTATACTTTATTTCATCTTCCATGAAATAACTTTAATCTTCCATTTTAGAAAGTTATCATTGTTAGTTATGTTCTTGTAAGTTCAAATCATTATATAATAGCTCATAAGATTTGGCCCAACCAATTGCCTAATCCATTTCTCAATCTTGGTCCAAAATCTTTTATTTGAATTATGTTCCACTTTGCTTAACTTTAGGACCTTTATAATGGTTTTTTTAATGTCTTTATGAAATTTATTCTAGTCCATTAGCTTAGCCCATTATCATTCATTACAAGGTCTACTAGACGTTAACTCTTTCACTAAAACTTGTGAACTTTAAATTGTATAAGGCTTTTAACTTGACCACATCCCTAGACGATTTCTTTTTACTAGCCCAATTTAATTTTATTTATTGTAGATTCTATCAAACGAGTCTAATTGGCTATAATTCTTAAACATGTCTAACCATTCCTTTTTCCTTACCCAATTCCCAATTTAAATTTAATGAGATTGGATCTTCAATTATTTGGAGGTGGGCCGTTCACTAGGCCCAACCTCGTTTTTGGATCAAAGCCCTTATCTATCATTCAACTAAATATGTCAATTTGTACTTTTGGTCAACATAGGTCAATATGCCCATTTTGTCAAGGTCAACACAGTCAATGAAGATATATGGTCGATTTGCCCCTGTGGTCAATGCGACCTAAGTTTGGTTAACAATCAACATGGTCAAATTTTTTAATTGAATGTTGGGCCCACTAAGACCAGCTGCGGTTTGGGTCTGATTTACTTAGGCCCCATTCTTTTGCATAGCTGATAATCCAGCTAATGTCAGTTGTCAGCTGAAAGTTAGAAAAAGTAGAGGGGAAAAATAGTTGAAATGACAATCGATGTATATGACATACAAAGACAATAAACTAGCTGATCAAATAAGGGCCTTAATTGAGTCCGATTTTTCAGGCTTAGTTCTCCTAATGGCTATGGTCCATGTTCCAATTTAAATCCGGTCCATTAGAATTTGACCTAATACTTATGGGCTTATAGCAAGGGAAACTAGATTAGATTACATTATTAATACAGATTAATAATAAGTTCAATAACAATCTTTTATCAAACGATAACATTAATTAAGCATTAGATCCTAATATTCCTATTTCCGAATTCAAACCCGAATTTCCCCTTTTCAAATTTATCTATACAATTTCCAAAACCTAATTTTTCTAACTTATTCCCATCTCTGTAAAAAATCCTAATTTCATTCAAAATTTTGACAACTTATAGAACTAAGTTATACTAATAACATCAAAATTACTTATTTACCGAGATTTTTTTAATAATTTTTTTTACCCTTTTAGTTAAGTAAACCCTAGTTATACTAATAACTTCAAAATTACTTATTTACCCGAGATTTTTTTAATAATTTTTTTTACCCTTTTAGTTAGGAGGGTCAATACGCTCAATCGTGTTTTCACTTCGCACAGTTGGAAAATGACCATTTTGCCCCTGCTTTAATATCTTTCAGAAATTACTATATTTACCCACAATTTGTGACATATTACGAGGTGACCTCAAATTTCATTACGCATAGTCGAAATTCCAATACGCTCAGTCAGAAAATGACCAATTTAGGGGCTAATGTAGGCAAAATTTATTGAAAGCGGTTCGAAAAAAGCAAAGAAGGATTCCGAAGTACTTATATAAGTAAAAACATATATCATAAAAATTATCAGCAAAGTATACCATGACAAATTAGAAGAAAAGACGAACACGTCGGCGCAAACGGATCAAAAAACGGAGCTATAACAAAGAAGATATGACAATTTTAAGACCGGAACTCGGCGTAGGCGCCGGTAAAGAAGACCGCGCGCGGGCGCCGGTAAAGAAGACCGCGCGCGGGGGCCGGCCCTTCCTTACCGGCGCCTGCGCCGAGTTCCGGTCTTAAAATTGCCAATATCTTCTTCGTTATAGCTCCGTTTTTCGACCCGTTTGCGCCGACACGTTCGTCTTTTTGTCTACTTTGTCATGGTATACTTTGCTGATAATTTTTACGATATATGTATTATTTCTTCTTAAGCACAACATTAACTATCATCGACGTCTTGTTCGAAATTGCCTATCAACCACTTATTACATGTCCGTTGAAGAAGAATCTATTTGAAATTCATTGAAATTTTCTATCATTTCCACCAATTTCACGTCCATTGACGAAGAATCTATTTGAAATTATCAAAATTTCCTATCAATATCAATATTAACTATCATTATCGACATTAACTATCATTGACTTCTTATTCGATAGTAAAACGAAGCAGGGCTGAGGCGGACCGTAGGGAACACAATGCACGCTACAGGGCTAGTACGAGGAGACGACGTCCACCGACTGGATTAGTGCAAACACAGACTTGATTAGTGCAAACACATTTGGATTTCATGTACTGGTAGTCAACATAATTGTTAATTGTTCTGGGATTTAAAGTGATGTGTGTGTCGAATAAGTTGTAACATTATGAGAAATGACGTGCGAAAAATGTTGTTTGAAATAGAATCGCTTTTGAAGTCCTGAAAATATGTTACAAAGATGTATATATTTTCACTTGTTATAAAAAAAACCTTTTAGGAGCAATCTCCGACGACAAACCAATCTCGCTTTAAAGTATTGAAAATATGTTTCAAAGATGTATACAATTTCATTTGTAAAAAAACATCTTTTTAAGCAATATCCGACGACAAACCGATCTCGTTGTTCTTAAAAGAATTCACTAAATAGAATCCACGAGAATCATGATACACTAAAGGGCTAACGCACCCACAATTAGCACTAAAACCTAGACTAATTCCTGACGCCACTGTTCATCCTCTCACTTCTCCTGTCAAAATGTATCAGATTTCTTCTTTTCCTCTACCATGTACCCCCCAATTAGGGTTTTTGTGTTAGTCATTTGAATCGTTAATTGTTCTGGGATTTAAAATGATGCATGTGTCGAATAAGTTGTACCATTTACCCTCCAATTAGGGTTTTCATGTTAGTCATTTGAGGATTGTGGAATGCATTTCGGGCATCAGTTGTCGAAATGAATTAATTAGTGGAATCGGTGGAAATGATAGACAATGTTAGTGTATATGGAAAATCCCTTCCATTTAAAACTAAAAAATAGACATTTACTGCACACTTTGAAGTCTTGATCTTCTTTAGTCTTTCCTCATCGCTCTTGCAGTCTAGTAGAAGATCGTCAATATGAAGTAGTTCATGTTTGTAGTCATCATTTACTGCACACTTTGAAGTCTTGATCTTCTTTAGTCTTTCCTCATCGCTCTTGCAGTCTTGTAGAAGATCGTCAATATGAAGTAGTTCATGTTTGTCGTCATCATTTACTGCACACTTTGAAGTCTTGATCTTCTTTAGTCTTTCCTCATCGCTCTTGCAGTCTAGTAGAAGATCGTCAATATGAAGTAGTTCATGTTTGTAGTCATCATTTACTGCACACTTTGAAGTCTTGATCTTCTTTAGTCTTTCCTCATCACTCTTGCAGTCTAGTAGAAGATCGTCAATATGTTTCAACGATGACATTTTTTGAGCAAGATGACAAACCGATCTCGCTTTTGAAGTATTGAAAATATGTTTCAAAGATGTATACATTTTCATTTGTTATAAAAAAACATTTTTTGAGCAATTTCTGGCAACAAACTGATCTCGCTTTTGAAGTATTGAAAATATGTTTCAAAGATTTTTCAAAGATGTATACATTTTCATTTGTTATAAAAAACACATTTTTTGAGCAATTTCTGACGACAAACCGATCTCACTTTTGAAGTACTGAAAATATGTTTCAAAGATGACATTCTTTGAGCAATCTCCGATGACAAACCGATCTCGCTTTTGAAGTATTGAAAATATGTTTCAACGATGTCATTTTTTGAGTAATTTTGATGATTGTCAAATAAATTCTTCTTTAATTGACATGAATTTAGTGGAATTGATAGGTAAGTTCGAACAAGACATCGATGATAGTTAATGTCGATACATCTAACTATTTATATTGGTGTCCAATTCATCTGTTAATAAGAATAGAACATGCTTGATTATTTTACTATGGAATAAGAAGTTAATGATAGTTAATATTGATATTGATAGGAAATTTTGATAATTTCAAATAGATTCTTCGTCAATGGACGTGAAATTGGTGGAAATGGCAGAAAATTTCAATGAATTTCAAATAGATTCTTCTTCAACGGACATGTAATTAGTGGTTGATAGGCAATTTCGAACAAGACGTCGATGATAGTTAATATTGTGATTAAGAAGAAATAATACATATATCATAAAAATTATCAGCAAAGTATACCATGACAAAGTAGACGAAAAGACGAACGCGTCGGCGCAAACGGATCGAAAAACGGAGCTATAACGAAGAATATGACAATTTTAAGACCGGAACTCGGCGCAGGCGCCGGTAAGGAAGGGCCGCGCCCGCGCCGGTAAAGAATGACGCGCGCCCACGCGCGGTATTCTTTACCGGCGCCTGCGCGAGTTCCGGTCTTAAAATTGCATATCTTCTTCGTTATAGCTCCGTTTTTCGATCCGTTTGCGCCGACGCGTTCGTCTTTCGTCTACTTTGTCATGGTATACTTTGCTGATAATTTTTATGATATATTTTTTACTTATATAAGTACTTCGGAATCCTTCTTTGCTTTTTTCGAACCACTTTTAATAAATTTACCTACATTAGCCCCTAAATTGGTCATTTTCTGACTGAGCGTATAGGAATTCCGACTGTGCGTAATGAAATTTGGGGTCACCTCGTAATATGTTATAAATTGTGGTTAAATATAGTAATTTACGAAAGATATTAAAGCAGGGGCAAGATCGTAAAGTTTTTTAAAATTCCGACTGTGCGAAGTGAAAACACGACTGAGCGTACGAGTTCAGTTTAGTTCAGTAAACCCTAGTTTCCAACTTAAGGAAACTTTTAACATTTTCTAACTCTAATTTTTGGTTGACTAAAACACTAATTTTGACTTAGTCAAAATCCACAAATGACTCCCAATTCGAACCCTAATTTTGACCACATTCAATTTTGACCAAGCAGAACTTCCACTTTTGACATGATTCCCAATTTTGCCCGAATTTCTAATTTTGACCAAATTGAAATTCCAATCCCAAACCCTAATTCGATTTTGACCTAGTTTTGACCTAAAATTTTAATTTTCAGTTTTAGCCTTAAATTTTCCCTTAGTTCCGAATTTGCCCCTAAAATTTTTTTCCAACCACTCTCAGAAAACCTAATTTCAAAAAATCCCAAAGTTTCAAACCCTAATTTTAACCCTGATTTTTTGGAACTTTAATTTCTCCCAGACAAACCTTAAATTTTATTATTTATTTTTTTTGCTTTGTCAACCTCCAAACAAACTTAGTTTTTAGGATCTTTAGAACACCAAAAATTAACCCAGATTTGTACATAACCAGTCACAAAACCTATATTTTTTGGATCAAATTTACAACAACAACTAAACTTTCGGACAAAATGAGAAGCAGTTTAAGATAGGCATTAACTGATATGTCAAGGTTAGATTTACAACCTTTAGGGTTCCTAGGTACATTTTTGACCCTCATATTTCGGCCGCTATTTGAGATAAGGGAGATGTTAGAGTTTTGTTTCCAGATCTCAAAAATATAGAAGTATTTTTAGTTCAAAAATTTATAGATATAAACTTACACTTTGGTTGGGGTCATTATCCTAGTTCATTGTGGGTTTTGCTCCCGGTTTCTCCTCAGATCCGGCCGAACAAGGTCGTGTTTGGTTTCCAGGCGCAACCGAAGGAAGAATGAAGAAGGAACAAGTTAGGGTTGGTTTGGGGTTTCGAAGTCACAACGAAACAAAAAACACCAGAGGGGAACTGAGAGGAAAATGGGAATACTTTACCTTGTTTTGTGCTGATTCAAACAGGAATCATGTTGTTCTTGTTCACCCACGTAGAAATCAGCAAGGAGAAGAAATTTAACTACCAAGAAGCAGAGAAAGAAGAGAGGCGGCTGACATGTATGTTCCATCGGTTAAGGCTTGCAATAATGAACGAAATTGAAGAAGAAGAAGAAGAAGAAGAAGAAGAAGAAGAAGAAGAAGAAGAAGAAAAGAAAGGAGGGGAGGCGGCTGAGAGTGAAGAGGAGAATGAGAGGAAAGTTTAAGGTTGTATTTTTGTGAGAGAAGGCAGAAGGAAGGCGGCGTGATGTATGTTCCCCTATTTTCTTTTATTTTTTGTATTGGGTTAGAGGGACGCGGGCCTGGCTGGCCCATTCGGCCAGCTGCGATGATTTTGGTCTAATTTGCTTTTCCAACTTGCTTGCTTGAATCTAGAGCTATCAAATGGACGGGCAGGTCGGGTTCGGGCGGGCCGACATTGAATTTTAGGTCTGAATGGGCCTACATTTTTGTCCAAACCCTTTTACATTTTTTGGGGCCGGGCCGGGCTAGACCCGGATTTTTTTTAATCTTTGCCATTGTCCGGCCCGTCCGGTTTTATAATTTTTTTACAATATTGTTAGTTTTTTTGAAAAAATATATAGACTATATATAATATTAATATATATTAACTATAATGAATATATGTTGTATGTAATATTAATAGATTATATAATTTAAATAAGTAGTACAAGGTATTATATAAAATTAATTTAAAATATATTTCCTCCCATTCTCAATACTTGATTTTCTAACTCTAGGCATAAGAATTAAAGAGAAAATTTTTAGACTATTTTACCCTTATTTTTTGCATTGAGAATTGAATAAATTTGAAAATTAGAGTTGTAAAATAAAATATGAGAGGGTAGAGTTGGAAAGAATATCATAAAAAGGCTTGAACATCTTCTATTTTGAAAATAGTGAAAGGATCCAACAATCATATACTGAAAACAAAGGGGAATATTATATTATATTTATAAATATATATAATAATAATAATAATAAACCGGGTCGGGCCGGGCTTAGTTACGGGCCTAAAATTTTATCAAAGCCCGACCTGATTTTTCATTCGGGCCTGATTTGTTGTCCATACCCGCCCGGAAATTTTTCTGGACGGGCTTTTTGGGCTTTATTTCCAGGCCGGGCCGGGTTGGACCGCCGGGCCGGGTCTATGTTGATCTGCTCTACTTGAACCCTATTGATTGTTAGTTTGTTAAATTAATTCTCAAGCTTCCTCTTATTAATTTGTGTTATCATTTCATGTAAAATTGTATATTACATGGTACACAAACTTTATTATTTAGTTTCTCTCTTTAATTATATCCTCTAATTTCATCATTTTATGTGATAATGTGCATTATCTTGTTATATCAACTTTGTTACTTAATCCTTCTCCATAAATCATTTTCTTAAGTTCATGATATTTCATATAATAATGAACTTTACATGTTGCGTTAATTTTATTACTAGATTTCTTAATTTAGTTACCTTCTTCAATTTCATTATTTTATGTGAGGTTTAACAACCTTCATGAATCTTATATTATTTATATAATTATCATTAAGGTTCCATAAATTCTTACGTTATGTAATGTTTACATAACCCATTGTTGGGACGTGTACGTATTAACCTTAATAAATTATTTAATTAGGTCTTATTAAATTATTAATTAGGTTTTAATTATTTAATGAAATCTTGGGGATAATTCATCCTCGCTCTTACATGATGTATGAGTGCGGAAATTTAAAGTGCGCACGAAAGTAAACAAACAATATAAAAGTCATAAATGACAATTTCAAGTTAAACCCTCTTGTCTTAAAATTAAATGAGTTACTTTAAGATTAAAATCCCCCAGAGATGCCAGTATGTAAGCCTCGGTTTTTGAACTTATCCTATCGGGTTGATTAAGATCTGATTTGGTTCAAGGTCCACTTATAACATAAGCTTAAAAACTATGTCATAAAATCATAATATTAAATACCTAAGCTAGGACACTAGAACCTGCTAAGAGTCCCCCCTAATTTTACCCTAAGGTAAATTGGGAAAGGTTTGATATCGGGTTCGGGGCTTGGTATATAACTTTTTTGGGTTCAAATTACTTTCACTACCCTTCTAAGTTTTTTCCTCTACGTATGTCATTTATGGATTATTATAAAGTCGAATTACCCTAAGTGACAAGTTTCTTTATTATTTGAAATTTTAAACATTTTTTTACTGAAATTAAAGGTGAAAATTATAAATACCTAATTAGGGTTTCGGGGGCCGATTTAAGTCAATTTTTAAAATGTCCTTTGAAATACCCCAAACTTATTAAACATGGATTAATATCTAATCACATTAACAAGGCCTAAACAATAATGGTGGCCACGGGTCCGGTTCCACCGGTTCCGGTTCCGGTTCCACCGGTTCGGTTCCAGAAATGTGTTTCGTATTCGGAACCGGTCTGGGCGGTTTCGGTTACGTTTCCGGTTCCGGTTTCTGAAATCTGGATTCGCTTTGGTATTCGGTCAAAAAAACCGGTTCCGGCCGGTTCCAGCCGGTTCCGGTTTCGGTTCTGATCGGTTCCGACCGGTTCTGGAAAGATTCGATCGCTCAAGTTGCTTCGTTTTAGCTCCGATTTGAGATCCGTTTAGTGCACACGTTGCTCTTTTCATCCACTTTACTCCTAGATAGGTTATTCTTCAAGTTATAATCTTAAATGTGTAGAAACAAAGACTTAGGAATTTTTTATTGAATTTACAAAAATAAGGAACAAAGCGAATTTTATTTTAGATTCACTTGCCTCATTAAAACCTTATTAGGTAAAAATCCATTGGGAAAACCCTAAAAGGAAAAAGAGTACAAGGTTACATTTTAAAAACCCAACGGTAACTTTAACCGGTTCCGGGGCGGTTCCGGTTCCGAATCCGACGACGTTCCAGGCGGTTCCAGGCGGTTCCGGTTCCGGTTCGGGCCCGAATCTCAAACATGTATTCGTATTCGGAACCGGCTGAGGCGGTTCGGTTCCGGTTCCGATTCCCACCGGTTCCCGGCCGGTTCCGGTTCCAATCGGTTCCGGGTAGAACCGCCGGTTTCGGGTAGAACCGGACCGATGGCCACCATTGCTAAACATGCCTTAAAAGTCAACTGAGCACAACAGTGGTCAACACAAATCAAGATGTTGCACCCTTTGACTGTTAAGGGTAAATAAATACCCAAATGAACTTCTTAGGACCTAAAAATTTGTCCTAAGTATTTAACACATTACTAAACACATTACAATCGTTGGAAACATTCCAACACACAAAGAACAAGAACTTTCATGCTTCAAGGTCAAAAAGGGCAAAAATGTGCTCTAAGAATACCTTAAAGGTCTAATGACCCCTAAATGATATAAAATTGGATACCATGATCAAATATCATGTAAGAACACAACAAAACCGTTGTCAAAGAAAACCAAGCTCAGAAACTCCTTGAGACACAAAATGTGCACTAAAACTCCTTAAAGCATGTTTTTGTGTAATTGTCTTCTAAATTGGTTTTAATTGGGATAAAAGGTTATAAATACCTTTAAATATGATAAAATATCATATTATAACATGTAAGGAGTTTAATTCCAGAAATTTACAAATTTTTACAAATTTAATATTAAAATATTAATAAAACCCTAACAGGGGCCCGCTTGAGTCAACATTGACTAAGAATGGTCAAGAGGTCAAAGTTTGACCCCTTGGACCACATGAGGTCGACATACACAGGCTGGGGGAGTCAAATTTCGTCACTTGCTAGCTTAATAAACAAGACTCCACTTGTTCCCTTAATTAAGGCTTACTTTTTGCCTTTTATTAGTTTATACACTCCACTAGCTCCATTATTTGAATTCTCCAGCTGGAAAAACGTGTGAGGAGCCTCTCCTTTCTTCAATCAGCCGGATCCTTGCTCCCTCCTTATCCCCTTGATGAGTCACCTTCAATTATTAGACAATAAACTAATCTAAAGCACATTTTCAACCTAATAATACCAATTCTAGTCACTCTCTCTCTCCTAGCTGCATTCATTTCGGTGAAGCAGCTCCTCCAAGCTCTCCCAAGCTCTCTCAACCGAACTTCTTCAGTTGGGAAGGTAAACCTAACTTCTAAGCTTCGAATTAATGGTTTAAGGCTTGTTTTTGGCTCTTTTTCTTCATCTCTTCACCACCTATGCTTAGATTTCGTGGCTCATCAACTCCTATGGCTTATTCTCAGTGTTATAAGGTTAGAACAAGAGCTAAACTCGGTTGAAGCAAGATAAGAGACCAAAGTTTCTCAAAATCTCATTTTAAGGTAAAAACATACCTTAAGCTTCTCTACAAGTCATCCGATTTTTCCTCTGATTTTATGAGTTTATACACTCATAATCTTCATATTTACATGTTCAATCAGTTGGTTAGCCATTTGGAGCAAGGGTGGCCGAGATCCAAAGGAAATACTCTCTTTTAAGGCATTTTTCCAAGGTAAAACCTAATAACAAGGCAGATTGTTGTTGTCTAGCTATTCCCTAGCTTTATTTTCTTCTCCTTTTCATGTAGATTCAGTTGGTATACCAAGATCTACAAGGAGTAGCTAGATCCAAGCCAAAAACACCATTTTTGGCATCTTAAACAAGGTAAAACTTAGCTATCTTCCAAGCTAATTCACCCACAGTTTTATACCTTGTTCTTGAGAGTGTTTTGATACTCTTTCTCTTCTGGAAAAATAGGGCCGAAGTAGATCTATATCAAGCTTGAAGATCTAAGGTAAAAATCCATGATTTTCATGACTTAAATTACTTCTTATGGTTAGATCTTGCTTGGAGACTAACTAGGCCTTGTTTTCTGTTTGAAAACATGTAAGAGAAGCTTTGGAGAAATTCTCCTTAAGGTGGCGAATCCAAACAAGGATCTACCTAAGTTAAATCAAGGTATACATCACTTAAACATTAACTTTGCTAAGTTAATATGTTCTTAAACCAATTCTAATTAAATTGCCGTGAGTGAAGGAGAAAAATAAGGTCTTGTTTGACCTTAAAATGTTTAAGTAATGGTTTAATAATTTTATAACTAATTAAACAAGCATAATTGTCAAATTTAAGACATTATGTGGAAGTTTGGTAAATAAATAAAAAGTGTGTGGTGAGGCCGAAATTTATATGTATTTTGGGACATTTATGTGTAATTATTTTGCAAGCCAATGTTTGTAATAAGGCCATGTATTTTAGGCCATTTTATTTATGCATTTACAAGTTTTTATTTAAGTTTAGGTGATATTCAATTATTACCGAAAAGAAGTGGGGCTTAGAAGTAATTAAATTAAATTTGGGGGCTTTAGAATAATAAGGCCGAAAATAAGAGTTAAAAAGGATTTAAAATTAAGTTTATAAGATTATATTAAGTTTTGGGGTTAAATGGTGAATTTTAGAAAGTTTGGGTACTAAACCGTAATTATAAGGAATTGGTGGTCAAGGAAATATTAAGGTGGTCAACCTTGACCATATGCTAGGTTTTGACCAAATTAGATAAGTTAAATAACTTATTTAAGGTTTTATAATAAGATAAGTATCTTAAGGTGATATTTTCATAACATATGTGGTAAATATGTTATTACCGAAAATTAAGGGTGTACAATGGTATTTTAAACACCCATGGGCTATTAGGAATTTTTAGGAATTATTGGAATGTTTTTGGAATTAAAATAAACTATATATGTATAATATATAGTTATTATGTCAGTATGACACTTTGGAGAAATATATGAGGTGGTATAGTAAATACCGATTATATATGGGTTAATAAAGGTAATAATAACCCTTTGGAGGAATTTGATGATTTTTAGAATAATATAAGAGTTGTTTATAAGATATATGTATAATATAGTTTTAATGAATTATGAAACTATGTGTTATAAATAGGGCCAAATGGCAATTAGACAATAGCACAAGGGCTGTTCGGAATTTACAAAAAATAACCATAGGTTATACCCTTTTTATAAGTTAGAAATGTTATATTAAATGGAATATATAATGGCATAAATTAAGGGGTGATTTTGTAAATAAAGGAAACTATGGTTTATGAAAAGAATATGGTTTCGATATGGTGCCCATGCGGCAATAATAAATAGTTTGGTATAAAAACCATAGGTTAGTAATTAAAGGAAATAAGAATATCATGTCAAATGATATTAGCATATGGAATGGCATTACATAATGTTATGTGGTCAAAATAGAATTTAAATAAATTCAAGGGCTTTACCGGATTGATAAAGTTTGGAAAATGAATTTTAGACTAAGGTCTATAATGTTATAAATGTTATAACAATTATATGGTTTAGGTGGAATTAACATGAGTAAGGATATTCACATCAAAGAATGTGACAAACTATAAATAAATGGGATTTATAAACTAAGGTGTTTATGGAATAAACCTTAGGAGTTGTAAATATACAACATAAAATGTTACATATATTAGGATAATAATCTTAATATAGGTTGTATAATATAATACAACTAATGGGAATAATCATCTAACAAAAGATGATAAAAAGTAACATAAAATATAAGGGTTTGTTAAACTCATGAGAATTACCTACGTGGTAAATATATACATACACAAGGATAATGTATATAAGGTGGATATATATTTTGGTTGGAAACTATATGATTTAATGGTGGTGGTTATTTAAAAAATATATATAGTTATGAACTATAAGTTATGAGTTTGGATACAATACAAAAATAATAATATACTACAATCATGCTTGAATACATGCAACTATAGGATATGTACCTAAGCTAGATGGTGGACAAGATTAAAAAGAAATACGACGAATTAAACTTAACAGTTGAAATGTTATGACGTACGCGTTTAAGTAACAAAACCGACTGTTTTAGAGAAACCCGTAACGAACAACTGTAGAAAAGGGGTGAACTGTCGGGTTACTTATTATTCGGAGATACCGGATGTAGTTAGTCATGGGACTGACTTATAGTTTATTACCGTTTAGATTGTACTTCTGACAAGATGCTCGACGAGCTAGCGGACTACACGGAGCATAGGATCTTGCTGATTCATACTCCACCGTAATACAATCAGGGTGAACGGTATGTAAAGGGGTTTGATCCGAGTTGTCCTAAGGTTGCTCCTTGGGCTCGGATAAGGTTGATATAACTTGTATGTTGTTATGTGTCTCTGATTGTCTCTGAGGGCTTCCTCAGTTCAGACTTCTGTGTGATCTGTGACAAGATTGATTGTCTGAATGTGTTAATTAATATGCATGAATTGTATATTTATAGCTGCTTATTATTTACTGTTGTTGAGTTAACAGTATCAGTTCGTATATATGAACCAATATATATAAAACAAACTAGCGGCTATGGTGCTATCTTATATGAGATATAAGGAACGTAAGTAAAACATTGTAGCACTATGATAATACATATACATATTATCTGAGACTTTTACGGAGCATTGGCCTTTCTATACGCCGCTCTTGTATCTAACACTGGATCCCGAGTTTACAGACTCCGGATTGGACTAATGACCTTAGTCTGCTGTGTTAGAAAATTTGGTAATGCGATGCGATGGTATAATTAATTAATTAATAGAATGGAAGTAAAGCCAAGAGGATGTGGCTCTTGGTGCGCGTTGTGATCACAAAAACGATACCAGGATGTCTGCGTACGGGTCCGTAAGTATCAAGAAAATTTCCCGTGAGCTAGAATGGCTCGTTGGTTAGAGACTCTACCGTTGGAGTGGCTACTGCCGTGGGTGACCCGCCATAATATATGGGTAACTAGAGACATGTCGTTTTAACGAGACATTGTCACTAGGTATAACTGAACAACTAAAACAATTGAGACTTATATAGTGGCGAACAATATTGGTTTCTATACCATGGACGAGACTTAATACCTGTTTATTATTCTCGTTGTTTCGCTCTGTTGTTCAGTGGTTATACTTGTGGTTATTTTATTGTGTGTTGATGGTTGGATGGAGCCTACGAGGCTAAGGTAAATTAAATATGAAAATTGTACGCTACGGCAAATGTACATTGTACATTATATTGTTATTACTCGATACGTTCGATATATAAATGTTGTATGGAATATTAAATGAATGTTTGGATATTTGGATGGATGGTTGAATGTTTATGGATACTTGGATGGATGGTTAAATTTATTATGCATGTTTATTACAGTATTGAATATATCTGTAAAATGGTAAAGCGTGAAACCAATCTAATAATAAGATGGTTAAAATGACAAGTGACCATTAGGGTCCAGGCCCGGCATACTCAGCGTCTATCGTTGATACTACACCATTACAGGTTGTTGACCATTGTCGGAGCTGAAAAGCAGGAACAGGGTAATTGGAGATGTTGTATAGCAATGAAGATGGTGTATGGTCTTATGGTAAGGTTGTGTATTTTCAGGTTTGGGTAGACGCTCACTTGTCGATGTTTATGATTTATGGATTTAGTATGATGTATAGGAATTTCTCGTTATCACTACGGTTAGCAGTTTGTTTATTTTGGAAGTTGGATGTAGTTTGGCTACGTTGCTCGCATGGGCGAGTAATGGCCGGTGACACCCGAGTGAGTTTTGTAATTGTTGGTTATTTTCCGCTGTGAGATGTTTTATTTATTGCTACGTGAGAGATTATATCGTGATTATGGAGAGGGGTGTTACATCCTTGGCCACAGACTAACGTCCGTACCTACGGGCCCTAATTAAACTAGTTGAACAGAAAGATTAAATTTGTAGAAAAACAAAATTTTTAAGAGTCCAAGGCCATGGGCAGGGTGTCTGGGGGGCCGGACATGTTGTTAAAACCCTAAATTTTGAAAAATAAAATTGTTCGGCCACTGTCCGAGACCGTTCGTGGCCACACACAGGCCACCTGGGACCCCGGACGTGCCGTCCATAGGCACAAACGGTGACTTTCGGGACCTTTCCGGTGATGTTTTTAGCTCAAATTTTATGGGTATGTTCCTTGAAATATTTTACACAATTTAGTGATTGAAAGAAATCAGTTTGAAGTTGAATTCATGAAGAAACTTGGTTTACAACTTAAAGGGTAGCAAAGAATCTAAACCCTAACTAAATCACCAAAAAGATTGAATTCCACTTGAAATTAACACTAACTATGTATAATGATCAGAGGTATCAATGGATTCAATTTCTAACCTATGTTGACGTGTTCCTTCACGTTGGGATTCTTCGGTGGCTTATTGTTGGCCAATCTGGTTGAGTTTTGACCCAAGCTTCTGACTACGCGATGTTTATTGTGTTCTTTATGTTTTGGTGGTGATGTTGTGTGCGTTTTGATGATAAGTTTGGTGACAGGAGTTCGAAAACTGAGTTTCACTGGATTTCGGTGGAGTTTTGGTATGGATTTGGAGTTAGGAGTCGGAAAAACGTGGTGGGTAGGTTGGAGGTCGTATTTCTAACTTCTTAGGGTTCAAGATCCTCTCTTGAGTTAGTAGGAAAGATTTCTTATATAGATAACGAATAAGATAAAGTAATCTCGATAAAGGAATCAAGTTTACCGAGACTTGGTCGGGTAACTTCTAGAAGGAATATGATCATGAAATTTTTCCAGCATGTAAAGGAGAGTATTTATGATTTTTTTCCAATACTAATTAATATTTTGGATAAAGGAATATTTTTAAATCATTTTTTCATCAGATATGTTCAGATTTTAATAGGAAAATGTTGGAAATTCCAAATTCCAAATTCCAAAGCTATTATGCTCTAAGTGTCATCCTTTATCATGTGTTAAAAGTTCAAGACATTTCGAGTTGATTTAAGCCATTGTTTTGGAAGAGAGAGAAAATTACAAGATGACTTGTATTTCCCTTTTATTTTTGAGCTTCAGGCTTCAAATAAAATTTGATGGCTTTTAGTCATGGATGAGCCTAATAACCAGATCGCAATTTTGTATTCAATGAATGGAAGCCTTTTTCTTAAATTGTTGAGAATTTGGGACTTTCAATTATAAAAAAGTTAGCATATAATATGCATTAAAAGCTAATTTTTAAGAATAAAAATCCCAAAAATTACAAAAATTCCCCTCATGATGATTAGCTGTCACAACTGTTCTAAGATGTGCGAGTTAACCATGCAAGGATAGAAAATTCCAAAAATGTCCTTATCAACTCAAAAATCCGCGTTCTTTGACCGGTTTACTTTTCTTGGCATTCATGTCTAGTGGATCCTTTTACAATGGTCAAATTGTCGGGTACAACAGTATCTTGGAGACTATTTATCTATTTTTGTTTTGGAAACTTATTTAGTTTTGTACTTTGACTTTGACATCGTTGTAGCCTACGGGTGTTTCTTTTGTTTTGACATATGATTTGGGGCATTTGTAAACATTCATTACATATTATTAATATAACTATTTATGTTGGGGTTCGAGTGCAATTCGATTAGTAACCTTGTGTACTCTTGGTTAGCGTAGTGTGCGTTTGTGCAGCGTGTACCGACCTTAGAACTAGCCCGGTTTCTGATAGTAAAAAGGGAATATGCCCATAAGAAAGGGGTTTTGAGGACTGGGATGTGTTTCATTGGGTTTATAATGTCCTTTCCCTTAAGTTGAGCCAAAAGGGTATTTTGGTCATTTTAACCTAGGGTTGACTTTGACCACACAAGGGAATTTTGGTAATTTTTTCCAAAAGCTAAAATTTGAGTTTGGGTTGACTTATAGTCATTATTTAGGGTCATGGGAACGATTCCATAAATTTTTGGGGAAATCTGAGTTTAACTTCAGTCAAAATTACCAGTTTACCTTAGTGTACAAAAATGTTATTTTTGACCTTAAGGTGATGTTTTAACCTTTGGAATTCCTCTCTATGTTGAAGCACAAAACTATCCTCTTTAATTGGTCAAGAAATGCAAACTTTAAAGTTACATACACCTTTTATTCATCCTTTTACTAAATGAAACTTTCCAACTTCCTTAAGTCACTTAAAACTCTTATAAATCGCTTAATGTTATTATTTTCTTCCTCTATCCTCTCTTGTCATCACTTCAAGGCTGAAAATTGACATATTTATCTCCTTCTTACTCCTCTGTTTAGTGCCATTGCAGCACCTACAAGGGTTAGAATTTCATTCTTCTTCATTTATGCCCTAAACTAATCTTATGTTTTCTAGTTGGGTTTACGCATACTGTCCCCTTCCTTTGGGCTCTGAAAAATACAGAATCTTCTTTGATTCCCTTGTTTTTTCTGGGTAAGTTCTTGTAACACCCCTCTCATTAAACTCGTAATAATCTCACTTGTAGCATAATTAAAAACGTCTCACAGCGGAAGTTAAACAATAATAATCCTCACTCGGGTGTCACATGCCCTTACTCGCCCATGCGAGTAAAGAAACAGAAACAAAATATAATATCAGAACAACAATAATAATAATCTGCAGTGATGAACGAGATAACTAACCACTACACCATAGTAAATCCAAGGTCGGTACAATATGACAAGTGAGCGTCTAACCATTCCCGAATATACTACAATGTTATAGTATTAAAAACAGAAGTCTAAGTGCGGTAAACAAAAATCAAAAGCCCTATCTACCCAGGGTCCCGCAATTTGGCTTCAACAAGATCAATGTCCTGAAAATGATTGCTATAAAGGCTCAGCGAAACGCTGAGTATGCTAGGCATGATACTTGGACCCTATCGGTCACTTAAGTCGTGTTAACCGTCTTAACATTAGGTTGATTACATGCTTTACCGGTTTACAAATATAATAAGACTATAAATACATGATCAGACAATAGTTTAATGCAAACAATGCAGTCACTGCATTTCACAAGCAACACAATGTATAACAACAATAAACGAGAGAAAGTGATAAAACGGGTAGCCGTTTAGGTGAACGACCTTGTACTCTCTTATTACAACTGACCTCTCAAGTCAATCAACAACGTATTATAATCCTCATTGTATGTTGGGTGTCAAGTTAGAACAACCTATAGTAAAATTCATTAATGGACAGTCGTCCTGTGTGCACCATCGGTAGCGCATTCCGGCCAAAGATATAAGATCTCGGGACTTCCTCATTGCCTAATAAGGCGTCATTTAATAAGGCAAAAGCCGTGTACCAGCAGCAGTACATTCTGACCAACGATCTATGTAGGCTCGTTTGGATTTAGTTAGAGTAGAACCCGATCCGGGTAAACGCTCAAGTGATCACAATGCGCAACCAGTATTCAGAAACTACTGAATTTTTAATTCATATAACAAGACTCCATTATGTGATTAAATATTAATCAGTTTCCTAAAGTATAATCTTAGGTTATGGAGCATTCATTTATATACAGCTGCCCTAAAGGTCTTACACAATTACCTAGAAAAAAGTCTAGGTCACATATTCATGTTCAAGATCCATGCTCTAGAGACCAGTATAGCCGAGTCTCGTACCTAAGTGTTTTACTTAGGGTAAAGTGATAATAATACTCATCGTACTGTATTAGGTAACAACACTTCACTTTACCTTTATATGTATGTTTATATAAATCAATCTATAGTCGACGTAATATTAGTCCGAAGGACATTCACGCACAAGTAATTAATGCAAGAAAGATAAGTAAATAAAACACATAACATTTCATGCATACATATATATCACGTATATCACTCTTAGCAATTTAAACAAACAATGTCTGACCCCAAGGAAACCCTCAAGATGGTCATACCACACCAATAACATACCGTACACCATAATAAACGCTATCATATTAACTACACTCGTCTGATGCTCCCGGTAGATGTACGATCTGGAATAATCATATCACCACGAGTTAATCCCAATGTTTAACTAAATTCAGTATTTCCGTATATTGTCATATATTCTGACAGTTAACCCCCGTAATTCGACAGTTGAGTTGGTTCGGGTTTAGTTAAATTAATCGATCTCGTTATGAAAGTCGTAGCTCGTAGTAGTTTTGACTGTTGAGTTTAATTCGTTATAACTCATGAATTTCATTTGCAGTTTAGTAACATCTTAATATTTATTCCAAACTATTGTATATCATAATTATATGTACATATACATGTCTATATTCACTTGTATACTTAATTATATATATATATATACTTATATATATACAGAAGTATAACATATAACTAAACACTTACATGTCATAATATGTCATGTATTATTATTCCTTAAACTCTCATTTTAAGCATGAGTTGGTCAACTTGACCTTTCTGATCAACTCATTTGACTTGGTCAAGTATTGACTTTGTAACGACCCCAAAACCGGCCTAGGAGTTAGGGACGTTACACGCCGCATAATACTACCTAGTAACACAAGGCTACAGACTAATACTAACGAAAGGCCCAAAAGAATGCTTCCATATATATATATGTAAATCAAGTGTGTCAAAAGCATTCCGAATAACAATACGAAAATCCCAAACACATGAGAGAAGTCAGAAGCGAAAGGTCAAATGCTAACAAAGGCCCGTAGGCTACAGATGTCTAAAACGTAAATGTGACAAACAACATATATGAGCTAACTAGCTAAGCTCCAGAAAGTCGAAGAAAGTGATCCTCGCTGATTAATCTGCAATGTTAGTGAAAGTAGGGGAGTGAGCAAACAACCATGCTCAGTAGATGACTAACTTCATCAACAAGCATGCTCAAAACATATGTAAATAAGATCATAAATCCAAAAGTTAAACAAAAGGGGAAAGCTACTTTCCATAGCAAACATCAGCAGCAGAAGTCAAATTTATCGGGACTAAAATAGAATTCAGAGCAAACGGAATCAGAAACAGAGTGGGACACTAGATAACAAAGTATACAAATAGAACAGATATAATGCATGAACAAAACGAGGAAACCTCACTCGTGAACAGAACGGGGGAGACACCCGTGGCAAATAACAGAAGGACGTCCTACGCAGCGCGCTACGGGATAGCTAGACCCAACCATCCACAGCTCAGACACAGAGATAACTAGGTCCCAAAACAGAAGCTTAAATAATAATAAGCATAAGTGCATCGAAGGTACCACAAAGGGGTTAGAAAGCTTAACCAACATTAGGGGAATACAACCCCGCAAACGTAAGTCAAAATGGAGCTCAAACGAGCAATTCTTGGCGAAACAAATGGTATGTCTGAACATGTGTCCGAACATCAATGTTCGGACACAAGTCGAGAAGATCAACACGTCGGACATAAGTCGAGAGTCAGAAACAGAGGTGTCCGGACATGTGTTCGGACGTTAGAAGTTCGGATAAATCCCAAGAAAAATATACGTGGTGGCGTCCGAACATGTGTCCAAACATCAATGTTCAGGCACAAGTCAAACTGAAATCAGGAGAAGTGTTCAAGAGGTGTTCGGACACAAGTCGAACTAAAAACAGAATAAATGCAGAAGTGGTGTCCGAACTTATGTCTGGACATACAAGTTCGGACACAAGCCCAAACTTCTAAGCCAGACTCGTCCTCGCACCCCGTCCGAACTTACATGTTCGGACGGAAGTTCGGACACTGAAAAAAACTCAGAAATCAGAAGGCAAAACAGGGTCTGTCCCAATTTACAAGTTCAGACACACGTTCTGACACATCAGAAATTTCAGAAATGCAAACGCATGAACAGAAACATCATAATGCACCAATTTGCAACAGGAAACTCAGAGTTGGTAGAAATACAACCACGAGGGTTTTCAGCAGATTAAACCAAGAAAAATCAGGGGAAAATCATACACAAACGCAGGGCAATTCGACAATCAGAACTCTCAGGTTATTAACTCCCCATGGCTGAACATACTAATTGAATCCATCAGCCACCTACCTCGATAATTAGCATAATCGACTTGAAATCCAAAGGGGAGACAACCACCGATGCGCAGACCAAAATGCAAAAGGGGACAACACTGAATATACCTACAATGTAGTATTTCTAGAATCAGCCAAGATGTCAAAACCCTCAAACAAGTCAAAAACTGAAATCCACAATCCGAACCTGAATTCAACGGTAGAGATATCTCGGAGGAGAATTAACAACGGAGAATTGATGGAGGAACGTAGGAATCAACCATTGACTGCAATTGGATGACAAAGGAATTCACAATTAGAAAACACAGGGAGATCCACAAAGAACTGAGAATGTCGAATTCTGCAAAACTAAACCTGACTACGACAAAGGAAACGGAGTAGCGGAAGATCCACAAAGCAAATGATTGATTGGCAGGACTTAGTAACCGAAATTCTCACCAATTGTAGAAGAGGGAAGAGAGCTCTGAAGAACGCAAATAAGGAGCATATTAACGGTTTTCAAAACTGATCGAGATTTAGAACGTGATGTTGAAAGTGGGGAATTATTCCTTATTTAATACTTACCAAAATAGATAAAAGGAAAAAGATTTCCTCGTCCCCGTATTTAATTCAAGGGACATCCAGGTCCTGAATTCATAAAAACCATCTTAAGTCATAATTGTAACGATATAAATTCTGCACTTCTAAAATCAAACTTTGGGTTATAACATCACCTCCCCCTTAAAAGAATTTTGTCCTTAAAATTTACATACCTTTCTGCTCGAAGAGGGCGGGAAACTTGGATCGCACTTCACTGTCTAGCTCCCAAGTCGCCTCCTTCTTAGACTGTCCCGACCACTAAACCTTAACCAGATGCATGGTTTTACTTCGGAGTCTTCGCACATCGCGAGCCAAAATCCTCGAAGGAACTGCTTCATAAGTGAAGTATTCTCTCAATTGAAGCGGACCAAACTCTATGACGTGGGATGGATCCAGGATATACTTCCTCAGCATGGATACATGAAATACACTATGGACTTCTGCTAAAGCCGGCGACAAAGCTAAACGGTAGGCAACCGGTCCAATCCTTTCCAGGATCTCAAATGGACCTACGAAGCGAGAGCTGAGCTTGCCTCTCTTCCCAAACCTCACCACTCCTTAGACTGGGGAGACCTTCAGGAAAACATGTTCCCCAACTTGGAACTCTAACGACCGTCTCCTTTGATCAGCATAGCTCTTCTGACGACTCTGAGCCACTAGCAGACGCTCTTTGATAGTCTGTATCTTGCCTACGACATCCTAAATCAAATATGGACCAACCACGGCTCTCTCCTTCAGATCATCCCAACAGATGGGTGATCTGCATCTCCTGCCATATAGAGCCTCGAATGGGGCCATCCCGATGCTAGACTGGAAGCTATTGTTGTAGGCAAATTTGATTAGTGCTACATGCTGGTCTCAACTGCCCTCGAAGTCAAGCACACATGCTCTAAGCATGTCCTCAAGAACCTGATTAGTCCTCTCTGTCTGCCTGTCTGACTGAGGATGGTAGGCTAAACTGAAAGCTAGCTTCATCCCCAAAGCCTGATGCAAACTCTGCCAAAATCTGGACATGAATCTCAGGTCTCTGTCGGCTACAATCAAAGCAGGAACTCCGTGAAGATGCACAATCTCATCCATGTACAACTGAGCAGGCCGATTGAGTGTCCAAATGAGCATGTTTTATGGGTGTATTTCATATATTAGATTAGCACTTTTCTTGCTCATTTCTCCACTTTGGTTAGTTTTCCTCTAGTTTATGTTTTATTGGTTATCTTACAGATTTATTGGTTAAACATGAGGAAAACCAAGATAGGAGCAAAGTAGACAAAGATATGAACGCATAGGCGCAAACGGATCTAAAAACGGAGCTCAAACGAAGAATCTGGAACCTGTCGAAGTTTGCTGGACAAGACTACGAGAATACACACGTCCGCAAACGTGTCCGTACGGACAGGGGAGTCCGCAACGCGGACTCAACCATGGAAAAACACAAAGGCTTGTCCGCAACGCGGACTCAAATGAGGACGTGAAAAAATACATGCGTCCGTACCCCCGTCCGTACCACGGACGCACCCACGGACGCGCCTAAAACGTGTCTGTACGCGGACAGAAACAAATCTCGCTAGGACAAATGTGTCCGTACGCGGACAGAAACTAGGACGTCACACGTCCGCATATGTGTCCGTATGAGGACAGAAATGCGGACACGTGTAAAATGCAAAATCAAACTCCAGATTTCACGTGTTGAAGCTTTCGGCGCCGTCATCTCCATTTTCTTCTTTCTTATCTACGACGCCTACAATTCATCCACCGCCTACCTTCAATCCCAACCACCCTTGTCTTCTTCTTCTTCTCTCTTCTATATAAACCCACCTCTTCCTCTTCATTTCTGCATTCACCATCCACCACCGCAACTCAACACTCCAAATCACTCATTCCACATACAAATTCCTACGTACATTCTCCACTCTTCTTCCTCTTCATTACTCCAATCACCATCCACACCTCCACAACACCACATTATTATTACGTCCAACCTCTGACATATTACCAGTTAATATGTCAGACTAAGGAGGATATACTCTGGGTGAAGGTTAATTTATAGTCTGTTTAATTATGTAATTATGTTTTGAAATACCCCAAACCTAAGTATGCTAAGTAAACATCAAATCATGATGTATTAAGGCTAAAATATGCCTTAGAAAGATTGGTAGACAATTTAAACCAAGGAAAACATAAGAAATGCCTTAAAGGCAATCAGGGCAAAAACGTGCTCTAAGCTTGGAGAGACTTGGGTGAGTACCCAAATATCATGATAAGACCTTAGTAATATCCTAAGGTCATTTTAAATCAATTAGCAAAGAAAACCAAGCTTGAAAACAAGTTAAAACACAAAATGTGCTTTAAGAAGTCTTAAAGCACATTTTTGAGAAATTGTCTTAGAATTGAGTTTTGAGTGGCTAAATGTCCATCATTACTCTTTAATCAACATGTGTGCTAATTAGTATCACATTAGGAGGTCTAAATCAATGGGAAATCAAAAATTTCCCGATTATGTGCCTTGATTAGTGAATAGTAACTATTTAGTGCTAGTTTAAGTTTTAATCAATATAAGCTAATAAGTTGGTCAACAAAGACCATGACTAGCCTCATTTATGGAAGGGGGCCGGTTTTTCTAAGAAGGGTGAGTCACCATAAGTAGTCAAATAAGAAAAGAAAAGAAGAGATAAGTAAAAGAGTACTATTTGCTTTATTAAAGCAAATACCTATATTAGCCTACCTCTCTCCTCTCTTCTTCATTTCTTCTTCTTCACCCACGGTTTCTTCTTGTTTTCTCTGTTCCAAACCGTGCCCAGCCAGCCTCCATGGTTGCTTCACCTTGCTTTGGCAACAACTTGCTCATTTTAGCTCCAAATCAAAAACTAAACACATATTATTCTTAGTTAGGTCAAGACCTATCTTTCTATCTTTTCAAATCTTTCAAAGCTCCATTTTGGTGCCATGAGAAAACTCCATTGATGGGGGAAAATCAAGTTTGAAGAGCTCATTAGCTTCTCCATTCTCTTAAGGTAAAGAAAATGTAAGAAAAACCATGTTTCCATCATTCCTTATACATGGCCGAAAATTTCTACTCATGGGGCCTTGTTTTTATGCCTTGTTCTAGCTTGATTTATTCACCAAGGACTAGTGGAGGTCCTATTTCATTCAATGCCAAAGTCTACCTTGAGACTTCAAAGGTAATCATCCACTTTTATGCCTTAGAACACATTTCTAACCTAGGTTTTTATTCCTTGAGGTTAGTGCATTGTTTAGTACTCATATGAGTTCTTAAATATTGATTAGAACATTGGCAAAAGGAATTTAAGTGGTGGCCGAGATCTATGCAAGAAGAAGGCCTAAGGAGGAGATTAAGATAAGCTTGAGAAAACAAGGTAAAATGCTTACCTAATGGTGGTTTAAGATTAAGGAATGAGCTTTAGATAAATACCAATGTGGCTTAGAGCTTACATTGTGTATTGGGTTATATAACCTAAGGAAAAAGAACTTAAACAAGCTTATGAACTTGTGGTTAAGGAGCTAATGAGAATGAATTAGTAATATGAGGTTAAGGTGGATCTTAAGAGCATTATAACTACTATGAGATTGATGAGTGTATTTGCAGGTTGAAAGCTTATATATGTGGGGAAATTCAGTGTTTAAGCTTAAGTCATTTAAGGGCCTAAGAGCCATGTCATTTAAGAGCCTTAGTGCTATGCAATTTAAGATTATTGCACTATATTGAGTTATTATGAATGAGTTGATTTGGATGAGATATGATGAGAAATAATATTTGTGTGTGTGTGAGATGGTTGAATGAGGAAAACAATGTGTGTGGGCGTGATAAGATAGTAGAGGAGCTATGGCGAAATTTGTGTAGAAAACAAAGTGCTTAAGTGGTAGTGGTGAGTTAATATGCCCTAGGGTTTACTAGGGAGCATGAAAAGAAAATTGGGTGGAAATGAGTTAACTAAGGAGTTCTTGAGGTTTAGAATGACCTAGAGATAC
This sequence comes from Limonium bicolor, assembly GCA_023374045.1. Taxonomy (NCBI): domain Eukaryota; kingdom Viridiplantae; phylum Streptophyta; class Magnoliopsida; order Caryophyllales; family Plumbaginaceae; genus Limonium; species Limonium bicolor. The sequence goes on from CM041779.1 coordinate 326,153,617, forward strand.
CTAGGAGGAATTAGAGGAATGGTGAGTGTTTTGAACACACCAAAATTATGAGATGAGGAATGTAAGACTTGTGCATAAGTGTAGGGAGAAGGTGTGATGCTTAAGGTGATTTAGATATGTTCTAAGGGAATTTAATGACTAAGTAAATACTAAGAAGTTTTAGTGGTTGTCTTGATGAAAAAGGGTGAAGTTAAGATGTTTTAATGACTTATGATGATTTAGGTATCACCATGAAAGATTTAGAAATCAGGAGGATGTATTTGAGTATTTAGGACTTAGGCAAATGTTGTTGCACAACTAGGAAGGGAGTAATGTGTTGATGATGGAAGTTTAAGCTTGGGAAGGAACTTTAAGTAAATGCATAAAAGAGTTTTAGAAGGTGAAAGATGCTTGGGAGATGATGTTATAGTGGTGAAGAAGACATTTGGCATAGTGGTTACATTAGGTATGAACCACCACCTAGAAACCTAGGGGAAAGCGTTACAAGTGTTAGCATTATTACAAGGAGAATGCATAATGACTAAGGTGGATCTTGGTGGATGATTTAAGGTATTTTAAGGAGGGCTTAAGGTGTATTTGAGGTGCCCCAATGAGGTTATAACATATTAGGATATATGAGGAGAAGTTTGGAGTTGAACGGAAATTGGAAAACAAGGTTCTGGAGCCGACCGACCTTAGGGACCGGACTTGCAAGGTCGGTCGGGCTCAGTTTACACTACCGGAAAATGTTTCTGGAATCGACCGAACTTGGGGACCGGACTTACAAGTTCGGTCGGACCTGTATTTTGTGAAGGAATTAAGTCTCTGGAATCGACCGAACATAGGACCGGACTTGTCAAGTTCGGTCGAGCTTAAATTTCCCTCGGGGAAACTCTCGGGAATGGACCGACCTTGGGGACCGGACTTGCAAGGTCGGTCGGGGTAGAATTTTCAAACGGTGAAGTGTTCTGGAATGGACCGACCTTAGGTAAGGTCGGTCGGAAGTTCGGTCGGACCCAAAAATAAAAAAAAAAAAAAATTAAATTCTAAGAATGGTAATGGGTAATGAGGTATACCCTTGGAAGGGTGATAATGATTAGGACCCTAAGAACTTAAGGAATTAAGTTAAGATTAAGTATAAGTTTTAATGTTTAAAGTTAAGTTTGTAAGATTAAGTGTAAGACCTAAGAGGTGTTAGGTGGGAATCATTAAGGAATTAAGTAAGTTAAACAAGCTAAGTAAGTCATATTAAGTTAAGTGATTAACAACCTAAAAATGAATGAATGTTTTAGGTTTGTGAATTGGGACCCCGAAGAAGGTTAAACAAACAACGATCGACGGTGAACGGTACAGTTGTTTCTTCTTGTGACCTGCTTGCTAACGAGGTGTCCCTCGGCTTGTGTGCTATTTGTTTTTGTGTGCTCACTAAACAAGATAAAGCATGCAACCGGAATATATATACATATATATTATACTGTTGTGTGATGTTTGAAAACTAACACAACATACCGTGAGAACTTACTAACCAATGTTTAGTAAGAAATTGAGTGAGAATAAGGAACGCCCCCTAAAGTGGGACGATATGAACCGAAAGAGGTTAACCAACAAACATGGTCTTGAGATAACTACTAACTGGTACTTGAGTGAGGAAACCCGGGACTGACTCCGGTCATGCATGCTAAGGAAAAGGGGGTCGGTATCTATAGCAGATTCGACTTCCGATTAAGGACTTGTCTTCGGACTTGTGCCTGGGGCCGGTTGCCGGCTCAGCTACGTTGGACTCCCGTCCAGAGTAGGTGGCGTTAAGATGGTGCGGTGGGATCACCTAAATCCCAGGTTCGATTTAGATACGGCCAATCCCTTCCAGGAAAGGTTTGTATATAGAGATTAAGATTGAGATTAAGATTAAGATTAAGTTAAGTTACAATCATTCCTGTTTAAAGGATGATTTGTAAGATTAAGATTAAGATTAAGATTAAGATTAAGTTAAGTTACAATCATTCCTTTTTAAAGGATGATTTGTATTATTAAGATTAAGATTAAGGTGAGGTTAAGATAAGCTGCAACCATTCCTTTTTAAAGGATGGTTTGTAATATTAAGATTAAGATAAGCTACACCCACTCCTGATTAAAGGATGGTTGTTTCTAAGATTAAGATAAGAATCAGATTGAGGTAAGATAAGGATGGACTAAGATTAAGAGAGAACAATACTTAAGGAGTTAAATACCTAACTCTCTAATTAAGGGAACGCATTTAAGTCGTTCATTGTGTGTGAACTTTGATTGTTCATATCTGAGTTGTTGTTTACTGCACTTTCTATTATGTTGTGCATCTAATCAACCTCCATGCTATCGACAATTAGTCGTCGTAGCCACGTTAGCTTGGGGGCCATGAGAGGATAGTACCAGCATTCGTGCTGACCCCCTCGGGGGCTTCTTTTTACTACACAGGTGAACATCAGGAGGCGGCTGTCGCAAGAGTAAGAAGAAGATACAGCTGTTAAGGGATCAGTGTGGCCTACGAGTTGTGCATGTACACTCGTATGGCAATTTGAGTTAGTAAGATGTATAGGTTGTGAGAGGATTGTAAGAAGGTTATGTAAATGGTTAAGGTTGTTAGACTAATGTTCGGTATATTCTGTAGTCAGACCGTGGCAAGGTCCTGGATTGTAAGGAATTCCGCTGTGACATTTGTATATATATATTGTTAAGTTGCGAGACCACAATTGGATTGAGTTGGGGTGTTACAAAAAGTGGTATCAGAGCGTAGTTACGCTCTGAAGACAAGAAATACCGAACTTAGGAGAATGATGAGGTTGAGATTGAGTTATGGGTTAAGGGTTGAGAGATAGAGTGAGAGGTGCGTTAGCCAGGACTTCCCGGTGTTTACCGGATATCCATAGTACCTAGGCCCGCCCTCCACATCCCTAACCCTAAATATGTGGAACAAACGCCAGAGAGAAGAAAGCCTTCTCTTACTCGGGGGAACCCGATCTGGCAGTTAGCTAACAGTAAGCAATACGAGAAACAACTTGTTGTACAACAGTTATGGAGAATTGGGAGATTTTCAATGGAGCGCAACAGAGAGACAAGCGCTACCTAAGGAATACTATCAGTAAGGGAACGGTAATTACCGGCAACATGGGTCGACATGCTACGCAGTCGAAATAACCCGCCATACCAATGATAAGGAAAGCACTACGGGTGCAATAGAAAGGAAAAAGAGAAATGACATGAGTACCGGACATGGACCGGAAGAAGGATAACAGTGAAATAATACAGAGCATGAGGATTAAGATATAAGAAAATATTAAGGGGTTCTCTCAGAAAGAGGAACGCCCTGGTAGATGACAGTACTGTCGAACAACAAGGAAACTGCCGGATGGACGGTTATCCAAAATAAGAGATTATCGAAGGAGTCCCGAGGACTACCAATTACATGGAAATTAGAAGGAAGTGTCACTACCGATGTACCTTGTACCAATAACCCATCCTGCATGGCGCACTTGCCATAGCAAGTGCTACCACGGTTGAGCCACATGAAAAGCCATCATGGCAAGATAGGAGAACGCTACAGTTGAGACGCACATTAATACCGGATTGTAAATCCATAAGAACAGAAAAATAAGACCTTGGAAAGGCCCGACGGCCTGACCATGATGAGATGAACCGACACATCAGCCAGCAGGGAGCTGAGCCTAGACGAAATACTAAACCCTATAAATACTAGCAACGGTATAACCCACTACAACAACAATCGACAGTACGGTAAGAACACAATCCCGAACTCCAAGGGGAAAACCTGAGAGATTGCTCGTTATTGCTCCAAAAACACTATATAAGCAATGATATACAAGGGATGTATTATAAGCTACTATTGGGACTGTTGAAGCATCGACTCACAACGAAAACGGGATAAGACTCCCAGAGTGACCATTAAGGACACCAATAACAACATACTTCAATGAAGATGTTGGAAAACCCGAAATCAGATAAAAGAAATAACGTAAGCTATAACCTACTAAGGATTAAAGTCGTACAACCCTGGAAAAAGGAAAGCTCAGAGACTACCCCACAGAGCGGGCATAGTCGAGCCGAACAATTGATGAATGACAGTTAACACTGTTTGTTTAACTCATTAACACCCAAGTATGATTAGTCATCAACGGGTGGCGTAGTCAACAGAAGTTGAACGAAGCGTTGAGATGGGAGTATAAGATGACGGGATGATATCCAACTTGGACGCCGTAAGGAAAACGCTAATACGAACCTAACCTTGATTGCTAAAAACATAAGTCTAGTAAAATGACAGTATTGTCAGAACTTAAGTAACCTCAGATCACCTGAACAACTTCCATAGCAGAAGCAGGATGCAGCAACTTATCATGAAACCCGATACTACATTTAGTATGTAACCTAATGATTGATGGTGTCCCAAGGGACCAGAAGTTTATGAGGACAACCTACAGATGAGTAAGAGTACAAATAATGAACTGAGACATTAAGCATTAAGAGCCTACGAGCCAAGGATGTTAACCACATCAGAGCCCGAGGCGCAGTAAGTTATAAGAGAGCTTGTCAATTAAGCCACGAAGGGACTACAATTTGTAGATATGAACGTTACCAAACCTATAACTTAGAATGGGAAGATATTACCGAAAAGGGTACCAATGAGTATTGAGATAATGCTAAGGACAGGAGCGGAGAACGAACCATGCCTTTTAGGGTGGGGATACCCTCCTTGTGTGAGGCCATGAGTGGGAATGAACCCCTCAAAAGGGCTTTCACTTATTAGAGGTGAAATACACTTATTTAGGAAATGGGAACCATGAACCTTGAGATTACTTTAGAACATACCAGATACACTTGTAATAAGGTAGGTTGCAGAGATAGACCCCATATCCAACACCCAGGATGTAAGAATAGTAATGGTCAGAGATAAAAACATGGTGACTGCACAGTATGGCACGTCAATTAATCATGCTCAGAAGAGATTGATTCAGTGGAAGACTTGTTTAGTAACCAATTAAATCACATGGTAGATAACATCATTAAGATGAAAGAAAGAGAAAGAGATTTGCCTACTTACGAATCTGAGATTGGAGCAGATTATCTTCATATCAAGAGTCAACTATTTTACAACACACGGTACACAACCACAGAACTCCAGTGTGTTTACACCAAGAAGGGATTGAGTATAAGGTAAGACATTAGAATAAGTGAGTAAGAGGTTGCACCATTAATGGGCAACAAGGTAAAGGCCAACTACCACGGTAGTAGTGGTCGTGAGTACAATAGTTAGATAAGTGAGTTAAGTCATGGTACGCGGTAAGGCGACCATTATGTATGAGCCGTCAAATATTGACACTGAGGCAATTAGATTTGTGAGTTAAGACCAGCATAAGTAAGAAAATAAGATGGTAGACGAGCTGGCATTGATGCCAGTATCTGGACCTGGTTAGGTGAGATTTCACAGGAAGCACACTACCCATTCCTCAAGGAACTGGAAGTGCATTCCTATTAGCATAAATATGAGAAAAGATAGGAGGCTCTATGGAAAGAGACCTCAGATATTAAGTGACCGAATCAGTACGGGATACAGAAAGAGCTAGAGCAATATAATACCAAGAACACAATAATGGATTTCCCTGATTAACTTCAAGAAGAACAATAAATGTTATTATGGAACGATGAAAGAGGAGATCGACAACATACTTCATAATTAGCAATAGCTAAACGTGTGACGGACACTATGAGTTTACTAAAACGAGACGTGGGCGACTGCACCCACAGGGCTTGCAGGCCTGACACGCTCATTATGAGTTAGTTGGGTAAGTAGTAATGTACCAGTAAGGTACCCCATGCATGTGAACGAGTGGTGTAAGGAACACGGGAAGTAGTCGACTCCGTACCACCGACAACGACGCAAGATCAGACAAGAGCAGCTACCACCACAAACAGTTGAAGAAAAATTCAGTTGACCCAGTAACGCAAGGGAATCAGAGAACAGATAATAAGGACTATGAAGTGCGAGAAGCACGGATTATTAAGTACAGACTTGGATATGTCTAAGATGTAGGGATTAAGACTGTAAAGCGCATTATGCACTAAACAGTAGTTTCAGGCTAAGAATCATCCTCAGACCAAATGTCAGTTGGGGAGAACAATTTAGACATTCGAGAAAATACTAAGAGAATGAGCATAAGATCTTCAAGCAGAATAGATAGACGTTACAACTCATTAAGGCCGTGTATATATATGAAGATAACACGTGTCCTTGAGACAATTAAGCCTAAGATTATCAGAGTGGCGCAGCGGAAGCTAGCAGACCACTACCTTGAGATTAGACCAAATAAGTTAAGAATACGGTATAAGTACCGTTAAGAATCATCGATACAGAGACAAGTCATTCTGATCGAATTATAAGTAAGATAGATAACGTGGAAGCTAGAATGCTTGGTAAGAATTAGACATCTTGAACTTATGTTCAAGATCATGTAATGTTGATTACGTGGGCGTAATCCATTTTAAGGGGGGTAGAGCGAAAACCGCTTAGCGTATGTTGTGTACTGAGTACATAACTACGGTGTGCATAGCACAAAATATTTGAGAATATGTTTTACATAAACATTCTGAGATAAATCATGGTTATTACACACAAGATGTGAATACCATACATATTAAGTATCTATCTTGTTAACTCCGGTGTGAGTACAAGTTAAGTGAATTAAGGAAGAGGATTAAGGAGACTTAAGAATAAGGAATATATGAGGTACGAGTCAATATGAGACTATGTGGGAGATAAGAATAAGATAACACTATGAGATATCATTTGATATGATTGTGAGTTAGGATATGGTAAGGCTATGTGGGTATGAGACAGTGGAAGTTGATATGAGACTGATATAGACTTAGTAGGAATTTAAGTCTTGAGGTAATTATTAAGAGATGAATCGGGAATGTTTGATGGACGGAGTCCACACTTTGGAGATGCATTTATTATGATTAGAAGAACTAAAAAGATAGAAAATGGACATGAGTGAATTATTGGATGTTTGAAATGACGTGGGAGGTGGAACTTGATTTTCTAGGGATCAAGGGAAACCGAACACAAATTGGAGTGGAAGGATGGTTCTACACTGATGCTGATCACATCAGGGTAGGATTATTCCTGAAACTCCCTACCAGTGGTCACAAGTAAATCACACTAAGGATAGAGGCCTTAGGATATAAAAAAAAATGAAGTTGGATTGCTTGTATTTTTAATTAGAGGAATTATTCCTCACATGACCTCGTAAAAAGGATTACCTTTTTACTGAGTCTCGCCCATGAAGTCGAGGACGCACGAGCTTTGTCTTCGGACCGGTGACATGGGGAGAACAGCGTGTTTTGTATTCTAGCCCATGGTGACGAGGACGAATGAGCCATTGTCTACGGACCGGTGACATGGGAGAATACTTTGGAAGTTATGTGAATGTTTTAATCATCAAAAGGAACAAAAAGAATTTTGAGTGCTACACATGCTTAAGCATGTTGTGTGATATTTAAGTATAAGAATATGGTGGATCTATGATCCAATGAGATTAAGTATACATATATGATCTATGATCTAAGGAATGAGGTAAGACATGCATTCTAAAGAAGATGCATGGGAACTTTGGGGACAAATTCTTTTAAGGGGGTAGATGAAATACCCCAACCTAAGTATGCTAAGTAAACATCAATCATGATGTATTAAGGCTAAAATATGCCTTAGAAGATTGTGGTAGACAATTAAACCAAGGAAAACATAAGAAAGTGCCTTAAAGGCAATCAGGGCAAAACGTGCTCTAAGCTGGAGAGACTTGGGTGAGTACCCAAATATCATGATAAGACCTTAGTAATATCCTAAAGGTCATTTAAATCAATTAGCAAAGAAAACCAAGCTTGAAAACAAGTTAAAACACAAAATGTGCTTTAAGAAGTCTTAAAGCACATTTTTGAGAAATTGTCTTAGAATTGAGTTTTGAGTGGCTAAATGTCCATCATTACTCTTTAATCAACATGTGTACTAATTAGTATCACATTAGGAGGTCTAAATCAATGGGAAATCAAAAATTTCCCGATTATGTGCCTTGATTAGTGAATAGTAACTATTTAGTGCTAGTTTAAGTTTTAATCAATATAAGCTAATAGTTGGTCAACAAAGACCATGACTAGCCTCATTTATGGAAGGGGCCGGTTTTTCTAAGAAGGGTGAGTCACCATAAGTAGTCAAATAAGAAAAGAAAAGAAGAGATAAGTAAAAGAGTACTATTTGCTTTATTAAAGCAAATACCTTATATTAGCCTACCTCTCTCCTCTCTTCTTCATTTCTTCTTCTTCACCCACGGTTTCTTCTTGTTTTCTCTGTTCCAAACCGTGCCCAGCCAGCCTCCATGGTTGCTTCACCTTGCTTTGGCAACAACTTGCTCATTTTAGCTCCAAATCAAAAACTAAACACATATTATTCTTAGTTAGGTCAAGACCTATCTTTCTATCTTTTCAAATCTTTCAAAGCTCCATTTTGGTGCCATGAGAAAACTCCATTGATGGGGGAAAATCAAGTTTGAAGAGCTCATTAGCTTCTCCATTCTCTTAAGGTAAAGAAAATGTAAGAAAAACCATGTTTCCATCATTCCTTATACATGGCCGAAAATTTCTACTCATGGGGCCTTGTTTTTATGCCTTGTTCTAGCTTGATTTATTCACCAAGGACTAGTGGAGGTCCTATTTCATTCAATGCCAAAGTCTACCTTGAGACTTCAAAGGTAATCATCCACTTTTATGCCTTAGAACACATTTCTAACCTAGGTTTTTATTCCTTGAGGTTAGTGCATTGTTTAGTACTCATATGAGTTCTTAAATATTGATTAGAACATTGGCAAAAGGAATTTAAGTGGTGGCCGAGATCTATGCAAGAAGAAGGTCTAAGGAGGAGATTGAGATAAGCTTGAGGAAACAAGGTAAAATGCTTACCTAATGGTGGTTTAAGATTAAGGAATGAGTTTTAGATAATACCAATGTGGCTTAGAGCTTACATTGTGTATTGGGTTATATAACCTAAGAAAAAAGAACTTAAACAAGCTTATGAACTTGTGATTAAGGAGCTAATGGGAGTGAGTTAGCAATATAAGTTTAAGGTGGATTTAAGAGCATTATAACTATTATGAGATTGATGAGTGTATTTGCAGGTTGAAAGCTATATATGTGGGAAATTCAGTGTTTAAGTTTAAGTCATTTAAGGGCCTAAGAGCCATGTCATTTAAGAGCCTTAGTGCTATGCAATTTAAGATTATTGCACTATATTGAGTTATTAAGAATGATTGATTTGGGTGAGGAATTGTGGTGAGAAAGGACTTGGTGTGTGTGAGGTTATTGTGTGAGAAAAACAATGCATTTGGGCATGAGAATATACTAGAGGAGCTATGGCAAAATTTGAGTAGAAAATAAGTGTTAGGTGAAGGTGGTGAACCAATATGACCTAGGATTTACTAGGAGTCATCATGAAGAATTTGAGTGGAAATGAGTTAACTAAGGAGTTCTTAAGGATGAGAATGACCTAGAATGGTCTATGAGGAATTTAGAGTTTAGGTGGGTGTATTGAACACACCAAAGTCATGAGATGAGGAATATAAGACTTGAGCATAAGTTTAAGGAGAAGGTATGATGTTTAAGGTGTTGTAATGAGTGGTAATGACTTAGGCTTACCTTGGAGGATTTAGGAAACAAGAGAATGTAATTGAGTATTTAGAACTTAGGCAAATGTTGGTAAACAACTAGAAGGAAATAAGGTGTTGGTGTATGGAAGCTTAAGCTTTTGGAGGAACTTTAAGTAAATGCATAAAAGAGTCTTAGATGGTGAGAGATGCTTGGGAGATGATGTTATAGTGAGGAGGGAAACATTTGGCATAGTGGTTACATTAAGTATGAACCACCACCTAGACCTAGTGAAAAACATTATAAGAAGTTGGCATTATTACAATGAAAATGCATAAAGACTAAGGTGGACTTTGGTGGATAATTTAAGGTATTTAAAGGAGGTTATAAGGTGGGTTTAAGGTGCCAAGATGGTGTTGGACCTATTAGGACACTTGTGGAAGAGTTTGGAATTGAAAGAACATATTAATAGAAGAATCTGTAGTGGACCGACCCAGGGTCCGACCCAGTTCTGGGTCGGTCGGACCTTGCTAACCCAGCAGAAGTGTTTCGGCAATAGACCGACCCATAAGGATGGATCGGTCGTGGTCGGTCGGGCAAGATTTAATGAAGGAAATTGTCTCGGCAGAGGACCGACCCAGAGGGTTTTGGGTCGGTCGTTTAGCTTTGGGTCGGTCGGATGAGTTTCAAAGACGGAAGAGTTTCTGTAATGGACCGACCCAGGGGTTGGGTCGGTCGGTGGGTCGGTCGACCCTTAACACTTAGAAAAAAAAAAAAAAAAAGAATTTTGAATTCTAAGAATGGTAATGGGTAATGAGGAATACCTTTGGTAGGGTGGTAATGATTAGGACCCTAAGAACTTAAGAGACTAAGTTAAGTTAAGTATAAACTTGAAAGTTTAAGATTAAGTTGTAAGACTAAGAGGAGTTAGGTTGGAGTCATTAAGGGTTAAGTAAGTTAAGTAAGTTGAGTAAGTTAAGTAAGTTAAGTAAGTTGAACTAAGTTAAGTGATTAACAACCTAAAACTGAATGAATGTTTTAGGACTTGGGATTTGGACTCCGGAGGAGAGTAAGCAACCGAAACGACCAACGGTGAACGGTACACAGTTTTCTCTCTTGTGACCTGCTTGCTAACGAGGTGTCCCTCGGCTTGTGTGCTATTTGTTTTTGTGTGCTCACTAAACAAGATAAAGCATGCAACCGGAATATATATACATATATATTATATTGTTGTGTGATGTTTGAAAACTAACACAACATACCGTGAGAACTTACTAACCAATGCTTAGTAAGGAATTGAGTGAGAAATAAGGAACGCCCCCTAAAGAGGGACGATGTGAACCGAAAGAGGTTAACCAACAAACATGGTCTTGAGACTATTACTAACTGAACTTGAGTGAGGAATCCGGAATGGTACCGGCACATGTGTATTGGGGGAAGTCGGTATCCTTATCAATACCGTCTTCCAAAGATGACTTGTCCTCGGACTCGTCGCCTAGAGTCGACAAATAGACTCGACCTCCTCGGACTTCTTGTTTTAGGAGGGAGGCATACTGAGATGGTGTAGTGGGATCTACCTAAATGCCCAACTAATTCTAACAAATATTGTTTATGTAAACCAATGGAGCTGATAACTCATTGGTTAGGGCTACGTGACCCGACAGATAAACAATTGAATTAAGGAACAACCATTCTAATTAAAGAACGGTTGACTTAATTGAGATAAGATTTGAGATAAGTTACAACCATTTCTACTTAAGAATGGTTTGTATCCTAAGATTGAGATAAGTTACAACCAATCCTTCCAGGAACGGTTTTGTATATTGAGATTAAGTTAAGTTACAATCATTCCTTTTTAAAGATGATTTGTATTATTAAGATTAAGGTAAGGTTAAGATAAGTTGCAACCATTCCTTTTTAAAGGATGGTTTGTAATATTAAGATTAAGATAAGCTACATCCACTCCTGATTAAAGGATGTTGTTTCTAAGATTAAGATAAGAATCAGATTGAGGTAAGATAAGGATGGACTAAGATTAAGAGAGACAATACTTAAGGAGTAAATATCTAACTCTCTAATTAAGGGAACGCATTTAAGTCGTTCATTGTGTGTGAACTTTGATTGTTCATATCTGAGTTGTTGTTTACTGCACTTTCTATTATGTTGTGCATCTAATCACCTCCATGCTATCGGCAATTAGTCGTCGTAGCCACGTTAGCTTGGGGGCCATGAGAGGATAGTACCAGCATTCGTGCTGACCCCCTCGGGGGCTTCTTTTTACTACACAGGTGAACATCAGGAGGCGGTCGTCGCAAGAGTAAGAAGAGGATACAGCTGTTAAGGGCTTAGTATGGCCTACGAGTTGTGCATGTACACTCGTATGGCAATCTGGGTTAGTAAGATGTATAGGATGTGAGGGGGTTGTAAGAAGGTTATGTAAATGTTAAGGTTGCTAGACTAATGTTCGGTATATTCTGTAGTCAGACCGTGGCAAGGTCCTGGATTGTAAAGAATTCCGCTGTGACATGTGTATATATATATTGTTAAGTTGCGAGACCACAATTGGATTGAGTTGGGTGTTACAATAGGTCTGGGTCGGTCGGACATAAAAAGACACGATTTTCATCCCCGAGCTACTGGAATCGACCGACCCATAGGTCTGGGTCGGTCGTGGGTCGGTCGGACTTAAAAAAACGCGTTTTCGGCCCCGAAATTGCTTCTGGACGCGACCGACCCACGGGACCGACCCAGGGTGGGTCGGTCGGGTCGAAATTAGCCCAGATCTGTGTTTTAAAACGGGGAATTTTGGGGAAAACTTCCCCATTCTTCATTCAGCTCGGTTCCGCCCCAAAACAGAGAAAAGAGGCGATTCCAGGGAGAAAAGAAGAGGAGAAGAGAAGAAGAAGAAGAAGAAGAAGAAGAAGAGAAGGGAAGCTCACCTCCTTCCAACTCCATTAATGCTTCTCCTATCCCTTGCTCTTTTATTTCTCTCCTATGGCTGGTAGAATCATTTGTAGCTAGGGATTGGAGATTTTGTCCCAAAATCCCTAAACTCCATTGTAGATTCTTGAACTCATTTATGGTTTTATTTTAGTTCTTGTTCTTAATACTGATAATAATTGTGTGTTTGTGGCTCTTGAACTTGTCACCCATGATTTGGGATTTGTTAAGGATTTTGCCCAATTTGTTATCTATTTGTTAAACTGGTTGGTTTGGCCTACCGATTAGTTGTGCATTATCGTGGATTTATGTCAACATGTGATTCTGAGATAGAAATCTAGACCGTGAGGACTGAATCATTGTATTCTAATATTGATGATTTCGAGATTAGACTACACTGCACTTAAGGGGAATTTATGCTTAATGCTATCAATTGACTAGTACTTGAAGAACCGCCAGGTTCCAACTCCGTTGGTTAGGATTAGTAGACCTTGATTAGGCTATTAGTCAATTTAGTGTTCCCGTTGTTTAGCCATGAGTTCGAGGTTGACCATTGGTAGTAAAGGGGAGATGGGTGCAAATACCCATCCCGAGCTACACCTATCCTAGATAGTTAGTTTAGTGTTTATTGCTTTTCTTTATTTCTTTCCAATTACAACCTAAAAACACCAAAACCCCTAGTTTACATTTATGCACTTTTGTATATATCCTCTTGCACATTTACTAAGCTTATAATTAACTAGATAGTACGAAGTCCCTGTGGATACGACCTTGTTTTACTACAATGATTGGGTTCACTGCCCATAGTTAGCAGAGTAGTCTCACCACTATTTTGCTCAACAAGTTTTTGGCGCCGTTGCCGGGGACTTCGGTCCAACTATCTAGTTTATTATCTGTTTAGTTTTGTGCATATTTTCATTTTATTTATTTGCCCATTTTGTGTATAAATTTTTGTTTCTTTTTTTTTAGGTTCTTAATTCTGATGGATGGTCACTACGATCAAGCAGGAGGTTGGTACGATTACTCCTATGGCGCAGAGAACTACAATCAATGGGATGTATGTCAGAGGTGCGGAGAATATCATGAGGGCCCCCAATGTCCAACAACAATGGCAGAATTGAGAGCTCTTATGGAAAACTGTGAACCATCTGTCACTCCCCAGCAGAAGGTTGGCATGACGACTACACCGAGCAAAACACCGATTATTGAAGTGTATGCCAAAGGTGCGGAGAGTACCATGAGAGCCCCCAATGTCCAACAACAATGGCAAATTGAGAGCTCTTATGGAGGACCTCAACTCATATGTCTACCGGAGGCTTGTGTGCCAAGAGTGTGGAGGAGACCACAAGAGCGCTCACTGTCCTGAGATCACAGTAGAGGTTGATTCACCCAGTTTGGAGGAGCTCATGTCTGATCTTATCTCTTCTTGCAAGCCTAACTCGACTATGCAATACTTTTACCATGAAGCAAGATACCTTCAACATGAATGTCAAGCTCAGATTGATCAGATTGTGCAACAACTTGAGAGCGAAACAGTTCATGATGTGGAACAGCCTGCTGAGGACTTGAGCTACTCTCCAACTCCTCCCCTGTGTGAATCTGAAAGCCCAGCACCACTCCACCCCCGGCTTGACTATGAAGACACTTCATCAGAAGAGAGTCTCCACTCTGACTTCAAGGAGCTTTCTCCCTCTGAAGTCAGCTACCAATATTTCCCCACCTTCTCCGTAATCTATCAAGATAACGAGGATGCTCACATCCTCAACTTTGAGAAGGAGGAGACACTGTCTCCCTCTGACTCCTCAGAGAGAGTACCACCACCGACTTCAAGGAGCCATCCCCCTCTGAAGTTGATGTCCACCTCGGCTCTTCCTATGAGCCTCACCCCGAGGTCGAGGATGTCTACATCCTCGAATTTGAGGAGGAGAAGCCCACTAACTTTGATCTTCATTTGAAGGATCAAGGCCCCTACCCGTGCACTAATGAAGTTGGGTGGAAGCTCAACGTACACCAACTAAGTGTTGAGGCCACCTTCCCATTTGATCCGGGACCAAAGATTGAAGACAAAGTCCGCTCCGGAGTTCTCCCTGCACCGCTCACTGAAGATAAGGATGTTTACATCCTTGAATTTGAAGAGGAGGCTCCACCACAGTTTGATCCTTGTACCAAGGATCACCCACCTCAACACTTCCACCTGATGAACGATCGGTGGAGTTTACACTTTCACATCCTAAGTGTTGAGGCCACATTTCCTTTTGATCCGGGTCGTTCTTCATTGCTAGATGATGCCCCCTAACCCACCCGTTGAAGCCGACTTCAACGTTCATATTCGATCCCGGATGACTTCACGGTGGTATGGTCTAGCCAAAGACCTTAAAGAAGGGCCGCTTACCGGGAGGCAACCCGGATTTCATTTCGTGTCTTGTCTTTTAAATTCCGTTAGTTCAGATTTTGCATTATTTTCAATAATGGGCTATTTTGGCATTCTTGGACTTGCCCTTTTACACCCAATTGGTGGCGTGTGTTGTGAATATTTTGGATGAAAAAGGGATGGAATTAGGAACATTACAAAGGACCTTTGGCGAAATTTACCAAGAGGACCTTCATCTCCACGATTGAAGGTAGCACCTCAACGACCCCTCCCCCTAGCAATTGTGCGGGCACCCTATCTTCCATCAGCATCTTATCGAGGAGTACTCGTTTCACCCTTCCTTTAATATTTGCCCACAACGACTCCACTATTTTTATTTCCTGTTTTGTTTTCGTTCTCCTTTGGTTTTGTTTTTGCTAACCCTTAACTCCAGTTGTAGTTTGGTTGCTGCTAGTGTTTTATGCGGGTGCAACTTCAAGTCCACACCGCAACCAAGCTACGCTACTTGAGGCTGAAGCTCAAGTGTGGGGGAGTTCTACAAACTGATAGCAATAGCAATCTCAGGGGAGTACTAGTTCCTTCTAGTTTTCGTTCTCTCTTCTCTAATTTTGAATCTGCAAATCTGGGGATAGCTTCTGTGCTATACTGTTTGTTTGTGTCCCGTGTGATTTTCCTTTTGTCTGCTTCCCGCAAAGGTCTTCTGGAACCTTCCCCGGTTTTGATTGGTGAACAATGGGACATTGTTCAATTTACGTGTGGGGGAGTGACCTTTTCGGTGAATTGTGTGCTTAATTGCTTAATCCTTCATGCTTATCTTGCGATTGTCCAAAATCAAAACTTGGACCCTTGTGTTGTGAGTTGTTCTCATTAAGAACAAATACTGTTATGAATTGTGGGATAAATGCTCAAATTTTTCTTTTGATTGCTTTTGAGGAGCATTTTACATGCGGTGTGGCCAAATGATCTTATATGGTTGGATTTTTATTGCTTTGGGGTTCATTCTGTCTTCTTTCTTAGGGATTGTTAAGGGGTGCTTCTTTGTGAAAACCCTTTAAGGGACTTGTGAGACGCCATTGGTAACCAACATAAGAGTTAAGTGTTCTTAAATGCAAAGGCTTTATGCCAAAATTTTATCTTCTCATCTCTTATGCAAAAGTGAAACAAATGCATAAATCTATTTTTCCTTTTGTTTCTTCTCAATGCCCATTCTTGAGAGAAGTTGGCCATGGTAAAAGCTCTCCAAGTTACCTAATCTTTAGAACTTTGAAGCACTCTGGATCATACCCCGAAACTCTAGTTTTCGTTTTTCCCCTAAGCACACCCATGCCACAAATAAGAGATGGTTCACACTCCTCAAAGGTTTTAATCACTTTTTGCTTCTTCTTTATCTACAATTCATGTTAGTATTTGTTAGTCTTAAGCATTCCTTACTTGCTTGGGGCTTGGTTTTGCTTGAGGACAAGCAAAAAGGTAAGTGTGGGGGTGTGATGAGTGTCTAAATGAGCATGTTTTAGGGGTGTATTTCATATGTTTAATCAACACTTTTCATGCTCATTTCTCCACTCTGGTTTGTTTTCCTCTAGTTTGTGTTTCATTGGTGTCTTACACATTTATTGTTTAAACAGGAGGAATAACATATATAGGAGTAAAGTAGATGAAGAGAGGAACGCGTGGGCGCAAACGGATCCAAAATCGGAGCTTAAACGAAGAAGATACAACATTTCGAAGTTAGCCTACTGACATCGACCGACCCATAAGTCTGGGTCGGTCGGTGGGTCGGTCGGACATAAAAAGACACGATTTTCATCCCCGAGCTACTGGAATCGACCGACCCATAGGTCTGGGTCGGTCGGACTTAAAAAAACGCGTTTTCGGCCCCATTGCTTCTGGACGCGACCGACCCACGGGACCGACCCAGGGTGGGGTCGGGTCAAAAATTAGCCCAGATCTGTGTTTTAAAACGGGAATTTGGGGAAAACTTTCCCATTCTTCATTCAGCTCGGTTCCGCCCAAAAACAGAGAAAAGAGGCGATTCCAAGGGAGAAAAGAAGAGGAGAAGAAGAAGAAGAAGAAGAAGAGAAGGGAAGCTCACCTCCTTCCAAGCTCCATTAATGGCTTCTCCTATCCCTTGCTCTTTTATTTTCTCTCCTATGGCTGTGCAGAATCATTTGTAGCTAGGGATTGGGGATTTTGTCCCAAAATCCCTAAACTCCATTGTAGATTCTTGAACTCGTTTATGGTTTTATTTTAGTTCTTGTTCTTAATACTGATAATAATTGTGTGTTTGTGGCTCTTGAACTTGTCACCCATGATTTGGGGATTTGTTAAGGGTTTTGCCCATTTGTTATCTATTTGTTAAACTGGTTGGTTTGGCCTACCGATTAGTTGTGCATTATCGTGGATTTATGTTAACATGTGATTATGAGATAGAAATCTAGACCGTAAGGACTGAATCATTGTATTCTAATATTTGATGTTTCGAGATTAGACTACACTGCAACTTAAGGGGAATTTATGCTTAATGCTATCAATTGACTAGGTACTTGGAAGAACCGCCAGGTTCCAACTCCGTTGGTTAGGATTAGTAGACCTTGATTAGGCTATTAGTCAATTTAGTGTTCCCGTTGTTTAGCCATGAGTTCGAGGGTTGACCATTGGTAGTAAAGGGAGATGGGTGCAAATACCCATCCCGAGCTACACCTATCCTAGATAGTTAGTTTAGTGTTTATTGCTTTTCTTATTTCTTCAATTACAACCTAAAAACACCAAAACCCCTAGTTTACATTTATGCACTTTTGTATATATCCTCTTGCACATTTACTAAGCTTATAATTAACTAGATAGTTACGAAGTCCCTGTGGATACAACCTTGTTGTACTACAATGATTGGGTCACTGCCCATAGTTAGCAGAGTAGTCTCACCACTATTTTGCTCAACATGTACCATAGAGGAAAGGAAAATTAAGGTATTTTTGTCAATTAGGCTTTGATACCATGTAGTATTCTAGAATAACGAGGTAGACTGGTTGTATGATACATAGTAAAATAATTTGTTGTAGTACATAGTCTAGCCACTACTTGTAAAGAAACAAACCCCTAATTCTGGAGGAAAACCTCTTAATTAGTATGAGCATAATAACAGAATTGGGCCTTACTAATGCACATTAAATACTACTATACATGTTTCTAAACAAGTAATTAACAAACCCAACATCACTTAAATGCTATAAGCACAACTGGTAGCTAGGGGTTCACAAAGATCCATGAGATTGACTATCAAGAGACTTTTGCCCCTCCGCATCGCAGAACACAACTCGTATATTATTGCCTTCGGATAACAAAAATGCCTTTCTTCACAGTGATATGCATGAAGAAAATACATATATGTGAGTTCCTTTAGGGTTAGTACTGCTAATCATTCCATGGAAGTTTGTCATCTCAAGAAGGCTCTATGTGGCCTCAAGCAATGTTTATGGGGGTTCTAATGATTTTCTAATGCTGCAAGTGTTGTTGGATATAAGAAAAGTCAAAGCAATCTTACTTTAGTTGTCAAGCATTCTCATAAAGAGAAGTCACTATCTTGCTGGTATATGTTTATGAAATTATTGTCCCTATAAATGATCAACAAGACATCACTGATTGGAAGCAACTACAAGCTCACTTTGAGATAAAGTCACTTGGCTCCCTAAAATAATTCATAGGCATTGAAGTTACTCACTCTCTCGTGGAATCTTCATAGTCAACAAAAATATATTACTGATCTTCTAACTAAAATAGGAAATAGTGAGCGTCGACCAACAACCTCACCCCAAATCTAAATCATAAGCTGGGAGAAACTTTGGGTGAGCTGAAAGTTGATGTCTCTATGTATCAACAATTATGTAGTAAACTGATTTATCTTTCTTATACTTGTTCACATTTTCTCAGATGTGAGTGTCCCTAGCTAATTCATGCATGATCAAGGAAAACCATATATTGAAGTAGCATATAGAGTACTTATTATATAAAAGGCGTACCAAGAAGAGGAATTTTTTTTGAGAAAAGGAACAAATTAACTTCCAAGTCTTCACTACTTATGATTAAGGTTAATCTTTGTAGATAGGCGATCTACTATAGGTTACTACTGCATCTTTGTGGAAGGAAATATAATCACTTGGAGGAGTAAGGAACATAGTATGGCAACTTGATCATCTACAAAACTGAATTCAAAGCTCTTGCTTATAGACTTTGTGAGCTATTAGTTTGGATCATCCTCTCTAAGATGTAGATTAAAAGGGAAGGTCTTAAGAAGCTAAGATGTGATTACAACTCAGCTGTAAGTATAGCCCACAACCCAGTGCAACATGATTAAACTAAACATATTGAAGTTGGTCAACACTTAATCAAAAATAAAATAGAATGAGGGTAGATCAAGCTTGATTATATTGCTTTAAACGACCAATAACATATGTCTTCACTAACCCACTTCACAAGCCAAAATTTCATGACTTCATTACTAAGCTAGGAAGGTAAAAGCTTAGGGGGGGTGATGGTTTATTGTGCCTATATCAAACAACATAATAGATCTAGGTAATTTTATTATTCTCTTGGTAATTAATAGTTGCTAGGTGTCTTCAGTTGATATTAATTTATATTTGTTTAGATGTTTTATATTTTCAGGACAAAACTCTTCAGAAGTCTCTAGAACTTTTTCAATCTCCTTGATAGCTCATTTATAAATATTGGGTTGTATATCTCTTGAAGATAGAATTAAGATACAAAATAATACTTTAGTAAACTTCAAATATCCACAGAAGGTTATTACTTCTCTTCCTAAAAGCCTTGGTCTCCTGCAACCATCTGTAAAGTATCCGGCCCGCTTGGGTTATTTATTAGAATCTTAGTCCTTTGGAACTTCGGTAAATTTGTTAGAACCTTAGATTAGTGGACTTTAGTCAGTGATTAAATCTTAGTACAGTGGGACTTCAATAACCTGAGACTTTTTTGTTGGATCTTAGGTCCACCATAATTCTAGGCACCAAACAACTCAAACATTAAAAACCTTAAGGGAACCCAACACAGTCATGAGTTTCCAAGCAAAAGTTTCCCCCCAATTAATTGATAAGTTATACATCTTGTTCAAAGCAGCAAAACTTATAGGATTGAAGAGAATGGTAGAACTTATCTCCTTGAAGCTCAAAAATGAAAAAATTGAAAGTTTTGAAGTGTAACTCCACTCCTTAGTGTTTAAGACATTTCTTTTGAAGTAAGTGATAATAGGACATCACCTAGTATGAATTACTACATTAACAACCAGCAACCCATCACTCCAAAAGTTGTTGTGTCATAATGGATATAAAGGTTTTGATTGGTTAATGCAAGTCTCGAGGCACACATCTGTCGAAAGTATAAAGATGATAGAAAAAGCACCACCAACTAAAAACCGCTATGCTAAGTGTGGGCCATCACAAGCCAACAAAAAACCTACCTTATATAAGAATGATACCCCTTGTATCTCATTTATTTCGCAAATTGAATACTTCAACTTCCACTATGCCCCTCTCTCTCTCCCTCATTTTTCTCCCAAGTTCATAGGAAAACTTACGTGGGTATCCCTTCAGCCCCGTAAACTAAGCTGTGATTCTGGCGATTGAACCATGTAAACCACTATGTTCATCTCTTTGAATTGTTTCCTGTACGAGTGCTCGCTAGAAATCAAATCCTTTAGAAAAGTATCACGAATTATTCGGGTTGTAGATTAGCCTAAAATCTCTATAACCATGGTTGTGGAAGAAAACTGCACCTTTGAATTGTATTATCTATGTTTTCACTTAAAGTAGGCGACCAAAAATGTCAGGGTTATTTCCTTTATATAATCTTTGAAGGAGGAGACTTCTTCCTTAATGTAATGAGTTTTATTTGGTGATGTCTCCAATATAGATGAGAGTGGAATACATTTTCTTCCTAATTGGATGAAGTTATCTTTTTTCCTTTCCTTAAAATGCAACAAACACTGGTAGTTAGAGTCTATTTCAAAAAGAGGCCATTAAATCGTTACCCAAAATCATTTAGACTGTCCATGAAAATATTTGATTGTCCATGTGCATTGCGCTTCCTGCGCATCTCCCTGAGTCCTTGCAAAAACCCTACCTTAGTCTGTTATCTCAAGCTCAAGTGACATATCTGATTGAGATAAATCCAACAATACACTTACAAAATGATTAAGCCAACAAATAATAGTTGTAATAATAAAAAACTAAAGGATAAACTTTAACAATGTGTGTGTAAGCTTTTGATTGGTGAGCATCTAATGGCATGGAATAAGGCTACCAAATTTTTTCATAGGTTATCTTGAGTCTAACCCCAATAAATGAATCAGCCCCTAAATCAAAACCTAAAGAGGTGAAAGTTCTTGAGTCAAATTTAACTCATTTATTAAACTGATATAATAGAGTCTAGTTGAAATTACTTTGACTCTATTTGAAAATAAACAAACCATAAATTTTCATTCCGAACTCAGCTCAGAAGTTCAATTTTTTAAGGTAAAGTTGTGAGTTCAAATTGTTACTCTTGCCCACATAGTACTAGGGGATTTAATGACAAGTCCGAGTAGTATTCACGCGTGTCAGAGAATACTAAAATGTAAGTGTTTTTACAAAAAGAAAAGAGAAATGTGAGGAAAGAATAATAATAATAATATATATTAGAAGTGAAATCTATCAAAAGAACTTTGCACAAGATACCACTGTTACTAGTACTTTCTCAATGACAAAAGTTAGTAACGTCATATTGCTTTTTTTTTTTACACAAGTAACGCTTTATTAATTTAGGGAAATTTTATGAAAGGCCATTATATTTTTAGCTAATTCATAAAAACACTAAAAAAGAAATCGTAAAATATTACTAATTGTTGTAAAAGTCCATGAAATATTACTATGTCATTGAGAGAAGTAAAAAAGATAAAAATACCCCTACTAGTTAACACCTAAGTGTTTAAACATTCACTAAATTTCACAAAATATCAAAATAAATGTAAAATATAGATACTATACAAAATATTCCTCCCTCCGTTCAATAATAACTGTCATTTTAGAAACTTGCCACTATTAAGAAAAGTAGGACAATGACGCATGTGCCCCTACTTTTTACTTTTCCATTAGATAATAATTACTTTTATATGAATAGTAGGGGTAAAAGTGGAAAGAAGTGTGTCAAAAAGCTAGAATGACAGATATTTTTGAACAAGATCACATCCTAAAACGACAGATATTATGAACGGAGGAGTATAATATTATAAAGTATATATTGAAGTATTATAAAACATTGAAAAAAGTAATATTTCTTAGATTAAAAAAAAAATTATTTAGTACCATAAAAAAATATAGTATATAACACATAATTTAAACTAATTTTTCTACAGATGTAGATCAATATAGTACTATAATTATATCAATTAATTACCATAATTTATACCATTAATTACCATATATTTTAAATTATTTTTTCTACTAATTTAAATTATTTATTCAAAAACATTATTTTACTTTTTAATTAATATCTAGAAAATTAATTTTTAAAATTTATATTCTATTTTATAGATGATATTATGAAATAGTTCAATTTATTTTTTAAATAAATAATTTAAATTGATAAAAAAGAATTTAAAAATGTGATACAAATTATAGTAATTAATTGGTACAAATTATGGTGCATATTTATACCCATTTTTCTACCAAATAAACATCATAACTAGTACCAATTAATTATCATACATTTTCAAATTATCCTTTTTTGTCAATTTAAAGTTATTTATTCAAAATAAATTATATTACGTCATAAAGTCATCTACGAAATAGAATATAAATTTTTAAAAATGTTTTCCAAATATTAATTTTAAAAAATGATTTTTTGAATAAATTAATTTAAATTGATAGAAAAAAATAAATTAAAATGTATGGTAAAAATTATGGTAATTAATAGGTATAAATTTTTGGTACTATATTGGTCTAATTTGAAAAAAAAATGAATATATATATATGTTCAAAACTCCATATTATTTTATATGGTACTAAATATTTTAAATAAATCTTAAATCACTTTTTATAATCTTTTATGATATTTTAATATATTTTTTTTATTTATTTTTATAATTTTTTTTAATAATTTTTTTATAATTATCCATTATTTTATTGTATTTTAAATTTTTTATGAATTTTAGTAATTTTTTTAATACTTAGGGACATACTGTGATATTTAAAAATATTTTATTAACTAATAGAGGTATTTTTGTCATTTTTGCTTCTACACAATCACATAATGATATTTCATTGATTTTTACAAAAAATGGTGACATTTCTCGATTTGTGCGTGTCATTCTTGCGCAGGGGACCATACTAATCTTCTCTGTATCGTTCTAATTTTATTAGATGTCCCCGAATGGCTTTCTTATTTTTTAGTGACAGCCAAAAATAGTGGCATTTCAAGAAATTTCCCATAAATTTATATCACTTACTTTCTTAGGTGTTGTTATCATGCACCCATTCCTTAGCGTATGAATGAATGAGAGCATTACATTCCTTTCTCTTTGCTCCTGATTATTTTCTCTGTTCAATACGTTTCATCTTTATCGGCGAGTTTACATTCTGAAAACACCGTATTTGGTCTCTTCGGGAGGCCGATTCATAGAAGCAGAAATGCTTAGCCCTAGGACTTTCCTAGTATCTGCTGGGTCAATAACCCCGTCATCCCAGAGCCTAGCTGTCGAGTAATATGGGCTGCCTTCTTTATCATAAGCCTCCACAACCTTCTGCTTGAATTCTTCTTCTTCTTCAGATGACCACTGATCAGTTAAGTTTCGTTCAAAAATGCTAGGTTAGAAATCCCCAAGAAAAAACAAGAATGACAACAAAAAGGTGCTCTCATCACCTTGATTCCTTTTCTCTTTTTGTTTGCCCCTTCCACTTGAGCTAGAACTCCAGCAGCCTGTAATCAACCAAAGAGAAAAGCAAACGTAGGAAAATAATAAATGACAATAGCTTGTTGTGTCGATTTACCACACATCAGTGCACAACACTCCTGATGTTGAAAATATATGTGACGAGAGAAATAATAAGTCATGCAATTCATAGATATAACAACCAAGTCCGCAGCCTAGTCAATAGTGGAAGAAGTGATGAGCTACCTTGACACCAAAGCTTATGGGTCCAAAACTCATCATACAGTATCTAGTATCAATAGTTGCTAAAACTAGTCCGGTATAATTCAGTAAATTCCTCAGAATTCAAGCATGAGTGGGATCAGACGTTTGTCGAAGAAATAAGCAAGATTATTTTAAAATCAAGCCTCTAAATCAAACAAGTATGTTGAATCTTCGGAAGCTTAAAGTTAACGTACCTGGGGTCCTCCATGACTGATATGCGGGCATTTGGCCAGAAGAACATGAAATTTGGGCTGTAAGCACGCCCACACATAGCATAATTCCCAGCGCCAAACTTCCACCAATAACGACAGTTATTTTGGGAACCTGTACAATCATCAAATAAAGATACGTGACATATGTCGATTATTAACTTGCATTAGCTTAAGGTCTTTGACTTGCAAGGATGCAAAGACACTGGGTACTGGATGTTAACTAAATATATAAAAACTACATAATAGCCGATGAGTAAGCAAGAACCCATCAAAGTATTATACATGAAAGAACTAGTTTCAGTAATGACAGAGTCCCCAGCACATAATCTCTAAATAGATCAGATTCAGATGAATGAATCATTACAGTGGTCAACTATCATCCATCGCCTTCACAGGAAGATGAGTACCGACATCTATAGATCCTTCATATAATTACCACCACATGGCTCTTATTTGAGTTTCTATCAATAATTTCCACATGCCGCCTTATAATACCTTCCCATTTGTTACCCGTAAAAGCAACTCAGATGAAGTGCAGTTTAATTGCATATGTAAAGACCACCACAAGCATTCCTCGGATCATTTTGAAAGCTCGAGAATAATGAAGAAAGGTGTCCACAAAAACGAACAGTTCCTCTAAGATTTTACCTTTGTGCAAGACACAGCATGACCATCTTTGCTCCAGCTTTAGCAATTCCATTGCCTCAGCTCTAGAGCCAACCTATGGATAACCCAATTGGAAAGTGTATTAGTGTTTATTTCTCCGCAGTTACCATTAACTACAACACAACTACCATGGATATCACCACAAAAATACACATTTTAAACATAGTGCATAGCTGAAACCCCAACAGTCGTATAGTTCTTCTACTGAGTAATAAAGACAAGAGCACAACAAGAAGTAAATCTTCAATTATCAATCATACGCATGGTTACACAGGGGGAACGTGTTTTGTTTCTCAATCACTGTTCATCTCGTAACAAGAAGTATATTGTTTAACACTGAGATGTTTTTACATCACATTCACATAAAAATAGCGTACCATGAATCCCGTGATTTTTGGAGAAAGACTAACGGAATATTACGCTGGCTGCATATTCGATGAAGTGGGCCCCTTTGAGAGCGATTCATGATGTAATTCCGTTGTTACCGATAATGCCAACAGGCTGCCCGAAAATTTTAGCAAAACCTGTCACAAGAGTCTGCCAAGGCACTGATACGCTGTGATCATGAGAGCATATATAACAAAGGTATGACCAATTAGGTTATGAGATTGAGGCCCTCACAGTTCCATACAGTTTCTTGAATTCATCAAATTCACTCCCATCAACTATACAGCAATGACAGATCTGATATCAAACTGCTGCCTGAGTCTGCTGGGGCTATAGACCTAATTTCATCTACATCATATAGTGGATTCTCCATTCAGAGACCTCCGGTTTAACCAACAGGAATTCCCCTTATCCCAGCCATATACAGATTTTTTTATTTTTTCCTCCCTATTGCGAGAGCATGCAATTCATCTGCGAGGCACAATTATACTTCAAACAATCAATCAATTACATCCCCCAGGTCATAATAGAATGTGGCAACTGTCCCTTGCAGAAGAATAAGCGAAAGGGAAGCTGTTTCCCAGTGATGACCATGACTACACAAAACAGCACAAAGACAAACAGGCAGAAGGAACCATTTATCTGCTTTCAATAAACCTGGAGAGGAAGGACTTATACAGCATTTTCTTGATAGGTTACAGCTAGATGCACAGCAGAACCTATAGTAGGAAAACTCAAATAACAATTAATACAGAAAAATAAGGGGAGAGCTTGGTTTTAAATTGCGTGATGCGGACGAGGCGTTTTGGTTTTTGAAGTGATGCGTGATGCGACGAGGCGGTCGCATCTCGTCATTGATGCGATCATATAATATCACTTATAGTATATTGTGATACTACATTTTGTATATATAAGCAATATTTAACATATTATATGACATAACAAATACATATTGATATTAAACTTTTAATATTCATTTGAAATGTGTTCAAATGGAGATGATGCACATGGATCTGGGTTTCGGGGAGCCAACACGGAAGAAAAAAAAGGAGAATGGAGTGGGGAAGAGGAAAAGGGGAATATATAAATCGTGATGGGAAAGTGAGGGCAAATATAAATGAGGAACGAAGCAAGCAGCTTTTGATTTTTTTAATTAAAAGAGAAAAAACTCTCAAAAGTGCCATCATTTGATACATTTAGAATTTTTTTTTTTAAAATAAAAGAAGAAATGGAGTGCAGACACGACTCGCATTGCACAATGCATTGTACTCATCGCTTCACATCAATACCGCATCATGCGCGCATGATGCACGCTTTTTTAAACCAAGGGGGAGAGAAGCCCTCTGGCAAAATGATCAGAAACACCAGATGTTTTGCAATGCCAGATGCACCTCCTAAATCCTCAGCAGAGATTTCCTCTCCAGTAGCAGCCTGGATATGTTTTCTATTAGTTTGAAAAATAATTTCTCAACTTTCACAAAACATAAAGTTATTGCATGGATAACATAGTTGAAGGTGAGGGGAAGAAAGAATATAAGCTTCCAGCATAGAGGATATGAAGTGCAATACCAACCTTAACCAGCGGGGTCCAGCAAGAAAAATGGTACCATTTCCTTTCACCATGACACTCTCATCATCCATAGCAGGTATATAAGCTCCACCAGCAGTACAAGATCCTAAGACAAGTGCAATTTGAGGTATTCCCTTTGATGACATGACAGCTTGATTATAAAGATCCTTCCAAAATTCTCCTTGTCAGGAAAAACCTCAGCTTGCTTGGGAAGAAAAGCACCTCCACTATCAACAGATATAAGCATGGTAAGTTGCAGTGAGAAGCAATCTCTTGTGCTCTCAAGTGCTTCTTCACAGTGATTGGAAAATAAGTGCCCTCCTTTAACCGTTGGATCATTGGCTATCTCATGCATAGCTTTCATGAATCGGGCCTATTCCAGTCACTATTCCCCCTGAAGGAAGCAGTCATCGTATAATTCATGGCCAGCAAGCTGAAACATAAGTTGGGGCATAATAGGCAAAACAATAGCAATGTCCGCTAGAGGAGCATTTATATCATAAAGAATGACAGTAAGTCGCACTTCAGCAAATAGGGAAAAAGCAACTAGGAGATTAAAATCCTTGAAAAGTTCTAAGTTCAACACTAATGTTATGTGGCTCTCTCTTTCATCACATGTACTTAATGGAAATTACCTCAAACTCAAAGTATAGCTTCCGCAGAATAAAAATGCCAAAAACACTACTCCTCAAGTGCAGGGTGATCTTCACAATAAATCAGGTTGTCTCAAGTTTGAATTGCTTCCTCTATCTCTACCTCATTTCCATGAGATCCCATATGGCTCTAAAAATATCTAGATCGTTCCAAGAACCTGTACACTTTTCATGCAGCCGAGGAATATCTCTCTTCTCGCTTAATAATCCGTGCTTCTCGCACTTCATAGTCCTTAATATCTGTTCTCTGATTCCTTGCGTTACTGGGTCAACTGAATTCTTCTCTTCACTGTTTGTGGTGGTAGCTGCTCTTGTCTGATCTTGCGTCGTTGTCGGTGGTACGGAGTCGACTACTTCCCGTGTTCCTTACACCACTCTTCACATGCATGGGGTACCTTACTGGTACATTACTACTTACCCAACTAACTCATAAATGAGCGTGTCAGGCCTGCAAGCCCCTGTGGGTGCAGTCGTCCCACGTCTCGTTTTAGTAAACTCATAGTGTCCGTCACACGTTTAGCTATTGCTAATTATGAAGTATTCTGTTGTCGATCTCCTCTTTCATCGTTCCATAATAACATTTATTGTTCTTCTTGAAGTTAATCAGGGAAATCCATTATTGTGTTCTTGGTATTATATCTGTCTAGCTCTTTCTGTATCCCGTACTGATTCGGTCACTTAATATCTGAGGTCTCTTTCCATAGAGCCTCCTATCTTTTTCTCATATTTATGCTATAGGATGCACTTCCAGTTCCTTGAAGGAATGGGTAGTGTGCTTCCTGTGAAATCTCACCTAACCAGGTCAGACTACTGGCATCAATGCACAGCTCGTCTACCATCTTATTTTCTTACTTATGCTGGTCTTAACTCACAAATCTAATTGCCTCAGTGTCAATATTTGACGGCTCATACATAATGGTCGCCTTACCGCGTACCATGACTTAACTCACTTATCTAACTATTGTACTCACGACCACTACTACCGTGGTAGTTGGCCTTTACCTTGTTGCCCATTAATGGTGCAACCTCTTACTCACTTATTCTAATGTCTTACTTATACTCAATCCCTTCTTGGTGTAAACACACTGGAGTTCTGTGGTTGTCGTACCGTGTTGTAAAATAGTTGACTCTTGATATGAAGATAATCTGCTCCAATCTCAGATTCGTAAGTAGGCAAATCTCTTTCTCTTTCTTTCATCCTTAATGATGTTATCTACCATGTGATTTAATTGGTTACTAAACAAGTCTTCCACTGAATCACAATCTCTTCTGAGCATTGATTAATTGACGTGCCATACTGTGCAGTCACCATGTTTATCTCTGACCATTACTAATTCTTACATCCTGGGTGTTGGATATGGGGTCTATCTCTGCAACCTACCTTATTACTCAAGTGTATCTGGTATGTTCTAAAGTAATCTCAAGGTTCATGGTCCCATTTCCTAATAAAGTGTATTTCACCTCTAATAAGTGAAAGCCCTTTTGAGGGTTTCATTCCCACTCATGGCCTCACAACAAGGAGAGGTATCCCCACCCTAAAAGGCATGGTTCGTTCTCCGCTCCTGTCCTTAGCATTATCTCAATATTCTCATTGGTACCCTTTCTCGGTAATATCTCCCATTCTAAGTTATAGGTTTGGTAACCGTTCATATCTACAAATTGTAGTCCCTTCGTGCTTAATTGACAAGCTCTCTTATAACTTACTGCGCCTCGGGCTCTGATGTGGTTAACATCCTTGGCTCGTAGGCTCTTAATGCTTAATGTCTCAGTTCATTATTTGTACTCTTACTCATCTGTAGGTTGTCCTCATAAACTTCTGGTCCCTTGGGACACCATCAATCATTAGGTACATACTAAATGTAGTATCGGTTTCATGATAAGTTGCTGCATCCTGCTTCCTGCTATGGAAGTTTTTCAGGTGATCTGAGGTTACTTAATGTCTTGACAATACTGTCATTTTACTAGACTTATGTCTCTTAGCAATCAAGGTTAGGTTCTATTAGGCGTTTTCCTTACGGCGTCCAAGTTGGATATCATCCCGTCATCTTATACTCCCATCTCAACGCTTCGTTCAACTTCTGTTGACTACGCCACCCGTTGATGACTAATCATACTTGGGTGTTAATGAGTTAAACAACAGTGTTAACTGTCATTCATCAATTGTTCGGCTCGACTATGCCGCTCTGTGGGGTAGTCCTCTGAGCTTTCCTTTTTCCAGGGTTGTACGACTTTAATCCTTAGTAGGTTATAGCTTACGTTTATTTCTTTTTATCCTGATTTCCGTTTTTCCAACATCTTCATTGAAGTATGTGTTATTGGTGTCCTTAATGGTCACTCTGGGAGTCTTATCCCGTTTTCGTTGTGAGTCGATGCTTCAACAGTCCCAATAGTAGCTTATAATACATCCCTTGTATATCATTGCTTATATAGTGTTTTTGGTCCGCAATAACGAGCAATCTCTCAGGTTTTCCCCTGGAGTTCGGGATGGTGTTCTTACCGTACTGCGATTGTTGTTGTAGTGGGTTATACCGTTGCTAGTATTTAATATGGTTTAGTATTTCGTCAAAGCTCAGCTCCCTGCTGGCTGATGTGTCGGTTCACCTCATTATGGTCAGGCCGTCGGGCCTTTCCAAGGTCTTTTTTTCTGTTCTTATAGAGTTACAATCCGGTACTAATATGTATCACGACTGTAGTGTTATCCTATTTCGCCTTGATGGCTTTTCTGTGGCTCAACTGTGGTAGCACTTGCTTGGCAAGTGCGCCATGCAGGATGGGTTATTGGTAACAAGGTACATCGGTATGACACTTCCTTCTAATTTCCAAGTAATTGGTAGTCCTCGGGACTCCTTCAATAGTATCTTATTTTGGATAACTAACCATCCGGCAGTTTCCTTGTCGTTTGACAGTACTGTCATCTATTAGGGCGTTCCTCTTTCTGAGGGAACCCCTTAATATTTGTTATGTCTTAATGCTCGCTCCTGTCTCCACACTCTTATTGTGGTTACTGAGTAATGATTGTCCTTTAGGCACTACATCGTAGTCCTATTTCGGTAAACCATTGATATGAGTTCCCGTTCCTAATTGGACCTTCCAGTAATCTTAATCCTCATGCTCTGTATTATTTCACTGTTATCTCCTTCGGACCCACTGTCCGGTACTCATGTCATTTCTCTTTTTCCTTATCTATTGCAACGCGTAGTGCTTTCCTTATCATTGGTATTGCGGGTTATTTTCGACTGCGTAGCATGTCGACCCATGTTGCCGGTAATTACCGTTCCCTTACTGATAGTATTCCTTAGGTAGTGCCTGTTTTCTCGGCTATGCTCCACTTAAAATCTCCCAATTCTCCATAACTTTTGTACAACAAGTTGTTTCAGGTATTGCTTACTGTTAGCTAACTGCCAGATCGGGTTTTCCCCGAGTAAGAGAAGGCTTCCTTCTCTCTGGCGTTTGTTCCACATATTTAGGGTTAGGGATTGGAGGGCGGGCCTAGGTACTATGGATATCCTACACACCGGGAAGTCCTGGCTAACGCACCTCTCACTCTATCTCTCAACCCTTAACCCATAGCTCAATCTCAACCTCATATCTCCCTAAGTTCGGTAATTCCTTGTCTTCAGAGCGTAACTACTCTCTGTACCACTTTTGTAACACCCCAACTCAATCCAATTGTGGTCTCGCCACTAAACGATATATATATACACATGTCACAGCGGAATTCTTTACAATCCAGGACCTTGCCACGGTCTGACTACAGAATATACCGAACATTAGTCTAACAACCTTAACCATTTACATAACCTTCTTACAACCCCCTCACATCCTATACATCTTACTAACTCAGATTGCCATACGAGTGTACATGCACAACTCGTAGGCCAACTAACCCTTAACAGCTGTATCCTCTTCTTACTCTTGCGACGACCGCCTCCTGATGTTCACCTGTGTAGTAAAAAGAAGCCCCCGAGGGGGTCAGCACGAATGCTGGTACTATCCTCTCATGGCCCCCAAGCTAACGTGGCTACGACGACTAATTGTCGATAGCATGGAGGTTGATTAGATGCACAACATAATAGAAAGTGCAGTAAACAACAACTCAGATATGAACAATCAAAGTTCACACACAATGAACGACTTAAATGCGTTCCCTTAATTAGAGAGTTAGTTATTTAACTCCTTAAGTATTGTTCTCTCTTAATCTTAGTCCATCCTTATCTTACCTCAATCTGATTCTTATCTTAATCTTAGAAACAACCATCCTTTAATCAGGAGTGGATGTAGCTTATCTTAATCTTAATATTACAAACCATCCTTTAAAAGGAATGGTTGCAACTTATCTTAACCTACCTTAATCTTAATAATACAAATCCTCCTTTAAAAAGGAATGATTGTAACTTAACTTAATCTCAATATACAAACCGTTCCTGGAAGGGATTGGTTGTAACTTATCTCAATCTTAGGATACAAACCATTCTTTAATAGAAATGGTTTGTAACTTATCTCAAATCTTATCTCAATTAAGTCAAACCGTTCTTTAATTAGAATGGTTGTTCCTTAATTCATTGTTTATCTGTCGGGTCACGTAGCCCTACCCAATGAGTTATCAGCTCCATTGGTTTACATAAACAATATTTGTTAGAATTAGTTGGGCATTTAGGTAGATCCCACTACACCATCTCAGTATGCCTCCCTCCTAAAACAAGAAGTCCGAGGAGGTCGAGTCTATTTGTCGACTCTAGGCGACGAGTCCGAGGACAAGTCATCTTTGGAAGACGGTATTTGATAAGGATACCGACTTCCCCAATACACATGTGCCGGTACCATTCCGATTCCTCACTCAAGTTCAGTTAGTAATAGTCTCAGACCATGTTGTTGGTTAACCTCTTTCGGTTCACATCGTCCCTCTTTAGGGGGCGTTCCTTATTCTCACTCAATTCCTTACTAACATTGTTAGTAGTTTCTCACGGTATGTTGTGTTAGTTTTCAAACATCACACAACAATATAATATATATGTATATATATTCCGGTTTGCATGCTTTACTATCTTGTTTAGTGAGCACACAAAAACAAATAGCACACAAGCCGAGGGACACCTCGTTAGCAAGCAGGTCACAAGAAGAAACAACTGTACCGTTTCACCGTTGGTCGTTCGGTTGCTTACTCTCCTCCGGAGTCCAAATCCCAAGTCCTAAAACATTCATTCAGTTTTAGGTTGTTAATCACTTAACTTAGTTCAACTTACTTACTTACTTAATACTCACTACTTAACTTACTTAACCTTAATGACTCCAACCTAAATCCTCTTAAGTTCTTACAACTTAATCTTAAACTTTCAAGTTTATACTTAACTTAACTTAGTCTCTTAAGTTCTTAGGGTCCTAATCTTACCACCCTACCAAAGGTATTCCTCATTACCCATTACCATTCTTAGAATTCAAAATTTCTTTTTTTTTTTTTTTTTTCTAAGTGTTAAGGGTCGACCGACCCACCGACCGACCCAACCCCTGGGTCGTCCATTACAGAAACTCTTCCGTCTTTTGAAACTCATCCGACCGACCAAAGCTAAACCGACCGACCAAAACCCTCTGGGTCGGTCCTCTGCCGAGACAATTTCCTTCATTAAATCTTGCCCGACCGACCCACGACCGATCCATCCTTATGGGTCGGTCTATTGCCGAAACATTCTGCGGGGTTAGCAAGGTCCGACCGACCCAGAACTGGGTCGGACCCTGGGTCGGTCACTACAGATTCTTCTATTAATATGTTCTTTCAATTCCAAACTCTTCACAAGTGTCCTAATAGGTCCAACACCATCTTGGCACCTTAAACCACCTTATAACCCCTTTAAATACCTTAAATTATCCACCAAAGTCCACCTTAGTCTTATGCATTTTCATTGTAATAATGCCAATTCTTATAATGTTTTTCACTAGGTCTCTAGGTGGTGGTTCATACTTAATGTAACCACTATGCCAAATGTTTCCCTCTCACTATAACATCATCTCCCAAGCATCTCTCACCATCTAAGGACTTTTATGCATTTACTTAAGTTCCTTCAAAAGCTTAAGCTTCCATACACCAACACCTTATTTCCTTCTTAGTTGTTTACCAACATTTGCCTAAGTTCTAAATACAATTACATTCTCTTGTTTCCTAAATCCTCCAAGGTAATGCCTAAGTCATTACCATCATTACAACACCTTAAACATATACCTTCTCCTTAAACTTATGCTCAAGTCTTATATTCCTCATCTCATGACTTGGTGTGTTCAATACACCCACCTAAACTCTAAATTCCTCATAGACCATTCTAGGTCATTCTCATCCTTAAGAACTCCTTAGTTAACTCATTTCACTCAAATTCTTCTGATGACTCCTAGTAAATCCTAGGTCATATTGGTTCACCACCTTCACCTAAACACTTATTTTTACTCAAATTTTGCCATAGCTCCTCTAGTATATTCTCATGCCCAAATGCAGTGTTTTTTCACACAATAACCTCACACACACCAAGTCCTTTCTCACCACAATCCTCACCCAAATCAACTCATTCTTAATAACTCAATATAGTGCAATAATCTTAAATTGCATAGCACTAAGGCTCTTAAATGACATGGCTCTTAGGCCCTTAAATGACTTAAACTTAAACCTGAATTTCCCACATATATAAGCTTTCAACCTGCAAATACACTCATCAATCTCATAATAGTTATAATGCTCTTAAAATCCACCTTAAACTTATATGCTAACTCACTCCCATTAGCTCCTTAATCACAAGTTCATAAGCTTGTTTAAGTTCTTTTTCCTTAGGTTATATAACCCAATACACAATGTAAGCTCTAAGCCACATGTGGTATTTATCTAAAACTCATTCCTTAATCTTAAACCACCATTAGGTAAGCATTTTACCTTGTTTCCTCAAGCTTAGCTCAATCTCCTCCTTAGACCTTCTTCTTGCATAGATCTCGGCCACCACTTAAATTCTTTTTGCCCAATGTTCTAATCAATATTTAAGAACTCATATGAGTATAAACAATGCACTAACCTCAAGGAATAAAAAACCTAGGTTAGAAATGTGTTCTAAGGCATAAAAGTGGATGATTACCTTTGAAGTCTCAAGGTAGACTTTGGATTGAATGAAATAGGACCTCCACTAGTCCTTGGTGAATAAATCAAGCTAGAACAAGGATTAAAACAAGGCCCCATGGTAGAAATTTTTCGGCCATGTATAAGAAATGTGGAAACATGGTTTTTTCTTACATTTTCTTTACCTTAAGAGAATGGAGAAGCTAATGAGCTCTTCAAACTTGATTTTCCCCATCAATGGAGTTTCTCATGGCACCAAAATGGAGCTTTGAAAGATTTGAAAAGATAGAAAGATAGGTCTTGACCCACTAAGAATAATATGTGTTTAGTTTTTGATTTGGAGCTAAAATGAGCAAGTTGTTGCCAAAGCAAGGTGAAGCAACCATGGAGGCTGGCTGGGCACGGTTTGGAACAGAGAAAAACAAGAAGAAAACCGTGGGTGAAGAAGAAGAAATGAAGAAGAGAGGAGAGAGGTAGGCTAATATAAGGTATTTGCTTTAATAAAGCAAATAGTACTCTTTTACTTATCTCTTCTTTCTTTTCTTATTTGACTACTTATGGTGACTCACCCCTTCTTAGAAAAACCGGCCCCCATTCCATAAATGAGGCTAGTCATGGTCTTTGTTGACCAACTTATTAGTATATTGATTAAAACTTAAACTAGCACTAAATAGTTACTATTCACTAATCAAGGCACATAATCGGGAAATTTTGATTTCCCATGATTTAGACCTCCTAATGTGATACTAATTAGTACACATGTTGATAAAGAGTAATGATGGACATTTAGCCACTCAAAAATCAATTCTAAGACAATTTCTCAAAAATGTGCTTTAAGACTTCTTAAGCACATTTTGTGTTTTAACTTGTTTTCAAGCTTGGTTTTCTTTGCTAATTGATTTAAAATGACCTTTAGGATATTACTAAGGTCTTATCATGATATTTGGGTACTCACCAAGTCTCTCCAAGCTTAGAGCACGTTTTTGCCCTGATTGCCTTTAAGGCACTTTCTTATGTTCCTTGGTTTAAATTGTCTACAATCTTCTAAGGCATATTTTAGGCCTTAATACATCATGATTTGATGTTTACTTAGCATACTTAGGTTTGGGGTATTTCACCTAGGGTCGGTCGATGCCAGTAGGCTAACTTCGAAAGTTGGTATCTTCTTCGTTTAAGATCCGATTTTGGATCGTTTGCGCCCACGCGTCATCTCTTCATCTACTTTACTCCTATATATGTTATTTCTCATGTTTAAACAATAAATGTGTAAGACACCAAGAAACACAAAAACTAGAGGAAAAAAAACAGAGTGGAGAAAGACAATGAACGTGTTGATTAAACTATGAAATACACCCCTTAAAACTGCTCATTTAGACAATCATCAGTACCATAGCATTCATCCTTCTTTCACATCTCTGTCCTGGCTCCTTTCTCGCCTGGTTAGCCATGGTAGATTATGTTTCGTCATAACAAGAACAACTAATCCCTAGCCGCCTACATTAAACACTATCCCTAGCCACTTAAGAGGTGTTGCTACTCTGAGGAATTGCGATAAGAAGCTACTACTGTTGCTTTCTTCACCCTTTCTCTCTCCTCTATCACAAGGGTGTCTCCGCCCTCTCTCCCCATTATCACAAAGATGTCTGCACCCTTTCTCAAGAGAACTTGTTGTTATTGGTGCAGAAGACCAGCCATTTTGCCCAATTGCTAGATAGATCTGCATCTTCTTCACTTGTGTGCTAGAAGACAACGATAACAGCCATCGACAGAGGGTATAACAGATCTTTCACCTTCTCTGTTTCAGGAGCAGTCTTGCCAGCGTCTAGCAGACTCTTGGATTAATCTCACTCACTCCTGATTGATATCTCCATTATCAGGATCTTGGTTAATCCCTTTATTATCTAGTAAGCATCTCTGCTGCTGGAATTTTTTGGTAAAATCCACTCTTTTTTATTGGTGTCTCCGCCTCCAAACTTTCTCACGCTTGCATCTTAACGTCTCTCACTCTTAGTTGGTGTCTCCCCGTCACTTTCTCTTGTTAGGCATCCACATTTGCCTCAAAGCTTTCATGTTGAAACTACAAGTGATCTGTAACGTTGTACTTGAGATCCACCTGCAACAACATTCTTGCCAATGGAGTTTTCAATAATATCCCAAGTGTTATTTTATTTTATTTTTTCTAATGCCATGATCTCTTCGTGCGCAGCTTGTCTCCTTTGTCATTTTGCTAGTGCGTCAGAGAGTGCGAGGAATGGGAATTTTACTAAAACTTTCGAGAAACATTGCGTGAGATACGAAAATTGTCAAAGAGAGAGAAATTTACCAAGGGATAAAGTGCCGTAACTGGACCACCATCCAAAGCTATTTGGTTTATATTTGTCGGACTGCTTCATGGTCAACACAGCACAACTCAAAGAAGAAATGTATGTGATGCACTAGTTCCGCCAAGTTACTGGACAAACACTCAAATATGTATACAATGATCTCTGTAATTAAATACTGTAAGAATGAATGTGAAGGAATGGCGGTGCTTCAGACAGGTGGAAAGAGGGAATTTGATGACTCCTCTCCTGTGTTAATTCATATTTTTCGAATGAACAGGCTTGAGATTGCAATCGCACATGAGACATTAGAATTACTTTTGTGAGGGAGGGCTGGTTAATTTTCTGTAAGATCCTCTATAGCTGTTTCTGAACAAAGATACTTATTTAATATATAAAGAAGTTCAATATCAGAATCGAGGAGTGGCGACAAAAAACATTGTAATGGTAAATGAGCTGTTGCATAGAGGATCTGATGGATGAGAAAATATACTTAAATCACTTGTGAGGCCTGGTACAACCCTTTATTATACATCTCTTCTTCCCCAACCTTGTAAACTTACTAGTACACAAACATAGCCCGCACTATCCATCCACAAGTATGATTATTCAGATGCAATCAATAAATCAGAGGGAACCAAAAATGTGTTGAAAAATAACTAAAGAAGCATCATAACTGCAACATTAGTCAACACTCAGTTTACAACAGGTCTGCTATCAAGTTTCTCTCTGATTTCAAGCATCCTGGGGCAATACCTCTTTGAGAGTACCTCAACTTGCTCTGCAAATGACTTCAATCTATGCTCCCCAATATGCCGCGCCATTTGTTGCCACCTCCTCCTCCTACAAACATCCCCTGGCCTATCTTCAATCAGAAAATAATCCCACTCCACCTCCTCCTCACAGCTTGCATCAAGATTATACAGCTCGATTAAAGTCTATAATCATCAGCATCCGCCCATGTACCCTCATTCACCATCGAAGATGAAAGGTTGTGGTACCATTTATTACAACAACTAGCATCATTTCGAGTACCAAGATCAACACTTATTGCCGTCCAGCCAGTTATCCCTTAACATCCCGTACTTGGAATTCTTCTCTTCATATGCCTTGACTTCTAAATTAACATTGACAAGGTCAAATAATGTCTGGTACTCCTCTTGGGACCAGTGCCCTCGTTTCCGATTCGCCATCCTTGTCCTCTGTATGCATCCTTCACATGGATCCTAAACTCCCTAATTCTTTGGCTGCAGTTGTCCAGTCCGAACCATACTTGGCATGCAACTCTTCAATAAATCATGTTCTTCCTTGCTCCACCCGCGCGTTTCTCACTTCTATTGAAAATATTATGAGCCCGGAAGGAAATACTCCTGGGAGGTCGGTAAGGGATCGCCTTACCAATTCTCTCCACAGCCCCTTACCTGCTTGTGGCTTTTGTATTCATTACCATGTCAACACCATCCGCTCCTAGTCGATGACGCTTAACATAATCCAAAATAGCTTGTCTAAGAATCTCATCTTCTTCCTTGGTGTACCGTTTACCAAGTACCATGTTTGTCTCGTTAATTTTCTCATCACTGTTGAAAGAGCCATTAACAGGAATATGGAAAACCTCTACCTGACTTGAAAATTTCACTTTTTTACATTGGCTTTTAGGGGTTGCGAGTTTATCACCTTTTTCGTTGTGGGCTGTGTTGGTTGTCCTTTTGGGCTTGGAAGCTACTGCTACTACTCCAGTTTTCTGCCCTAGAATTTTGTACTTGCTTTCATCTCTCGTCTCTCGCCTGATCCTCCTTTTTCTGCTTATTCTCCACACTTGGTCCCACCACGTTACCAGCAGCTGTATCACCCTCTGTTCCCTTCTCATTCAAAGGAGCTTTTAAATAATCTTTCATCTCTTCTTCTCCTTCGTTTCTTCTAAGTCTATATTCCCCTCATTCAAAGCTTTCAAATCAACCTCTCTGTTTTTTCTTCCCCACACTTTGCCCCTTGCTGTGACCAACATTAATATCGCCCTTCTTTCCTTCTCATTCAAAGCTTTTAAATCATCTTCATCTCCTTTTTTTTTCTTCATTTCTTCAGTTTCTTCTGCTACTATATTCTCCTCCCCATGCAAAGCTCTCAATTCATCCTCTCTGTTCTTTTTATTTCTTCTTCTTTCTCTTTCTCTTTTCTCCTCCTTACGTTTCTACTGCTTCTATATCTCCTCACAGCCAATACCAATTTGTCCTCCTTATTCTTCTTCTTCTTCTTCAGTTTTTTTTTTCCTTCTTATTCTTATTCCAGTCTTCCCCTCATTTTCTTCTGCTTTCAATATTATCCTCATTCAAAGCTTTCACTCATCCTCCCTGTTTTTCTTATTCTTCTCTTTTCTTTTTTCCCTGCTTACTTTTCTTCTTCCGCTACTGTTTCTGTATTCTCCTCACAGCAGGGCTCTATTTTGTCCTCTTTTCCTTCTTCTTCTTTTCTGTTTTTCCTTCTTATTCTTATTCAAGTCTTCCTCCTCATTTTCTTCTGCTTCAGTATTCTCCTCATTCAAAGCTTTCACATCATCCTCCCTGTTTTTCTTATTCTTCTTGATTATTTTGTCCCGCTTGCTTTCTACTGTTTCTGTATTCTCCTCACAGCTGGGCTCTATTTTGTCCACCTTTTTCTTCTTTTTCAGCTTACAATTTTCTGGATGCTTACCCATCTTCGAATCTCATTAAGAACTACTTTGTTTTCACAGCTGGGTTCTATTCTGTCCTCCTCCTTTTCTTCTTTTTCAGCTTACAATTTTCTGGATGCTTTCCCCTCTTCATAATCTCCTCATTAAAAACTACTTTGTATGAGTCACTGATCTGGATGTTTTGTTGTGTGTTGTCATGAGCGAGATCACTTACCTACCTCTTTTGATCTTCTCTTTCTCTTTTTTCCCTTCTGGTAATGAAGTGCATCTTCCTCCATATTAGCAACTCCTTTCTCATTCCATTCGCCAAAAAGTTATGATCTTTAGTGATAGAATCAACTTCAGGTTTTCTCATATTGTCATTACTCTGACATATAACAAAGGCATCAGATAGTAATTCAGACTTCAGAAGAATTATAGAGTCAAATAAACATATAAAATTAGGATATGAATACAAAAAGGATGGAGGAGAGATACATATGAGTACAATGCATAACGAAATAGGGTGAGATACAATGCACACAGTGTTTGCACCTCATCACCACCACTATAACACATATTAAGTTTATTGATATATACGATTCTGGAGAATTTACAACGAAGTCCCTCCCAAAAAGTGACTTCTTTAAAAGTTTTCAAACCCACCAACTAAGACTTTGAAAAAAAAAGTCAACATGTATATTTCACACCACACCACAAACCTTCAAACTCTACAAGCACCGGATATCTCCTCTCTCCTTTCCCTTTCTAGTCTTCCATTTAGAATAACAGCAGTATATATAATGATCACACCCATCACCAGAGAAACGAACTATGGCTACAGCATTTATGGCACAAACTAAGATAGCTATTTAATCAGCAAAGGTTTTTTATAAATGGCAGCCATGGACTCAGCATAGCAGGCCCCACGCTTCCATGCTTCAATCCGAGCAGCCTCCCAATAGCGGTACTGGGTGTCCAAAAAATGAAGTAGACATGATAAAAGCCAACACCAAGCTAGAACCATGGCGACCCAGTAAACTACTGTAAACAGCTTAATCCTTGATCTATTCATTCATCAATAAAAAATAACCTAACCAGAAACCCTCAATGTTCTACTGAGATGGATGGCAAGGTCGCGCAACTTATGACAACCAAGAGTGTGCTTAGTACCAAAAGACTAGGGAGATCAAGGATGCAAGGTGCGCGCAACTTATGACACCACCGGTGACCATTAGTACAAAACTGCTTTCTTTTCCCACTTCGGTTTACACTTCTAGTATCGATTTGTTTTAGAATTTGTTTTGTCGAGTTCCTTTTCCCTTTCAGCTGTGAAACCCGTCATTGTGCTTGTTATTCATAGGGCTTATATACATTGAGCTGTTTTCCAGCAACTATTCCTCTCTATAACAAGAGTGTAATGGATATTGAACCCAACGACAGCCGTAATAGGAGTAAGACTTTGTTAAACATATTAGGTAAAGTAGCAGGACATACGATAAAAGCTGATGAAATATTGCGCGAGCTAGGAGCAACAAGTTTTGATTTCTGAAGTAAATGTGCAACCGTTTCAATTTAATAGCTAGTATTCATTAATAAAAAAACTCACAGCACACAAATTACAAAAATATTCAAGAAGATACGACGAACCAGAAACGATGAAAGCTTGAAAACTAATGACCGGCATCGAGGCTGACAGGGAGATACAAAAAGAGGCGGAGACAGCACCAACGGGAAGCAAAAAAAACAGGGATCGAATCTGAAATGTAAGGCAAAGGGAGTCGGAATGAAGTAGGGAATAACTTTGGCTGTAAATTACTGTTCACTATTCGTATAAATATTACCAATTGCCCGGGTTCGAAATGAGAAATTCAGCACTGGCACTGCAGAACAAAAACAACCAGCAATATCGACATAGAAGCCTAAGGAGAAAGACGACGACGTAGGCTCTGCCTCCGCGGCAATTATTAGGAAGCTTACCTATAGTTGCCTGTCAAGCGGTGGTGGAGAAAGACGTCGACGTAGGCTCTGCCTCCGCCGGGTGGAAGATTTAGGGCTCCTTTGTGCTTTCTTTTTTCAAAAAAAAAAATCAAAATAATCTAATTCCACTTATTAACCTTAGATCTAAACTAGTTCTTAAAATAACACTCACAATGATACAATTTCATTAATTACAAAATTTAAATCATCTCTTGAAGATACGATTTCATCTTAGGGTCACCTCATA
Organism: Limonium bicolor; assembly: GCA_023374045.1. Lineage (NCBI taxonomy): Eukaryota > Viridiplantae > Streptophyta > Magnoliopsida > Caryophyllales > Plumbaginaceae > Limonium > Limonium bicolor. The sequence continues at coordinate 326,195,533 of CM041779.1, forward strand.
TCATCCAATCAGCGTATATGACAAAAACCAAATTGTTTCCTAAAAAATGATTTTTGAAAACGAGGATTTTGGTGAAGAAAGTAACCCACGCATGTGACTAATGAAATCGTCTCTTATACAGACAATTTTATGGGTTCTAATTTTTTACACAACAACTATTATTTCATTGCCAATAGGTACTGATGTGTAATTGTATCAGGAAAATGTTGGCATCTACAAATTGCTTAACTTTAAATGGCCATCGTACTTGTGGATGAGATGGAGCTTGTGTGGGGCCAGCATATGCAAATGGTGATCTTAGGATAGCTCCCGGCGGACAACTACAACAACAACAACCAGAAGATGAGTCGTGTGACGAACTAGACAATGATGACAATGGAGATGGTTACAATGATGTTGATGCAAGTGAGCCTTACATGCCGCCTGTTAATCACTTACTCAGACAACCAAGCTGGTGGTTAGTATATGAATATTTCAAACAACAACAGCCTTCAACATACTCATGGATATAGTGGATCATCTGGACATCAAGTTATGGCCCCATATCAAGGTACAATTGGTGATGGAAATGTTTTGTTTTTTTAACTAATTGATGGCACTGCTAGCAGAGCTAGTTGCCTAGCGAATTTGTTCAGCTTAGTCAATATGCTGGTCTAGTAGCTGGAAGCTCAACTGGATTTATCCTTAACAACTTGGACCAGGATTACAATAATGATACTCAACTACCACAAGGTGTTCCTAATGATGGTAACTGCAATGTTTACAATTATAATTTATCATCTGCTGAGAACGAGAAGCCACCTAAGTGGGATCAGTTAATGGAGACCACAGGACACGGAACAAAGAGAAATAAATTACAGCCTAGGAGAGACATGAGTAAGGGCATAAGCAAGTCAAGGGATAGCAAAGGGAAGAGTAATGTAATAGTTGAAGAGCTGCAGGACATCAGAGGTGGCTTAAACGACCAGTTATGTTAAACAAACGAGTTGTTGTCTGAAGTTAAGGCAAAAACTGAGATGAACACTAAGATAATATTGCAGGGAGCAAGTCGTCGTGTCAGGAGTGTCTCAGGTTTGACAGCAGCTGAGATAGTTTATGCACTTTATTTGTTGGCAGATATAAGCCATAGAGAGGTTCTAATGAGTGTGGAAAATAATGAAAAAGTTGTTGAATGGGTTCGCCTGGTCTTTAGCAAGAGAGACAAGTAGTAATGCATTGGGTAAATTGTAGATGAAGTGTAGTTAATACTTTTTTATGCTGCTACACTATGGATGAAGGGGTTTTTTGTTAAGTATGTGATATGTATGGGGTAAAAGATAATTTCTAGTATGGGCAGTCTGAGTGGGTATTTTTTGAACTCTTTTTAGTGAAGGTGGCATTGTAATACCCTTTTTGAATTGGTTGAAGCCGTTACTGAAATGATCAATATATCTAAGGTTTATTTGTCTCGTGCAATTTAGTGCCTTCTTCATATCAAATCATCCTACGTAAAATACAACTTCAATCACTTTCTTTTAAAACCAGGCTATGGGAGCCAATATTCAAGTGCTTGATATACTCATAACCAGATTACAGGAGAACATGGTAGAATATTTTAAGTTTATAATACTTGCAGTAGTTGAGGAATACCATGCCAAATTTATTGCCATCCTTGCGAAACATAAGTATAACCACCTGAGGAGGTTCAACAGTTTGAGAATTAGGCAAAAGAAGAGCACACACTGTTGTTATTTTTGCAAACGCAATGGTTACATTGATAAATTGTATTTGATGCTCAAAGAGGCTATGATGACTTACAATTTAATTATCCCTTTCCAATCACGTTGAGGATATGTTATGCAGTAGCGCCAAACCGGATTACGAACTACTGGCCATGAGAGATGAAAGACTACAAAAATAATGGCAATAAATAGACTGCATCAGATTTCATTCTCTACTGAGGATAAGTTTATCGTCGTAGCTAATATGATACAAACATATGATTACAGAGATTTATTTGATTGCTAGGATGATGATGAGATTATACAAGTTGTTAGACTAAAGATGGAAGATGATAAAAAAATGTTGCAGTAAACTAGAATTTTTGAGTTGTTTTTAATCTTTAATTTGATCCTATGTCGAATGTGTAATATAGTACTTTCAAAGAAATGACAAGTTAATAAGTAACAAGTGTTTGTACTACTTTGTGAACCAGGGTTCAAAATATATGTCTTCATCCCACGTAAATGATGTACTGAGTGTTGTTGTCAATGATGAGCATTTGTTGCAGCAGCTAGTTCTTGCAATAGAGTGTGACATTGTGCAAATTGAAGATGAAATTTTGCAGGTAGTTACGTCCTTGGCAACACACTATAGCTTGAGGACAAGGGTACCCCTGCACACATCTACATTAACCGGTAAACATTGGGTGGATGAGTTACTGAACAGACATGAAGTATGGAGTTTTAACGCACATCGTATGGACCGGGATACATTTCTGATGTTGTGCCACGTGCTTGAATTCAAATACTATGTTTATTCAAGGGCAAACACATCGGTGAAAGAACGAGTAGCATGGTTCCTTAGAACATTGAGCCACATGTGCATAAATAAAGATTCAATGGAGAGATTTCAGCGTTCAGGTTCTACCACAAGTCATCACTTTGGTGACAACTTGGAAGACTTGGAAAGGAAATAGTAAGGCCGTGTGATCCAAGCTTTACCAATGTCCCACAAAAGATTAGTAGTAATTCAAAGTACTATCTAATCTTCAAGGTCTGAGTGAGTAATTACGTCACATGAACATTTTGGTAGCAGCATGTTTATGTCATTGATTTCAAAGCTGCCTTTTTTATGCACTACAGGATTGTGTGGGCGCGTTGGACAGGAGCCATGTGGAGCCCACCGAACCAGAGAAGAACCGGATACGTTTTATAAATAGAAAAGGTGTCACCAGTACTAACGTATTAGCTATCTACAATTTCGACATGTTGTTTGTGTAACACCCCTACCGCTAATCATATTATTAACGCCTAATCGCCTCAATCATCACTACATTAGTAGCGGAAAAATTCTAATACAACGGTGGGTGAAACAATGCCGTTAGCCACCCACGTGACTAACAAGGCCTAATTCAATACGGTATCGGTCTGATGGACCAGAATTCCCAAGTACTTATACAATTCAACCATTCCAATTCTAAACCGAGTCATATACACTTATAATCTAACTATACCGAGTTTATTACTTTCTATTGCCGATAACAGTTTTGGACTTACTATACAATAATTAGAAATATAATTAAATAACTACCCATGCATTGCTGCAGTCCCCGTCCTACTCTCGAACGGTAATCATCTCTATTGTACCTGAAAAATAATGGGTGGCCCCAAAGGGGCTCAACACCTTTGCTGGTACGGTAGTCGTGCAGCCCGCTACTACCGGGCCACAAACAACTAATTGTCGTCTAAGCATGCGACTGATTTTATTTAAATCAAAGCATGAAATGCTATAAACACACAAAGACATGCTCGCATTCAACACAAGTATTCAACAATGGAATACAATCAACAAAACTAACACATTAAGCTTGTTAGTTTACATTACTTTGTTCTTTAGGCCTTGAGGGTTTCTGTAACACCCCTCTCCATAAACACGTAATAATCCCTCATGTAGCAATAAATAAAACGTCTTACAGCGGAAGAATAATAACAACATTAATACTCACTCGGGTGTCACCTGCCATTACTCGCCCATGCGAGTAACGAAGCATAACTATATCCAACTACCAAAATAAACAAACTTCTAACCGATGTGATAACGAGATATCTCCTATACACCATACTAAGTCCATAAACCATAAACGTCGACAAGTGAGCGTCTACCCAATCCCGAATATACATAACCGTACCATAATACAATCCACAGTCTAACATTGTTATGGAAATAGAATCCACGTGCGGTAATTAAAGTAATCTCTAACTATCCTGATCCCGCACTTCGGCTTTGACAATGATCAACAACCTGCACAATGAGTGTAGTCTCAGCGATAAACGCTGAGTATGCCGGGCCTGGACCCTATTGGTCACTTAGTCATTTTAACCATCTTATTATTAGATTGGTTTCATGTTTTACCGTTTTACAGTTATAATCAATACTGTAATAAACATGCATATATTCATAACCATTCATCCAATCCAAACTTTCATTAAATACCACAAACAACAATTGTATAATCGAACATATCGAATAATAGTACTGTAAAATCGCCGTAGCGAACGCTTTCCTTAATTTATTTAATTTGGCCTTCAAGGCCCCATCCATCCAAACCATGTTTAGTTAATACTAGTTGGGCGTCATGTTGGACAACCCGATAACAACCTCACCAATAGACAGTAGTTCTCCCTTACACACAAAGGTGCTCATTTCGCCAGAGGTCCGGAGGCCCCTGACTATTCACTTTGCCTCGTAAGGCGTCCATATAAAGGCCGTAGCCACCTGACCCACGATCCAAATAGGGCTCGTTGGGTAAATACCTAGAGCGGAACCCGATCAGGAACCCCTCAGTGAGCACAAATGCGCAACCAAGTAGTTCGTAAACTAACGGGATTCCTCACCTCAACTCATACCATCTCTCTCTCATAATGTTTAAGATATGCTCTTAGTTTTATGGAGAAAACAATTTATTAATTCGCTGCCCAATGGGTCTCACGCATACCTAGAAGTAATCTAGGTTATATTCATGTTCGAGATCCTTGCTCAAGAGACCGACAATGTCGTGACTCGTACCTAAGTGTTTTACTTAGGTTACCATATACTTAATATTAATACTAGGGTATTATATTAAGTAACCGTCATGTCATCACAATAACCGCATATGTATGTTTATATAAGTCGATCTATAGTCGACGTAGTGTTAGTCCCGTAGGACGCTCGTGCATGAATAATTAATGCAGTAACACACATAATCACATACACGTATCCACACACATAACACACAAGTTATATCAACCAAATCCGAGCCCAAGGAATTCCGCAGGACAACCCGGATCAAACCCCTTTACATACCGTACACCTCGGACCTAGGATGCGCAGTGTAGTCCACTAGCTTTCTCGAGCGCTCACGTCTGATAGGCAATCTAAACAGTAATAAAACTATAAGTTAGTCTCCATGACTAACTAGATCCGGTATTTCCGAATAACAAGTAACCCCGAAAGTTCATCCCCGGATTTCTACAGTTAATTGTTACAGGTTCCTCTAAACCAGTCGGCTTTGTTACTAAAACTCGTAGGTCGTAATGTTTCGACTGTTAAGTTTAATTCATTATATTCCTTTAATCTTGTCCATCATTGAACTTAGGCATATAACCTATTGTTGCATGTATGCATGCATTATTTTATATATTGTTGTATTATTTTCCCACCATCCATTATAATACTTTGTATTATATAATCCATTATCTTTAGCAACTATATTTGCATTCAAAAACATATAACTTATAGTTTGTAACTATTTTCATATTATAACCTCCACCATTATATTATATGGTTTCAAACCATAATATATATCCATCCTTATATACATTATTCTCGCATATGTATATATTTACCAATATAGGTAAGTTTCATGAGTTGTAAAACTCTTATATTATATGTTACATTTTTATCATCTTATATGAGATGATCATACCCATTAATTGTATTATATTATACAACTTATATTAAGATCCATATCCTAATATTATGTAACATTTTATGTTGCATATATACAACTCCTAAGGTTTATTCAATATATACATTAGTTTATAAATCCCATTTATTTATTGTTTGTCACATTATTTAATGTGAATATCCTTACTTATATTAATTCCATCTAAATCCCATTAATACCATATAATTGTTACAACATTTATAACATTGTAGACCATAGTCTAAAATTCATTTTCCAACCTTTTATTTTCGGTACAGCACTATATTTCATTTAAATTCCATTTTGACCACATAACATTATGTAATGTTATACCATATACTAATATCATATAATATGATATTTTTATTTCCTTTAACTTATAACCTATAGCTTTTATACAAAACTATTTTATATTGCCGAGAAGGCAACTATGTTATAACCTTATTCCCTTCCATAACCCATAGTTTTATTTATTTACAAAATCACCCCAATATTTACACCATTTTATATATATATCATATAATATAACATTAAGGTATAACCTATGGTTTTTTTATTAAATAACTGAACAGACCTTAATCTGTTTTAAATTAATTTTCAACCCCTTTAACTTTACAAATTTACAATTTGACCACATATATAATGTTATGTTATATATATCATATATTATAACATTTTAAACCTTAATATTAATATAGCCCATAGTTTATATATTCCACAATTGCAAACAAACCCCTATTCTGTTCTATATTATTTTTCAACCCTTCCACTTTCTATAATTGCAATTTGACCCAATTTATAACATATAGTTTTATAATATCTTTAAAACTATATATTATACATATATCTTTGTAAAATACCTTATATTATTCCAAAAATCACCAAATTCCACCCAAGGGTTATAATTACCATTACTAACCCATATACTTTCGGTATTTACTATTCCACCACATCTATTTACCCAAAGTGTAACAATGACATATATATTATACATATATAGTTTATTTTTTAATTCAAAATCAACCCAATAAATTCCTAAAAATTCCTAATAGCCCATGGGTGTTTATAATACCCTTTTACACCCTTAACTTTCCGTAATAACATATATACCCCATATGTTATAAAAATGTTACAATTAAATACTTATCTTATTATAAAACCTTAAATAAGTTATTTAACTTATCTAATTTGGTCCAAACATACCATATGGTCAAGGTTGACCTCCTTAATATTTCCTTGACCATCAATTCCCATTAATTATGGTTTGTACCCATACTTTCCAGAAATTACCATTTAAACCCCAAACTTTATAAAATCTTTTAGTTTTTATTTTAAATCCTTTTAACACCTAATTTTCGGCTTTATCATTATATAGCCCCCAAATTTAATTTAATTATGATTTAAACCCCTATAGGAATCGGTAATATTTATTTATTACCTAAACTTAATTAAAACCTTAAAAATACATAATTAAAATGGCCTAAAGTACATGGCCTTATTACAAACATTAGCTTATAAAATAAATTACACATAAATGCCCAAACATGCATTAAACTCTCGGCCTCACCTAGTATTTTCATTAATTACAAATTTTCCACATAAAGTTTTAATTTGACCTTATGTTACTTAATTACTTATATAAATTTACTAAATCATTCCTTAATCACCTAAGGTCAAAATATGACCTTAATAAACCTTATTCACTCACGGTAGTACATATACATATGTTTTAAACACATATTAATACACGAAGTGAAGGTTTTAGTGATTTATACCTTATTTTGCCAAGATTAGGCCTTGTTTCGCCACGGCTAGCTTGGGATAATTTTTCCACAGCTTCATTTACATGTTTTCAAAAACAGCAATTAAGGCATGATCAAACTCCAAACAAGAGCTAACCATAAGAGGTGTTTTAATGTATAATTTCAAGGTTAAATTTACCTTAGAATACAAAGGAAACCAAGGTTGATCTTCGGCCTAAATTTACAGAATAAAAAGAGCATCAAAAGAGCTACTAAACCAAGGCTTAAAACTGGTATAACTCAGATTAGAAGATGGCTAATTTTCACCTTGATTAAGATGCCAAAATGGTGTTTTTGGCATGGATTTGGCTATTCCTTGAAGCTCTTGATATACCAACTGAACAAGCATGTTAAGAAGAAGATAATAAGCCTAAGGAATCAAGCTTTCCAACCGGAAATGAAAGGAATGAAGAGATAAGTGCTTAAAGCACATTTTTACCTTAAAAGATCAAGATTAGAATTTCCCTCCTTCCTCCCTTGTTACAGCCAAGATCACTCCTCTTTTAACCTCCAAAAAAACCTAGATTCATGGATGGAAATGGTTGATATTTAGCTCCATGGAAAGAGGAAAGAAAAATGAAGAGAATGAACATAATATGGCTTAATAAGATTACCTAGATCAATCGGTGTTCTCCTCTGAGTTTGGTGTGTTCCCACGGTTATGGAGGAGAAAAAGAGAGAATGGAGACTGAATAAATCGGCTGGGAAGGAGGTAATGAGAGGAAAGAGAAAGAATTAAGCTTATAAGGTAAAGTTTACTTACTTTAGTAAATAGTCCTAGATGACTCATCCTTAGATATTTATGTTGGCTTAAAGGATGAGGATGACACATCAAATGGGTGGAAATGGTTGGTTTGGTCAAGGGATGACATTTGACCATGGTTTAAGTTAATTAATTATATGTTATTTTGGGTACTATTCACCCAAATCACCCATTTTGATTTTATTTTTAAACTTTGATTTAGACTTTATAATATAGTCTATCATGTCACATTAATGTTATAAAGAATGTAATCTAGGTCTTAAAGTGACAAAAAGTCAATCTTAGAGCTCATACACAAAAACGTGCTTTAAGGTGTTTTAGCGCACATTTTGTGTCCCAAGGTGTTTCTGAGCTTGGTTTTCTTTGAGAACGGTTTTGTTGTGTTCCTTACATGATAATTGAACTTAGGAATCCAATTTTATATCAAATGGAGGTCATAAGACCTTTAAGGTTTCTTAGAGCACATTTTTGCCCTAAGTGACTTTTAAGCATGTTAATGCTTTTTATTTGTGTTGGAGTGTTGTCCAATAATATTAATATGTTTATTTATGTGTTAATATGCTTAGGACAAAATTTTAGGTCCTAAGAAGTTCATTTGGGTATTATTTACCCTAAACGGTCAAGGGTGCAATTCTTGCTTTGTGTTGACCATTGTTGTTCTCAATTGACTTTTAAGGCATTTTTAGGCCTTAATTAATTTGATTAGATGTTTAATCCATGTTTTATTAGTTTGGGGTAGATTAAAAAAGACTTCGTCCTGAAGTCGCTTCATCCAAAGGGTGTTTTAATAACTACCCATATAACCCATAATGTATATCTATGTGATATATCATTTACACACATCGTATTGTGCTTATACAGCACATAGCCCCCACTTTGTGGTGTTAGTTCAATCATATATGGATATAGGCGATCCATCAGCACCATTATTTCCTATCCGCAATTCTACAACCCTGACAACCTCCCCGAGGTGTCCATAATATACCATCCTTCCACATTCCATATCTAATGATTCATTTCGTATCTAGGCGATACCATATGTAATCAATCTACAAGGTAATATAAATATATATATATATCACAAGTATCATAAGAAAGGTACTACACACATGGGTGTATACACATCATTCAAACAGGTATCTCATAAGATACATACATACCAGTGCACATCACACACAAACAAATCAACAACATACTCCTCACGTACCAAATAAAACCAACAAAACATCACATGCCCCGCATACCACCAATTCATTGTATGCCCCGCATACGAAACAACAAACAAACATCGTATGCCCCGCATACCACAAACTACTGTATGCCTCGCATACGAAACAACAAAACTTAGTGCACACACGTGCACAGCCAAGAGGCTCTACCCCCCTTAAAAAGGGTTACGACCCCGTACCACAAGTATACAACACCACTCAACAATGAGCGTTGGATACTTGGCTCTCATAGAGTTCTCCAACTCGTGGATTATCCTCATATCAGAGAGACGGGTATGACTCTAGCCCTTCCGGGCTTCACAATACCTAAAGGGTGAGGCACTGAACTATTTGTGCTCTCTCCCGAATTCATTCTAATGGGCCCACTCACTCCGTATTGAGGTGCAGACCCATGAACATAGGCTCAGTTTACCTCTATTCATTGCTGTGTATCATCTCGTTTGGATTACTAGCGTACATGCGTGTGTCTTCTCTCACTGATATTCAGCTTGAGGTGCAATATGACATTGGCTATTGTTAGTACTTAGTGCTCTTTGCACTTGTCTTAGTAATACTGAGACGTACCAGCCTACATGTCCACGGAGATAATGATAGTCATCCGTGTCTCCTGGTGGTCTTGTTCCAGAGTAAGTAACACTATTGTAGTTCTTTGATACTCACTTCGTGTTGGTATCCATTACATCTTCCCGTATTCCCACTCGATTAATAACTGCACAAGTGCAAACCAAAACACTCAGTCTACAGAGTGCAGAGGCGGTAAATCCTAAGACAGTTAATATCTAATGAGTCAAAACAGATAAGATGAACCAATTATCATGTGAGTTGTCCATTTCAAGTCGCCTTAGTTATCATAACGGTGTTCCTTGCTTAAGGTATCTGCTAGTATATTAGCTTTGTCTCTCATCATTGCGTAGTCACGCGTTTATGTCCACATCATCTGGTAGGTTCCTCTGGATTGCAAGAATTTGCTCGATCCTTACGAGGGTTCTACATATGATTCGCCCAAGTAATGGGTTTTCATGTTTCTATCCTTAGTGTTCACGTCTTCATTGTATACTATCTGCTACTCTGTGTGAAGGTTCTTGATTTCTCTAGCCCGTTGGTTTAACTGCGTCTCTTCTCATCCATCTTCGAGGTAATCTGTATTACTGTCCTTGACACGGAGTTGACTACTTCTCGTGTTCCTAACACTACTTGTCTACATACATGGGGTACCGTACTGATACATTACTACTTACCCGACTAACTCGTAATAAGTCTGTCAGGCCCACATGCTCCTATCGGAGTGCGGTCATCCCATGTCTCGTTAGTAACTAGTAATGTCCGTCACACGGTATTGTGAAGTATTATGTTGTCAATCTCCCCTTTGATGGATGTCCTTTTAGTTGTTTATTAGTTCGTGTTATCGATTATCCTGTTGTAAGTGCTATTGCCCTAATGGCATGGTGTAAGTAAATTTGTGCTATATTTAGCCAAATTGGTTCTCCTATCTCGATCTCATTGAGTACAACACATATTCCTTTTCTCCCTGTTTAATCATGATCACATCTTATCCATAGTTCGTATTCGTTCCCTCATCCGTTTAATTGTATATTGCAGATTGCATAATAGCTTGAGCAACTTGGCTCTTCACTTCCCAACCATCCTCACTGATGATGTGGGCATCTACAAAGGGTATTATATTTTGCACATTATGCTTGTCCATAAGACCTAACATTCATCACTATAGTGATTACCATTAAATGCGGGTATACACTTATGGTATTTGGCTAATAAGCCATGTCGAAAATTCTTGAACAATTAAACTGGTGTGTTTACAAATTACAGTGGATGTATAATTTCTCCAGTTGTAGTGGTTTGACTAACGGTTCTTCTCGAAGTTTTGTAGGTTTCTAATCTTAAAGGTTTGTATGAAAGTTGATATGAAAATTTTGGTATATAATAAGAGATTAAAATTTAGTGGTAGTTGCAGTTGCAGCACTTGCTGTGGCAAGTGCGCAAAGCAGATGGAAATTTCAGTGTTTGCTTGTCATAGCGCTTGCAATAGCAAGTGCGCCATGCAGGTGGAAATATTGGTTCAGTAATTACCGGTCTCATTGACTCTTCCGTCGTTGAGTATGGGCTACATGATAATGTAAGCATTAACATTCTGTTCATATATACATGATCCGTCAAGTTTCAAGGTCACTCGCATCGAGTACACATAATTAGTCTCAAAAGTCATACACAAAAAGACGAGTGGTCACTGACACACACTCCCACATATTTATAGCATATATCTGTCCAATATCCAAGGCTAAGTACATAACAAGGTAAGCAAAAGTCTTCCCTAGCGGTCTCACGGAGTTCAGGGTACTCATGCCCTATCAACCCCTTCCCTCTCTGGGCTCCAGCATCAGTAAATGTCTGGCCCTCCTGACCGCCTCGCGGTACTCCAGATCCTCCAGCTGAGGTCTTCTGAGTATTCTTTGGTGTCTTGTAGTTACGGCTCTCAGTGTTCATCCAACACTCGAACTCCCGGTGGCCCTCTTTCTTGCAGCACACCGACACTCAACTTTGCGGCCACTATAGTCGGCCCCAGGAGATCCTTCCCACAACGCTTGCAATAGAAATGGCGCTGGGGCTGTCCGGTGCTGATGGTGATATTTAGTTTAAGTTAATAGCTGTAGGTACAAAGGCTAAGGTTACAATTTAATTTAAGAGGAAGGTGTTCTCACCCTTAGGAGGCGCATATCTCAAAGGCTGAGCATCTATAACTGGGCCGGTCAACCGAGGGACGGGCTCTTTCCCCTTCGCTCCCTGGTGACTTTGCTGCCCTTTCTTCTGGAAGAATTTCCTGTTTAATGTTTTCGGTCAGCATTCATAAAGGTGTTTAATATGGTAAGTAATTTCGAATGGGATAAGTCCTTACTTTCCCTTCTTCTGGCTATCGCCTGGAGATGCTCCTCCACCCTCAGACTCTCCCTCAGGTTCTTTCTCTTCTTCATCCCGAGAGTCTCTTCCCGAGTCTGGAGCAAAGCTCCGTCCGCGAGCAGCGTCATACACTCCTGGAATCTCATTGGTAAGTTCTCACAAAGTTAATCAGTAATGTAGTAAGTAAAGAATTACTGGCATTTATGTTAATAACCTGTATGGTAGTATAGAGGGTAGCACCCATCGCCATCTGGATGCGAAACAACAATCCCCTCGGAACTTCTCGACCTTCACGGTCTCTGAGTAATCGACTCCGGGGATGAAGTCTAGCAGACCAATGAATCGAGCGTAGTACTCATCCATGGTCAGACCTCCCTGGGAGAGTGTCTCGAACCTCGGCGCTTCTTCTGCTTGAGATGTGCGGGTAGTAATTCCCCCTCAGCAACTCACAAAGGCAGCCCACGCAAAGTCCGGCGTAGCCAGGCGATGGTCCCTTGACCAACCTCCACCAAGTGCTGGCTGCATCCTTCAGATGGAAAGCAGCAATGAAGACTCTCTTGTCGGCAGGTACTTGCAAAGCTTCGTAGGCCTTCTCATGTTCTACTAAAAAAAACGCTCCCAGGCTACGGAGTCTGGCTCCCCTGAATAAGTAGGTGGTCGGGTCTCGGTACCTGACTTCAGCCAGTTCGTCTCCCGGTGCTGTGGCGGGTGGGCTGGTGTTCCTCCAATTTGAGTACCAAGCTGTGCGAGAACGGCAGCGATCGTCTCTACAACTCCTGGAATCACCGGGTCACCGCCTCCACCTCTACCGGTACCACGCCCTCTAGTTCTCCGAGACATCTGTAGTACAGTATGTCATATGAATACTCGGTAATTTACCGTACACAACCATGGATATTGAATTGCCTTTAGGCTAATATATCATGCAATTTGCGTTATTAAACCACAAATCTTTTTAGACGAGTCGTCTCGTACCTCACAACGTTTACCGTAATTTCCCAAGTCAAAGCTCACTGTCCTTTGTAAAGATCATAACTTTTTGGCTGCGAATGAGAAAGGAGTTGCTAATATGGAGGAAGATGCACTTCATTACCAGAAGGGAAAAAAGAGAAAGAGAAGATCAAAAGAGGTAGGAAGTGATCTCGCTCATGACAACACAAACATCCAGATCAGTGACTCATACAAAGTAGTTTTTAATGAGGAGATTATGAAGAGGGGAAAGCATCCAGAAAATTGTAAGCTGAAAAAGAAGAAAAAGGAGGACAGAATAGAACCCAGCTGTGAAAACAAAGTAGTTCTTAATGAGATTACGAAGATGGGTAAGCATCCAGAAAATTGTAAGCTGAAAAAGAAGAAAAAGGTGGACAAAATAGAGCCCAGCTGTGAGGAGAATACAGAAACAGTAGAAAGCAAGCGGGACAAAATAATCAAGAAGAATAAGAAAAACAGGGAGGATGATGTGAAAGCTTTGAATGAGGAGAATACTGAAGCAGAAGAAAATGAGGAGGAAGACTTGAATAAGAATAAGAAGGAAAAACAGAAAAAGAAGAAGAAGGAAAAAGAGGACAAAATAGAGCCCTGCTGTGAGGAGAATACAGAAACAGTAGAAAGTAAGCAGGATAAAAGAAAGAAGAAGAATAAGAAAAACAGGGAGGATGATTTGAAAGCTTTGAATGAGGATAATATTGAAGCAGAAGAAAATGAGGAGGAAGACTGGAATAAGAATAAGAAGGAAAAACTGAAGAAGAAGAAGAAGAATAAGGAGGACAAATTGGTATCTGGCTGTGAGGAAGATATAGAAGCAGTAGAACGTAAGGAGGAAAAGAGAAAGAAGAAGAATAAAAAGAACAGAGAGGATGAATTGAGAGCTTTGCATGGGGAGGAGAATATAGTAGCAGAAGAAACTGAAGAAATGAAGAAAAAAAAGGAGATGAAGGATGATTTAAAAGCTTTGAATGAGAAGGAAAAGAAGGGCGATATTAATGTTGGTCACAGCAAGGGGCAAAGTGTGGGGAAGAAAAACAGAGAGGTTGATTTGAAAGCTTTGAATGAGGGGAATATAGACTTAGAAGAAACGAAGGAGAAGAAGAAGATGAAAGATTATTTAAAAGCTCCTTTGAATGAGAAGGGAACAGAGGGTGATACAGCTGCTGGTAACGTGGTGGGACCAAGTGTGGAGAATAAGCAGAAAAGGAGGATCAGGCGAGAGACGAGATGAAAGCAAGTACAAAAATTCTAGGGCAGAAAACTGGAGTAGCAGTAGCTTCCAAGCCCAAAAGGACAACCAACACAGCCCACAACGAAAAAGGTGATAAACTCGCAACCCCTAAAAGCAATGTAAAAAAGTGAAATTTTCAAGTCAGGTAGAGGTTTTCCATATTCCTGTTAATGGCTCTTTCAACAGTGATGAGAAAATTAACGAGACAAACATGGTACTTGGTAAACGGTACACCAAGGAAGAAGATGAGATTCTTAGACAAGCTATTTTGGATTATGTTAAGCGTCATCGACTAGGAGCGGATGGTGTTGACATGGTAATGAATAGCAAAAGCCACAAGCAGGTAAGGGGCTGTTGGAGAGAAATTGGTAAGGCGATCCCTTACCGACCTCCCAGGAGTATTTCCTTCCGGGCTCATAATATTTTCAATAGAAGTGAGAAACGCGGGTGGAGCAAGGAAGAACATGATTTATTGAAGGAGTTGCATGCCAAGTATGGTTCGGACTGGACAACTGCAGCCAAAGAATTAGGGAAGTTTAGGATCCATGTGAAGGATGCATACAGAAGGACAAGGATGGCGAATCGGAAACGAGGGCACTGGTCCCAAGAGGAGTACCAGACATTATTTGACCTTGTCAATGTTAATTTAGAAGTCAAGGCATATGAAGAGAAGAATTCCAAGTACGGGATGTTAAGGGATAACATTGGCTGGACGGCAATAAGTGTTGATCTTGGTACTCGAAATGATGCTAGTTGTTGTAATAAATGGTACCACAACCTTTCATCTTCGATGGTGAATGAGGGTACATGGGCGGATGCTGATGATTATAGACTTTTAATCGAGCTGTATAATCTTGATGCAAGCTGTGAGGAGGAGGTGGAGTGGGATTTTCTGATTGAAGATAGGCCAGGGGATGTTTGTAGGAGGAGGTGGCAACAAATGGCGCGGCATATTGGGGAGCATAGATTGAAGTCATTTGCAGAGCAAGTTGAGGTACTCTCAAAGAGGTATTGCCCCAGGATGCTTGAAATCAGAGAGAAACTTGATAGCAGACCTGTTGTAAACTGAGTGTTGACTAATGTTGCAGTTATGATGCTTCTTTAGTTATTTTTCAACACATTTTTGGTTCCCTCTGATTTATTGATTTGCATCTGAATAATCATACTTGTGGATGGATAGTGCGGGCTATGTTTGTGTACTAGTAAGTTTACAAGGTTGGGGAAGAAGAGATGTATAATAAAGGGTTGTACCAGGCCTCACAAGTGATTTAAGTATATTTTCTCATCCATCAGATCCTCTATGCAACAGCTCATTTACCATTACAATGTTTTTTTTGTCGCCACTCCTCGATTCTGATATTGAACTTCTTTTATATATTAAATAAGTATCTTTGTTCAGAAACAGCTATAGAGGATCTTACAGAAAATTAACCAGCCCTTCCCCACAAAAGTAATTCTCATGTATCATTAGTGCGTGCAATCTCAAGCCTGTTCATTCGAAAAATATGAATCACACAGGAGAGGAGTCATCAAATTCCCTCTTTCCACCTGTCTGAAGCACCGCCATCCCTTCACATTCATTCTTACAGTATTTAATTACAGAGATCATTGTATACATATTTGAGTGTTTGTCCAGTAACTTGGCGGAACTAGTGCATCACATACATTCCTTCTTTGAGTTGTGCTGTGTTGACCATGAAGCAGTCCGACAATATAAACCAAATAGCTTTGGATGGTGGTCCAGTTACGGCACTTTATCCCTTGGTAAATTTCTCTCTCTTTTGACAATTTTTCGTATCTCACGCAATGTTTCTCGAAAGTTTTAGTAAAATTCCCATTCCTCGCACTCTCTGACGCACTAGCAAAATGACAAAGGAGACAAGCTGCGCACGAAGAGATCATGGCATTAGAAAAAAAAATAAAATAACACTTGGGATATTATTGAAAACTCCATTGGCAAGATGTTGTTGCAGGTGGATCTCAAGTACAACGTTACAGATCACTTGTAGTTTCAACATGAAAGCTTTGAGGCAAATGTTGGATGCCTAACAAGAGAAAGTGACGGGGAGACACCAACTAAGAGTGAGAGACGTTTAAGATGCAAGCGTGAGAAAGTTTGGAGGCGGAGACACCAATAAAAAAGAGTGGATTTTACCAAAAAATTCCAGCAGCAGAGATGCTTACTAGATAATAAAGGGATTAACCAAGATCCTGATAATGGAGATATCAATCAGGAGTGAGTGAGATTAATCCAAGAGTCTGCTAGACGCTGGCAAGACTGCTCCTGAAACAGAGAAGGTGAAAGATCTGTTATACCCTCTGTCGATGGCTGTTATCGTTGTCTTCTAGCACACAAGTGAAGAAGATGCAGATCTATCTAGCAACTTGGGCAAAATGGCTGGTCTTCTGCACCAATAACAACAAGTTCTCTTGAGAAAGGGTGCAGACATCTTTGTGATAATGGGGAGAGAGGGCGGAGACACCCTTGTGATAGAGGAGAGAGAAAGGGTGAAGAAAGCAACAGTAGTAGCTTCTTATCGCAATTCCTCAGAGTAGCAACAACCTCTTAAGTGGCTAGGGATAGTGTTTAATGTAGGCGGCTAGGGTTAGTTGTTCATTGGTATGAAGAAACATAATCTACCATGGCTAACCAGGCGAGAAAGGAGCCATGGACAGAGATGTGAAGAGAAGGATGAATGCCTATGGTACTGATGAGTGTCTAAATGAGCATGTTTTAGGGGTGTATTTCATATGTTTAATCAACACGTTTCATGCTCATTTCTCCACTCTGGTTTGTTTTCCTCTAGTTTTGTGTTTCATTGGTGTCTTACACATTTATTGTTTAAACATGAGAAATAACATATATAGGAGTAAAGTAGATGAAGAGAGGAACGCGTGGGCGCAAACGGATCCAAAATCGGAGCTTAAACGAAGAAGATACAACATTTCGAAGTTAGCCTACTGGCATCGACCGACCCATAGGTTCTGGTCGGTCGGTCGGACATAAAAGACACGATTTTCATCCCCGAGCTACTGGAATCGACCGACCCATAGGTCTGGGTCGGTCGGTGGTCGGTCGGACTTAAAAAAACGCGTTTTCGGCCCCGAAATTGCTTCTGGACGCGACCGACCCACGGGCCTACCCAGGGTGGTCGGTCGGGTCGAAAATTAGCCCAGATCTGTGTTTTAAAACGGGGAATTTTGGGGAAAACTTCCCCATTCTTCATTCAGCTCGGTTCCGCCCCAAAACAGAGAAAAGAGGCGATTCCAAGGGAGAAAAGAAGAGGAGAAGAGAAGAAGAAGAAGAAGAAGAGAAGGAAGCTCACCTCCTTCCAAGCTCCATTAATGGCTTCTCCTATCCCTTGCTCTTTTATTTTCTCTCCTATGGCTGTGTAGAATCATTTGTAGCTAGGGATTGGGATTTTTGTCCAAAATCCTAAACTCCAATTGTAGATTCTTGAACTCATTTATGGTTTTATTTTAGTTCTTGTTCTTAATACTGATAATAATTGTGTGTTTGTGGCTCTTGAACTTGGTCACCCATGATTTGGGGATTTGTTAAGGATTTTGCCCAATTTGTTATCTATTTGTTAA
The DNA here is from genome assembly GCA_023374045.1 of Limonium bicolor. Taxonomy (NCBI): domain Eukaryota; kingdom Viridiplantae; phylum Streptophyta; class Magnoliopsida; order Caryophyllales; family Plumbaginaceae; genus Limonium; species Limonium bicolor. The sequence continues at coordinate 326,213,720 of CM041779.1, forward strand.
ACTGGTTGGTTTGGCCTACCGATTAGTTGTGCATTATCGTGGATTTATGTCAACATGTGATTCTGAGATAGAAATCTAGACCGTGAGGACTGATCATTGTATTCTAATATTGATGATTTCGAGATTAGACTACACTGCAACTTAAGGGGAATTTATGCTTAATGCTATCAATTGACTAGGTACTTGGAAGAACCGCCAGGTTCCAACTCCGTTGGTTAGGATTAGTAGACCTTGATTAGGCTATTAGTCAATTTAGTGTTCCCGTTGTTTAGCCATGAGTTCGAGGGTTGACCATTGGTAGTAAGGGGAGATGGGTGCAAATACCCATCCCGAGCTACACCTATCCTAGATAGTTAGTTTAGTGTTTATTGCTTTTCTTTATTTCTCCAATTACAACCTAAAAACCACCAAAACCCCTAGTTTACATTTATGCACTTTTGTATATATCCTCTTGCACATTTACTAAGCTTATAATTAACTAGATAGTTACGAAGTCCCTGTGGATACGACCTTGTGTTTACTACAATGATTGGGTTCACTGCCCATAGTTAGCAGAGTAGTCTTCACCACTATTTTGCTCAACAAGTTTTTGGCGCCGTTGCCGGGGACTTCGGTCCAACTATCTAGTTTATTATCTGTTTAGTTTTTGTGCATATTTCATTTTATTTATTTGCCCATTTTGTGTATAAATTTTTGTTTCTTTTTTTTTAGGTTCTTAATTCTGATGGATGGTCACTACGATCAAGCAGGAGGTTGGTACGATTACTCCTATGGCGCAGAGAACTACAATCAATGGGATGTATGTCAGAGGTGCGGAGAATATCATGAGGGCCCCCAATGTCCAACAACAATGGCAGAATTGAGAGCTCTTATGGAAAACTGTGAACCATCTGTCACTCCCCCAGCAGAAGGTGGCATGACGACTACACCGAGCAAAACACCGATTATTGAAGTGTATGCCAAAGGTGCGGAGAGTACCATGAGAGCCCCAATGTCCAACAACAATGGCAAAATTGAGAGCTCTTATGGAGGACCTCAACTCATATGTCTACCGGAGGCTTGTGTGCCAGAGTGTGGAGGAGACCACGAGAGCGCTCACTGTCCTGAGATCACAGTAGAGGTTGATTCACCCAGTTTGGAGGAGCTCATGTCTGATCTTATCTCTTCTTGCAAGCCTAACTCGACTATGCAAAATACTTTTACCATGAAGCAAGATACCTTCAACATGAATGTTCAAGCTCAGATTGATCAGATTGTGCAACAACTTGAGAGCGAAACAGTTCATGATGTGGAACAGCCTGCTGAGGACTTGAGCTACTCTCCAACTCCTCCCCTGTGTGAATCTGAAAGCCCAGCACCACTCCACCCCCGGCTTGACTATGAAGACACTTCATCAGAAGAGAGTCTCCACTCTGACTTCAAGGAGCTTTCTCCCTCTGAAGTCAGCTACCAATATTTCCCCACCTTCTCCGTAATCTATCAAGATAACGAGGATGCTCACATCCTCAACTTTGAGAAGGAGAGACACTGTCTCCCTCTGACTCCTCAGAGGAGAGTACCACCACCGACTTCAAGGAGCCATCCCCCTCTGAAGTTGATGTCCACCTCTCGGCTCTCCTATGAGCCTCACCCCGAGGTCGAGGATGTCTACATCCTCGAATTTGAGGAGGAGGAGCCCACTAACTTTGATCTTCATTTGAAGGATCAAGGCCCCTACCCGTGCACTAATGAAGTTGGGTGGAAGCTCAACGTACACCAACTAAGTGTTGAGGCCACCTTCCCATTTGATCCGGGACCAAAGATTGAAGACAAAGTCCGCTCCGGAGTTCTCCGCACCGCTCACTGAAGATAAGGATGTTTACATCCTTGAATTTGAAGAGGAGGCTCCACCACAGTTTGATCCTTGTACCAAGGATCACCCACCTCAACACTTCCACCTGATGAACGATCGGTGGAGTTTCACTTTCACATCCTAAGTGTTGAGGCCACATTTCCTTTTGATCCGGGTCGTTCTTCATTGCTAGATGATGCCCGCCTAACCCACCCGTTGAAGCCGACTTCAACGTTCATATTCGATCCCGGATGACTTCACGGTGGTATGGTCTAGCCAAAGACCTTAAGAAGGGCCGCTTACCGGGAGGCAACCCGGATTTCATTTCGTGTCTTGTCTTTTAAATTCTGTTAGTTTAGATTTTGCATTGTTTTCAATAATGGGCTATTTTGGCATTCTTTGGACTTGCCCTTTTACACCCAATTGGTGGCGTATGTGTTGTGAATATTTTGGAAACAGGTAAGCCCCTCTGAAAAAGGGATGGAATTAGGAACAATTACAAAGGAACCTTTGGCGAAATTTACCAAGAGGACCTTCATCTCCAACGATTGAAGGTAGCACCTCAACGACCCCTCCCCCTAGCAATTGTGCGGCACCCTATCTTCCATCAGCATCTTATCGAGGAGTACTCGTTTCACCCTTCCTTTAATATTTGCCCACAACGACTCCACTATTTTTATTCCTGTTTTTGTTTTCGTTCTCCTTTGGTTTTGTTTTTTGCTAACCCTTAACTCCAGTTGTAGTTTGGTTGCTGCTAGTGTTTTATGCGGGTGCAACTTCAACTTCAGTCCACAACGCAACCAGCTACGCTACTTGAGGCTGAAGCTCAAGTGTGGGGAGTTCTACAAACTGATAGCAATAGCAATCTCAGGGAGTACTAGTTCCTTCTAGTTTTCGTTCTCTCTTCTCTAATTTTGAATCTGCAAATCTGGGGATAGCTTCTGTGCTATACTGTTTGTTTGTGTCCCGTGTGATTTTCCTTTTGTCTGCTTCCCGCAAAGGTCTTCTGGAACCTTCCCCGGTTTTGATTGGGAACAATGGGACATTGTTCAATTTCGTGTGGGGGAGTGACCTTTTCGGTGAATTGTGTGCTTAATTGCTTAATCCTTCATGCTTATCTTGCGATTGTCCAAAATCAAAACTTGGACCCTTGTGTTGTGAGTTTGTTCTCATTTAGAACAAATACTTATATGAATTGTGGGATTCATGCCTCTTAGGGATTTTTTTCCTGTTTGGGGGATTGCTGTTTTGAGGGAGCATTTAAAGTAAATGCTCAAATTTTCTTTTTGATTGCTTTTGAGGAGCATTTTACATGCGGTGTGGCCAAATGATCTTATATGGTTGGATTTTTATTGCTTTGGGGTTCATTCTGTCTTCTTTCTTAGGGATTGTTAAGGGGTGCTTCTTTGTGAAAACCCTTTAAGGGACTTGTGAGACGCCATTGGTAACCAACAATGAGAGTTAAGTGTTCTTAAATGCAAAGGCTTTATGCCAAAATTTTATCTTCTCATCTCTTAAGCAAAAGTGAACAAATGCATAAATCTATTTTTCCTTTTGTTTTCTTCTCAATGCCCATTCTTGAGAGAAGTTGGCCATGGTAAAAGCTCTCCAAGTTACCTAATCTTTAGAACTTTGAAGCACTCTAGATCATACCCCGAAAACTCTAGTTTTCGTTTTTCCCCTAAGCACACCCATGCCACAAATAAGAGATGGTTCACAACTCCTCAAAGGTTTTAATCACTTTTTGCTTCTTCTCTTATCCTACAATTCATGTTAGTATTTGTTAGTCTTAAGCATTCCTTACTTGCTTGGGGGCTTGGTTTTGCTTGAGGACAAGCAAAAAGGTAAGTGTGGGGGTGTGATGAGTGTCTAAATGAGCATGTTTTAGGGGTGTATTTCATATGTTTAATCAACACGTTTCATGCTCATTTCTCCCACTCTGGTTTGTTTTCCTCTAGTTTTGTGTTTCATTGGTGTCTTACACTTTATTGTTAAACAGGAGGAATAACATATATAGGAGTAAAGTAGATGAAGAGAGGAACGCGTGGGCGCAAACGGATCCAAAATCGGAGCTTAAACGAAGAAGATACAACATTTCGAAGTTAGCCTACTGACATCGACCGACCCATAAGTCTGGTCGGTCGGACATAAAAAGACACGATTTTCATCCCGAGCTACTGGAATCGACCGACCATAGGTCTGGGTCGGTCGGACTTAAAAAACGCGTTTTCGGCCCCGAAATTGCTTCTGGACGCGACCGATCCACGGGACCGACCCAGGGTGGGTCGGTCGGGTCGAAAATTAGCCCAGATCTGTGTTTTAAAACGGGGAATTTTGGGGAAAACTTCCCCATTCTTCATTCAGCTTGGTTCCGCCTAGAGCTGATCATAATGTGTCCGGCCCGGCAGCTGTTTGATCGTCGTAGCTAATATGATACAAACATATGATTACAGAGATTTATTTGATTGCTAGGATGATGATGAGATTATACAAGTTGTTAGACTAAAGATGGAAGATGATAAAAAAATGTTGCAGTAAACTAGAATTTTTGAGTTGTTTTTAATCTTTAATTTGATCCTATGTCGAATGTGTAATATAGTACTTTCAAAGAAATGACAAGTTAATAAGTAACAAGTGTTTGTACTACTTTGAACCAGGGTTCAAAATATATGTCTTCATCCCACGTAAATGATGTACTGAGTGTTGTTGTCAATGATGAGCATTTGTTGCAGCAGCTAGTTCTTGCAATAGAGTGTGACATTGTGCAAATTGAAGATGAAATTTTGCAGGTAGTTACGTCCTTGGCAACACACTATAGCTTGAGGACAAGGGTACCCCTGCACACATCTACATTAACCGGTAAACATTGGGTGGATGAGTTACTGAACAGACATGAAGTATGGAGTTTTTAACGCACATCGTATGGACCGGGATACATTTCTGATGTTGTGCCACGTGCTTGAATTCAAATACTATGTTTATTCAAGGGCAAACACATCGGTGAAAGAACGAGTAGCATGGTTCCTTAGAACATTGAGCCACATGTGCATAAATAAAGATTCAATGGAGAGATTTCAGCGTTCAGGTTCTACCACAAGTCATCACTTTGGTGACAACTTGGAAGACTTGGAAAGGAAATAGTAAGGCCGTGTGATCCAAGCTTTACCAATGTCCCACAAAAGATTAGTAGTAATTCAAAGTACTATCTAATCTTCAAGGTCTGAGTGAGTAATTACGTCACATGAACATTTTGGTAGCAGCATGTTTATGTCATTGATTTCAAAGCTGCCTTTTTTATGCACTACAGGATTGTGTGGGGCGCGTTGGACAGGAGCCATGTGGAGCCCACCGAACCAGAGAAGAACCGGATACGTTTTATAAATAGAAAAGGTGTCACCAGTACTAACGTATTAGCTATCTACAATTTCGACATGTTGTTTGTGTAACACCCATACCGCTAATCATATTATTAACGCCTAATCGCCTCAATCATCACTACATTAGTAGCGGAAAAATTCTAATACAACGGTGGGTGAAACAATGCCGTTAGCCACCCACGTGACTAACAAGGCCTAATTCAATACGGTATCGGTCTGATGGACCAGAATTCCCAAGTACTTATACAATTCAACCATTCCAATTCTAAACCGAGTCATATACACTTATAATCTAACTATACCGAGTTTATTACTTTCTATTGCCGATAACAGTTTTGGACTTACTATACAATAATTACAAATATAATTAAATAACTACCCATGCATTGCTGCAGTCCCCGTCCTACTCTCGAACGGTAATCCTCTATTGTACCTGAAAAATAATGGGTGGCCCCAAAGGGGCTCAACACCTTTGCTGGTACGGTAGTCGTGCAGCCCGCTACTACCGGGCCACAAACAACTAATTGTCGTCTAAGCATGCGACTGATTTTATTTAAATCAAAGCATGAAATGCTATAAACACACAACATGCTCGCATTCAACACAAGTATTCAACAATGGAATACAATCAACAAAACTAACACATTAAGCTTGTTAGTTTACATTACTTTGTTCTTTAGGCCTTGAGGGTTTCTGTAACACCCCTCTCCATAAACACGTAATAATCCCTCATGTAGCAATAAATAAAACGTCTTACAGCGGAAGAATAATAACAACATTAATACTCACTCGGGTGTCACCTGCCATTACTCGCCCATGCGAGTAACGAAGCATAACTATATCCAACTACCAAAATAAACAAACTTCTAACCGATGTGATAACGAGATATCTCCTATACATCATACTAAGTCCATAAACCATAAACGTCGACAAGTGAGCGTCTACCCAATCCCGAATATACATAACCGTACCATAATACAATCCACAGTCTAACATTGTTATGGAAATAGAATCCACGTGCGGTAATTAAAGTAATCTCTAACTATCCTGATCCCGCACTTCGGCTTTGACAATGATCAACAACCTGCACAATGAGTGTAGTCTCAGCGATAAACGCTGAGTATGCCGGGCCTGGACCCTATTGGTCACTTAGTCATTTTAACCATCTTATTATTAGATTGGTTTCATGTTTACCGTTTTACAGTTATAATCAATACTGTAATAAACATGCATATATTCATAACCATTCATCCAATCCAAACTTTCATTAAATACCACAAACAACAATTGTATAATCGAACATATCGAATAATAGTACTGTAAAATCGCCGTAGCGAACGCTTTCCTTAATTTATTTAATTTGGCCTTCAAGGCCCCATCCATCCAAACCATGTTTAGTTAATACTAGTTGGGCGTCATGTTGGACAACCCGATAACAACCTCACCAATAGACAGTAGTTCTCCCTTACACACAAAGGTGCTCATTTCGCCAGAGGTCCGGAGGCCCCTGACTATTCACTTTGCCTCGTAAGGCGTCCATATAAAGGCCGTAGCCACCTGACCCACGATCCAAATAGGGCTCGTTGGGTAAATACCTAGAGCGGAACCCGATCAGGAACCCCTCAGTGAGCACAAATGCGCAACCAAGTAGTTCGTAAACTAACGGGATTCCTCACCTCAACTCATACCATCTCTCTCATAATGTTTAAGATATGCTCTTAGTTTTATGGAGAAAACAATTTATTAATTCGCTGCCCAATGGGTCTCACGCATACCTAGAAGTAATCTAGGTTATATTCATGTTCGAGATCCTTGCTCAAGAGACCGACAATGTCGTGACTCGTACCTAAGTGTTTTACTTAGGTTACCATATACTTAATATTAATACTAGGGTATTATATTAAGTAACCGTCATGTCACAATAACCGCATATGTATGTTTATATAAGTCGATCTATAGTCGACGTAGTGTTAGTCCCGTAGGACGCTCGTGCATGAATAATTAATGCAGTAACACACATAATCACATACACGTATCCACACACATAACACACAAGTTATATCAACCAAATCCGAGCCCAAGGAATTCCAGGACAACCCGGATCAAACCCCTTTACATACCGTACACCTCGGACCTAGGATGCGCAGTGTAGTCCACTAGCTTTCTCGAGCGCTCACGTCTGATAGGCAATCTAAACAGTAATAAAACTATAAGTTAGTCTCCATGACTAACTAGATCCGGTATTTCCGAATAACAAGTAACCCCGAAAGTTCATCCCCGGATTTCTACAGTTAATTGTTACAGGTTCCTCTAAACCAGTCGGCTTTGTTACTAAAACTCGTAGGTCGTAATGTTTCGACTGTTAAGTTTAATTCATTATATTCCTTTAATCTTGTCCATCATTGAACTTAGGCATATAACCTATTGTTGCATGTATGCATGCATTATTTATATATTGTATTATTTTCCCACCATCCATTATAATACTTTGTATTAATAATCCATTATCTTTAGCAACTATATTTGCATTCAAAAACATATAACTTATAGTTTGTAACTATTTTCATATTATAACCTCCACCATTATATTATATGGTTTCAAACCATAATATATATCCATCCTTATATACATTATTCTCGCATATGTATATATTTACCAATATAGGTAAGTTTCATGAGTTGTAAAACTCTTATATTATATGTTACATTTTTATCATCTTATATGAGATGATCATACCCATTAATTGTATTATATTATACAACTTATATTAAGATCCATATCCTAATATTATGTAACATTTTATGTTGCATATATACAACTCCTAAGGTTTATTCAATATATACATTAGTTTATAAATCCCATTTGTTTATTGTTTGTCACATTATTTAATGTGAATATCCTTATATTAATTCCATCTAAATCCCATTAATACCATATAATTGTTACAACATTTATAACATTGTAGACCATAGTCTAAAATTCATTTTCCAACCTTTTATTTTCGGTACAGCACTAATTTCATTTAAATTCCATTTTGACCACATAACATGTAATGTATACCATATACTAATATCATATAATATGATATTTTTATTTCCTTTAACTTATAACCTATAGCTTTTATACAAAACTATTTTATATTGCCGAGAAGGCAACTATGTTATAACCTTATTCCCTTCATAACCCATAGTTTTATTTATTTACAAAATCACCCCAATATTTACACCATTTATATATATCATATAATATAACATTAATATAAAAGGTAAACCTATGGTTATTTTATTAAATAACTGAACAGACCTTAATCTGTTTTAAATTAATTTTCAACCCCTTTAACTTTACAAATTTACAATTTGACCACATATATAATGTTATTTATATATCATATATTATAACATTTTAAACCTTAATATTAATATAACCCATAGTTATATATATTCCACAATTGCAAACAGACCCCTATTCTGTTCTATATTATTTTTCAACCCTTCCACTTTCTATAATTGCAATTTGACCCAATTTATAACATATAGTTTTATAATATCTTTAAAACTATATGTTATACATATATCTTTGTAAAATACCTTATATTATTCCAAAAATCACCAAATTCCACCCAAGGGTTATAATTACCATTACTAACCCATATACTTTCGGTATTTACTATTCCACCACATCTATTTACCCAAAGTGTAACAATGACATATATATTATACATATATAGTTTATTTTAATTCCAAAATCAACCCAATAAATTCCTAAAAATTCCTAATAGCCCATGGGTGTTTATAATACCCTTTTACACCCTTAACTTTCCGTAATAACATATATACCCCATATGTTATAAAAATGTTACAATTAAATACTTATCTTATTATAAAACCTTAAATAAGTTATTTAACTTATCTAATTTGGTCCAAACATACCATATGGTCAAGGTTGACCTCCTTAATATTTCCTTGACCATCAATTCCCATTAATTATGGTTTGTACCCATACTTTCCAGAAATTACCATTTAACCCCAAAACTTTATAAAATCTTTTAGTTTTTATTTTAAATCCTTTTAACACCTAATTTTCGGCTTTATCATTATATAGCCCCCAAATTTAATTTAATTATGATTTAAACCCCTATAGGAATCGGTAATATTTATTTATTACCTAAACTTAATTAAAACCTTAAAATACATAATTAAAATGGCCTAAAGTACATGGCCTTATTACAAACATTAGCTTATAAAATAAATTACACATAAATGCCCAAACATGCATTAAACTCTCGGCCTCACCTAGTATTTTCATTAATTACAAAATTTTCACATAAAGTTTAATTTGACCTTTATGTTACTTAATTACTTATATAAATTTACTAAATCATTCCTTAATCACCTAAGGTCAAAATATGACCTTAATAAACCTTATTCACTCACGGTAATACATATACATATGTTTAAACACATATTAATACACCAAGTGAAGGTTTTAGTGATTTATACCTTATATTAGCCAAGATTAGGCCTTGTTTCGCCACGGCTAGCTTGGGATAATTTTTCCACAGCTTCATTTACATGTTTTCAAACAGCAATTAAGGCATGATCAAACTCCAAACAAGAGCTAACCATAAGAGGTGTTTTAATGTATAATTTCAAGGTTAAATTTACCTTAGAATACAAAGGAAACCAAGTTTGATCTTCGGCCTAAATTTACAGAATAAAAAGAGCATCAAAAGAGCTACTAAACCAAGGCTTAAAACCGGTATAACTCAGATTAGAAGATGGCTAATTTTCACCTTGATTAAGATGCCAAAATGGTGTTTTTGGCATGGATTTGGCTATTCCTTGAAGCTCTTGATATACCAACTGAACAAGCATGTTAAGAAGAAGATAATAAGCCTAAGGAATCAAGCTTTCCAACCGGAAATGAAAGGAATGAAGAGATAAGTGCTTAAAGCACATTTTTACCTTAAAAGATCAAGATTAGAATTTCCCTCCTTCCTCCCTTGTTACAGCCAAGAATCACTCCTTTTTAACCTCCAAAAAACCTAGATTCATGGATGGAAATGGTTGATATTTAGCTCCATGGAAAGAGGAAAGAAAAATGAAGAGAATGAACATAATATGGCTTAATAAGATTACCTAGATCAATCGGTGTTCTCCTCTGAGTTTGGTGTGTTCCCACGGTTATGGAGGAGAAAAAGAGAGAATGGAGACTGAATAAATCGGCTGGGAAGGAGGTAATGAGAGGAAAGAGAAAGAATTAAGCTTATAAGGTAAAGTTTACTTACTTTAGTAAATAGTCCTAGATGACTCATCCTTAGATATTTATGTTGGCTTAAAGGATGAGGATGACACATCAAATGGGTGGAAATGGTTGGTTTGGTCAAGGGATGACATTTGACCATGGTTTAAGTTAATTAATTAATGTTATTTTGGGTACTATTCACCCAAAATCACCCATTTTGATTTTATTTTTAAACTTTGATTTAGACTTTATAATATAGTCTATCATGTCACATTAATGTTATAAAGAATGTAATCTAGGTCTTAAAGTGACAAAAAGTCAATATCTTAGAGCTCATACACAAAAACGTGCTTTAAGGTGTTTTAGCGCACATTTTGTGTCCCAAGGTGTTTCTGAGCTTGGTTTTCTTTGAGAACGGTTTTTTTGTGTTCCTTACATGATAATTGAACTTAGGAATCCAATTTTATATCAAATGGAGGTCATAAGACCTTTAAGGTTTCTTAGAGCACATTTTTGCCCTAAGTGACTTTTAAGCATGTTAATGCTTTTTATTTGTGTTGGAGTGTTGTCCAATATTAATATGTTTATTTATGTGTTAATATGCTTAGGACAAAATTTTAGGTCCTAAGAAGTTCATTTGGGTATTTATTTACCCTAAACGGTCAAAGGGTGCAATTCTTGCTTTGTGTTGACCATTGTTGTTCTCAATTGACTTTTAAGGCATTTTTAGGCCTTAATTAATTTGATTAGATGTTTAATCCATGTTTTATTAGTTTGGGGTAATAAAAAGACTTCGTCCTGAAGTCGCTTCATCCAAATAGGTGTTTTAATAACTACCCATATAACCTATAATGTATATCTATGTGATATATCATTTACACACATCGTATTGTGCTTATACAGCACATAGCCCTCACTTTGTGGTGTTAGTTCAATCATATATGGATATAGGCGATCCATCAGCACCATTATTTCCTATCAATTCTACAACCCTGACAACCTCCCCGAGGTGTCCATAATATACCATCGTTCCACATTCCATATCTAATGATTCATTTCGTATCTAGGCGATACCATATGTAATCAATCTACAAGGTAATATAAATATATATATCACAAGTATCATAAGAAAGGTACTACACACATGGGTGTATACACATCATTCAAACAGGTATCTCATAAGATACATACATACCAGTGCACATCACACACAAACAAATCAACAACGTACGCCCCACGTACCAAATAAAACCAACAAAACATCGTATGCCCCGCATACCACCAATTCATTGTATGCCCCGCATACGAAACAACAAACAAACATCGTATGCCCCGCATACCACAAACTACTGTATGCCCCGCATACGAAACAACAAAACTTAGTGCACACGCGTGCACAGCCAAGAGGCTCTACCCCCCTTAAAAAGGGTTACGCCCCCGTACCACAAGTATACAACAACCACTCAACAAGGAGCGTTGGATACTTGGCTCTCATAGAGTTCTCCAACTCGTGGATTATCCTCATATCAGAGAGACGGGTATGACTCTAGCCCTTCCGGGCTCCACAATACATAAAGGGTGAGGCACTGAACTATTTGTGCTCTCTCCCAAATTCGTTCTAATGGGCCCACTCACTCCGTATTGAGGTGCAGACCCATGAACATAGGCTCAGTTTGCCTCTATTCATTGCTGTGTATCATCTCGTTTGGATTGCTAGCGTACATGCGTGTGTCTTCTCTCACTGATATTCAGCTTGAGGTGCAATATGACATTGGCTATTGTTAGTACTTAGTGCTCTTTGCACTTGTCTTAGTAATACTGAGACGTACCAGCCTACATGTCCACGGAGATAATGATAGTCATCCGTGTCTCCTGGTGGTCTTGTTCCGGAGTAACACATTGTTGTAGTTCTTTGATACTCACTTCGTGTTGGTATCCATTACATCTTCCCATATTCCCACTCGATTAATAACTGCACAAGTGCAATACCAAAACACTCAGTCCTACAGAGTGCAGAGATGTAAATCCTCAGCAGTTAATATCTAATGAGTCAAACAGATAAGATGAACCAATTATCATGTGAGTTGTACATTTCAAGTCCCTTAGTTATCATAACGGTGTTCCTTGCTTAAGGTATCTGCTAGTATATTAGCTTTGTCTCTCATCATTGCGTAGTCACGCGTTTATGTTCACATCATCTGGTAGGTTCCTCTGGATTGCAAGAATTTGCTCGATCCTTATGAGGGTTCTACATATGATTCGCCCAAGTAATGGGTTTTCATGTTTCTATCCTTAGTGTTCACGTCTTCATTGTATACTATCTGCTACTCTGTGTTGAAGGTTCTTGATTTCTCTAGCCCGTTGGTTTAACTGCGTCTCTTCTCGTCCATCTTCGAGGTAATCTGTATTACTGTCCTTGACACGGAGTTGACTACTTCTCGTGTTCCTAACACTACTTGTCTACATACATGGGGTACCGTACGGATACATTACTACTTACCCGACTAACTCGTAAATAAGTCTGTCAGGCCCACATGCTCCTATCGGAGTGCGGTCATCCCATGTCTCGTTTAGTAAACTAGTAATGTCCGTCACATGGTTATTGTGAAGTATTATGTTGTCAATCTCCCCTTTGATGGATGTCCTTTTAGTTGTTTATTAGTTCGTGTTATCGATTATCCTGTTGTAAGTGCTATTGCCCTAGTGGCATGGTGTAAGTAAAATTTGTGCTATATTTAGCCAAATTGGTTCTCCTATCTCGATCTCATTGAGTACAACACATATTCCTTTTCTCCCTGTTTAATCATGATCACATCTTATCCATAGTTCGTATTCGTTCCCTCATCCGTTTAATTGGATATATTGCAGATTGCATAATAGCTTGAGCAACTTGGCTCTTCACTTCCCAACCATCCTCACTGACTGTGGTGCATCTACAAAGGGTATTATATTTTGCACAAGGTTATGATTGTCCATAAGACCTAAACATTCATCACTATTAGTGATTACCATTAAATGCGGGTATACACTTATGGTATTTGGCTAATAAGCCATGTCTGAAAATTCTTGAACAATTAAACTGGTGTGGTTTACAATTACAGTGGCTGTATAATTTCTCCAGTTGCAGTGGTTGGACTAACGGTCTTCCCGAAGTTTCGTAGGTTTCTAATCTTAAAGGTTTGTATGAAAAGTTGATATGAAAATTTTGGTAAATAATAAGAGATTAAAAATTTAGTGGTAGTTGCAGTTGCAGCACTTGCTATGGCAAGTGCGCAAAGCAGATGGAAATTTCAGTGGTTTGCTTGTCATAGCGCTTGCAATAGCAAGTGCGCCATGCAGGTGGAAATATTGGTTCAGTAATTACCGGTCTCATTGACTCTTCCGTCATTGAGTATGGGCTACATGATAATGTAAGCATTAACATTCTGTTCATATATACATGATCCGTCAAGGTTTCAAGGTCACTCGCATCGAGTACACATAATTAGTCTCAAAAGTCATACACAAAAGGCGAGTGGTCACTGACACACTCCCACATATTTATAGCATATATCTGTCCAATATCCAAGGCTAAGTACATAACAAGGTAAGCAAAAGTCTTCCACCAGCGGTCTCACGGAGTTCAGGGTACTCATGCCCTATCAACTCCCTTCCCTCTCTGGGCTCCAGCATCAGTAAATGTCTGGCCCTCCTGACCGCCTCGCGGTACTCCAGATCCTCCAGCTGAGGTCTTCTGAGTATTCTTTGGTGGCATGTAGTTACAGCTCTCAGGGTTCATCCAACACTCGAACTCCCGGTGGCCCTCTTTCTTGCAGCACTGACACTCAACTTTGCGGCCACTACAGTCGACCCCAGGATGATCCTTCCCACAACGCTTGCAATAGAAATGGCGCTGGGGCTGTCCGGTGCCTGATGGTGATATTTAGTTTAAGTTAATAGCTGTAGGTACAAAGGCTAAGGTTACAATTTAATTTAAGAGGAAGGTGTTCTCACCCTTAGGAGGCGCATATCTCAAAGGCTGAGCATCTATAACTGGGCCGGTCAACCGAGGGACGGGCTCTTTCCCCTTCGCTCCCTGGTGACTTTGCTGCCCTTTCTTCTGGAAGAATTTCCTGTTTAATGTTTCGGGTCAGCATTCATAAAGGTGTTTAATATGGTAAGTAATTTAGAATGGGATAAGTCCTTACTTTCCCTTCTTCTGGCTATCGCCTGGAGATGCTCCTCCACCCTCAGACTCTCCCTCAGGGTTCTTTCTCTTCTTCATCCCGAGAGTCTCTTCCCGAGTCTGGAGCATAAGCTCCGTCCTCGAGGCAGCGTCATAACACTCCTGGAATCTCATTGGTAAGTTCTCAAAAGTTAATCAGTAATGTAGTAAGTAAAGAATTACTGGATTTATGTTAATACCTGTATGGTAGTATAGAGGGTAGCACCCATCGCCATCTGGATGCGAAACAACAATCCCCTCGGAACTTCTCGACCTTCACGGTCTCTGAGTAATTGACTCCGGGGATGAAGTCTAGCAGACCAATGAATCGAGCGTAGTACTCATCCACGGTCAGACCTCCCTGGGAGAGTGTCTCGAACTCTCGGCGCTTCTTCTGCTTGAGATGTGCCGGGTAGTACTTCCCCCTCAGCAACTCAACAAAGGCAGCCCACGCAAAGTCCGGCGTAGCCAGGCGATGGTCCTTGACCAACCTCCACCAAGTGCTGGCTGCATCCTTCAGATGGAAAGCAGCAATGATGACTCTCTTGTCGGCAGGTACTTGCAAAGCTTCGTAGGCCTTCTCATGTTCTACTATAAAACGCTCCAAGGCTACGGAGTCTGGCTCCCCTGAATAAGTAGGTGGTCGGGTCTCGGTAACTGACTTCAGCCAGTTCGTCTCCTGGTGCTGTGGTAGGTGGGCTGGTGTTCCTCCAATTTGAGCGAGAACGGCATCGATCGTCTCTGCAACTCCTGGAATCACGGGGTCACCGCCTCCACCTCTACCGGTACCACGCCCTCTAGTTCCCCCAGACATCTGTAGTACAGTATGTCATATGAATACTCGGTAATTTACCGTACACAACCAGTGGATATTGAATTGCCTTTAAGGCTAATATATCACGCAATTTGCGTTATTAAACACAACATATTTTTAAGACGAGTCGTCTCGTACCTCACAAACGTTTACCGTAATTTCCCAAGTCCAAAGCTCACTGTCTTAACCTAGTATCTCGTCATCAGAGCGGTACTCCGCTCTGATACCACTTTTGTAACACCCCTCTCCATAAACACGTAATAATCCCTCACGTAGCAATAAATAAAACGTCTTACAGCGGAAGAATAATAACAACATTAATACTCACTCGGGTGTCACCTGCCATTACTCGCCCATGCGAGTAACGAAGCATAACTATATCCAACTACCAAAATAAACAAACTGCTAACCGCTGTGATAACGAGATAACTCCTATACATCATACTAAGTCCATAAACCATAAACGTCGACAAGTGAGCGTCTACCCAATCCCAAATATACAAAACCGTACCATAATACAATCCACAGTCTAACATTGTTATACAAATAGAATCCACGTGCGGTAATTAAAGTAATCTCTAACTATCCTGATCCCGCACTTCGGCTTCGACAATGATCAACACCCTGCACAATGAGTGTAGTCTCAGCGATAAACGCTGAGTATGCCGGGCCTGGACCCTATTGGTCACTTAGTCATTTTAACCATCTTATTATTAGATTGGTTTCATGCTTTACCGTTTTACAGTTATAATCAATACTGTAATAAAAATGCATAAATTCATAACCATTCATCCAATCCAAGCATTCATTAAATACCACAAACAACAATTGTATAATCGAACATATCGAATAATAGTACTGTAAAATCGCCGTAGCGAACGCTTTCCATAATTTATTTAATTTGGCCTTCAAGGCCCCATCCATCCAAACCATGTTTAGTTAATACCAGTTGGGCGTCAAGTTGGGACAACCCGATAACCCCTCACCAATGGACAGTAGTCCTCCCGTACACACAAAGGTACTCATTTCGCCAGAGGTCCGGAGGCCCCTGACTATTCACTTTGCCTCGTAAGGCGTCCATATAAAGGCCGTAGCCACCTGACCCACGATCCAAATAGGGCTCAATGGGTAAATACCTAAAGCGGAACCCGATCGAGAACCCCTCAGTGATCACAAATGCGCAACCAAGTAGTTCGTAAACTACCGGATTCCTCACCTCAACTCATACCATCTCTCTCTCATAATGTTTAAGATATGCTCTTAGTTTTATGGAGAATACAATTTATTAATTCGCTGCCCAATGGGTCTCATGCATACCTAGAAGTAATCAAGGTTATATTCATGTTCGAGATCCTTGCTCTAGAGACCGACAATGTCGTGACTCGTACCTAAGTGTTTTCCTTAGGTTACCATATACTTAATATTAATACTAGGGTATTATATTAAGTAACTGTCATGTCATCACAATAAACGCATATGTATGTTTATATAAGTCGATCTATAGCCGACGTAGTGTTAGTCCCGTAGGACGCTCGTGCATAAATAATTAATGCAGTAACACACATAATCACATACACGTATCCACACACATAACACACAAGTTATATCAACCAAATCCGAGCCCAAGGAATTCCGCAGGACAACCCGAATCAAACCCCTTTACATACCGGACACCTCAGACCTTGGATGCGCAGTGTAGTCCACTAGCTTTCTCGAGCGCGCACGTCTGACAGGCGGTCTAAACAGTAATAAAACTATAAGTCAGTCTCCATGACTAAATAGATCCGGTATTTCCGAATAACAAGTAACCCCGACAGTTCATCCCCGAATTTCTACAGTTAATTGTTACGGGTTCCTCTAAACCAGTCGGCTTTGTTTCTAAAACTCGTAGGTCGTAAAGTTTCGACTGTTAAGTTTAATTCATTATATTCCTTTAATCTTGTCCATCATTGAACTTAGGCATATAACCTATAGTTGCATGTATGCATGCATTAATTTATATATTGTATTATTTTCCCACCATAATGTACTTTGTATTATATAATCCGTTATCTTTAGCAACTATATTTGCATTCAAAAACTTATAACTTATAGTTTGTAACTATTTTCATATTATAACCTCCACCATTATATTATATGGTTTAAAACCGTAATATATATCCATCCTTATATACATTATTCTCGTATATGTATATATTTACCAATATAGGTAAGTTTCATGAGTTGTAAAACTCTTATATTATATGTTACATTTTTATCATCTTATATGAGATGATCATACCCATTAATTGTATTATATTGTACAACTTATATTAAGATCCATATCCTAATATTATGTAACATTTTATGTTGCATATATACAACTCCTAAGGTTTATTCAATATATACCTTAGTTTATAAATCCCATTTATTTATTGTTTGTCACATTATTTAATGTGAATATCTTTACTTATATTAATTCCATATAAATCCCATTAATACCATATAATTGTTATAACATTTATAACATTGTAGACCATAGTCTAAAATTCATTTTCCAACCTTTTATTTTCGGTACAGCACTATATTTCATTTAAATTCCATTTTGACCACATAACATTATGTAATGTTATACCATATACTAATATCATATAATATGATATTTTTATTTCCTTTAACTTATAACCTATAGTTTTTATACAAAACTATTTTATGTTGCCGAGAAGGCAACTATGTTATAACCTTATTCCTTTCCATAACCCATAGTTTTATTTATTTACAAAATCACCCCAATATTTATACCATGTTATATATATAATATAATATAACATTTTTAACTTATAAAAAGGTATAACCTATGGTTATTTTTGTTAAATAACCGAACAGACCTTAATCTGTTTTAAATTAATTTTCAACCCCTTTAACTTTACAAATTTACAATTTGACCACATATATAATGTTATGTTATATATCATATATTATAACATTTTAAACCTTAATATTAATATAACCCATAGTTATATATATTCCACAATTGCAAACTGACCCCTATTCTGTTCTATATTATTTTTCAACCCTTCCACTTTCTATAATTGCAATTTGACCCAATTTATAACATATAGTTTTTAATATCTTTAAAACTATATTTATACATATATCTTTGTAAAATACCTTAAATTATTCCAAAAATCACCAAATTCCACCCAAGGGTTATAATTACCATTACTAACCCATATACTTTCGGTATTTACTATTCCACCACATCTATTTACCCAAAGTGTAACAATGACATATATATTATACATATATAGTTTATTTTAATTCCAAAATCAATCCAATAAATTCCTAAAAATTCCTAATAGCCCATGGGTGTTTATAATACCCTTTTACACCCTTAACTTTCCGTAATAACATATATACCCCATATGTTATAAAAATGTTACAATTAAATACTTATCTTATTATAAAACCTTAAATAAGTTATTTAACTTATCTAATTTGGTCCAAACCTACCATATGGTCAAGGTTGACCTCCTTAATATTTCCTTGACCATCCATTCCCATTAATTACGGTTTGTACCCATACTGTCCAGAAATTACCATTTAACCCCAAAACTTTATAAAATCTTATAATTTTTATTTTAAATCCTTTTAACACCTAATTTTCAGCTTTATCATTATATAGCCCCCAAATTTAATTTAATTATGATTTAAACCCCTATAGGAATCGGTAATATTTATTTATTACCTAAAATTAATTAAAACCTTAAAAATACATAATTAAAATGGCCTAAAGTACATGGCCTTATTACAAACATTAGCTTATAAAATAAATTACACATAAATGCCCAAAAATGCATTAAACTCTCGGCCTCACCTAGTATTTTTCATTAATTACAAATTTTCCACAAAAAGTCTTAATTTGACCTTTATGTTACTTAATTACTTATATAATTTACTAAATCATTCCTTAATCACCTAAGGTCAAAATATGACCTTAATAAACCTTATTCACTCACGGTAATACATATACATATGTTTAAACACATATTAATACACCAAATGAAGGTTTAAGTGATTTATACCTTATTTTTGCCAAGATTAGGCCTTGTTTGGCCACGACTAGCTTGGGATAATTTTTCCACAGCTTCATTTACATGTTTTCAAACAGCAATTAAGGCATGATCAAACTCCAAACAAGAGCTAACCATAAGAGGTGTTTTAATGTATAATTTCAAGGTTAAATTTACCTTAGAATACAAAGGAAACCAAGGTTGATCTTCGGCCTAAATTTACAGAATAAAAAGAACATTAAAAGAGCTACTAAACCAAGGCTTAAAACCGGTATAACTCAGATTAGAAGATGGCTAATTTTCACCTTGATTAAGATGCCAAAAATGGTGTTTTTGGCATGGATTTGGCTATTCCTTGAAGCTCTTGATATACCAACTGAACAAGCATGTTAAGAAGAAGATAATAAACCTAAGGAATCATGATTTACAACCGGAAATGAAAGGAATGAAAAGATAAGTGCTTAAAGCACATTTTTACCTTAAAAGATCAAGATTAGAATTTCCCTCCTTCCTCCCTTGTTACAGCCAAGAATCACTCCTCTTTTAACCTCCAAAACAACCTAGATTCAAGGATGGAAATGGCTGATGTTTAGCTCCATGGAAAGAGTAAAGAAAAGTGAAGAGAATGAACATAAAATGGTTTAATAAGCTTACCTAGATCAATTGGTGTTCTCCTCTGAGTTTGGTGTGTTCCCACGGTTATGGAGGAGCAAAAGAGAGAATGGAGACTGAATAAATCGGCTGGGAAGGAGGTAATGAGAGGAAAGAGAAAGAATTAAGCTTATAAGGTAAAGTTTACTTACTTTAGTAAATAGTCCTAGATGACTCATCCTTAGATATTTATGTTGGATTAAAGGATGAGGATGACACATCAAATGGGCGGCAATGGTTGGTTTGGTCAAGGGATGACATTTGACCATGGTTTAAGTTAAGTAATTAAATGTTATTTTGGGTACTATTCACCCAAAATCACCCATTTTGATTTTATTTTTAAACTTTGATTTAGACTTTATAATATAGTCTATCATGTCACATTAATGTTATAAAGAATGTAATCTAGGTATTAAAGTGATAAAAGTCAATATCTTAGAGCTCATACACAAAAACGTGCTTTAAGGTGTTTTAGCGCACATTTTGTGTCCCAAGGTGTTTCTGAGCTTGGTTTTCTTTGAGAACGGTGTTTTTGTGTTCTTACATGATAATTGAACTTATTAATCCAATTTTATATCAAATGGAGGTCATAAGACCTTTAAGGTTTCTTAGAGCACATTTTTGCCCTAAGTGACTTTTAAGCATGTTAATGCTTGTTATTTGTGTTGGAGTGTTGTCCAATAATCTTGTTTATTTATGTGTTAATATGCTTAGTAAAAATTTTAGGTCCTAAGGAGTTCATTTGGGTATTTATTTACCTTAAACGGTCAAAGGGTGCAATTCTTGCTTTGGGTTGACCATTGTTGTTCTCAATTGACTTTTAAGGCATGTTTAGGCCTTAATTAATTTGATTAGATGTTTAATCCATGTTTTATTAGTTTGGGGTATTTCAGTTTCTACCTCAATAATGCAT
Organism: Limonium bicolor; assembly: GCA_023374045.1. Taxonomy (NCBI): domain Eukaryota; kingdom Viridiplantae; phylum Streptophyta; class Magnoliopsida; order Caryophyllales; family Plumbaginaceae; genus Limonium; species Limonium bicolor. The sequence goes on from CM041779.1 coordinate 326,234,808, forward strand.
CATACTCATTACTCAAATACTTATCCATCTTACTCGGATACTTTTTACTTGTTCTCTTAATTCTGTAGACACTCTCGGTCTCGATCTTGTTCTCTCGTTTATTCTTCTCTTGAATAATTCTAAGTCAATTCTCTTGATGAATTCTAAGTCAATTCTCTTAACTAATTCTAAGTCAATTCTCTTGACCTCTGAGTAGAGACATTCACAATTCTCACCACCGGGCATTTCGGGTTCTAGTATTACTTCCCCGGTTTTGGCCCTATACCAGTCTAGCATAGTGGGAAGATTCAACTAGAAACCGGAACTACTCTCTTAGTTCCTCTTTCTTTCACATACGTCTGAATCTCTATCGGACTTCTCACATTCCTAATCACTCCTCTCACGGAGTTATAATATAACCATGTATATTAGTCTAGAAGCATCGCTCTTGATGCCATGTAAAAACTTAGGGAATTTTCTTGAGTTCTTGTATTCTCAAATTTAAGGGTTGCCCCAACATTTCGAATACTTATATGTTCAGGTCATTTTCTCATATCGGGTGGGATCCTCATGTAGGAGGTCGACTATCATTAAGAGGGAGTTCAATAGTCCCATGTATCTCTGTTCTCATTTCAGTTGAGTTCATAAGGTTGAACTACAGTAATTCTCTACTTAAGATTTGTTACATGTTTCTCCACATTTTAATTACTTTGCTATCAATTCTTTCTACGAGTCGCTAACCAAACGTTATTTTATTGTGAGTTGATCCATGATATTCAGTTAGATCACATACTCAAGCAAGGATGGTTAGCACATACAGCAGGCATCGAGATATATATATCAAATGCAATAAACATTTTCGTGCTTTTATCTTGTTAGGTCGGCACACAATAACAAGTAGGACACAAGCTGAGTGTAACTCGATAGGACACAGATTGCAAGGAAACCATTACGTTCTCCAAGGAATAATTCTAGCGCGTCGTCTTACGCTCCTTGGATAACTCTCGAATAACTGATAACATTTCAAGTGTTTCTATTAACGTCAAGGTAATATGGAATTTGAACGACTAATGCGCCCATAATTAACCCCGTTATCCTGTTAATCTTAACTTTACTCATGTGATCTTAAGTTCATAACTCTCACATTCAATCTAATATTTGTTTACACTTATAATGACCTTAACATGTCACCAACCAAAAACTAATCATCATCTAATACCAATACTAATTAATCCCCATCATTTAAATCCATTTTCAAACTCACGGTTGAATTTTGGGAGTGGTCCAGGGCCTTGTCCGGACCTTAACTCTCAGACCAATATAGTCTAGCAACTCTCGAGGCAAATTTCATTGTGGTTCGGGACTTTGTACTTACCCAAGTCCCGGACCAAGTGTAGGAGTCACTCTCGGTTAAATTTTTAGTGTGGTCCGGGACTATGTATGGGACTTAAGTCCTGGACCAAGCTGCAGTACTTACTCTCGGTGTGTTTTTTCATGTGGTTCGGGACTACATCCAAGGAGTAGGTCTCGGACCCTGCTACAAACTGTAAAATTTGACAGTTTTTAATTGTCATTCCAACTTCAATTCTTACCCAATTCTTTTCTAATCTTTCCACATGGTTCTAAACATGTTCTAACAACATAATAACACTTTAAATATCCTCAAACCCTTGGTTAAACCAATCAATCAAATCTTGATCAATCACACAAATTTTTCACTCTAATTTTCTGCACTTTGCAACTTGCATCTCCTAAGTTGCTAAGATGCACATTTGCTCTCCACTTTACTAACTCAATTGTTTCACCTACGATCCTTTTGATCACACCAAGTTCTTCCTAGACATTTTCATCACTATTATCCAAGTCCAACCTTTACTCTCAAGGTCATACAACCTAGTTTCCACCAAGCAAATCCAAGACACTCTATTGGGATTAAACCTAACGGTAAGTGTACCGGTCAATTCTAGCAAGTTTTAATAGAGAGTATTCCCTAAGTATCGAACCAGAGGAGGCGATGTCTAGTTAAAATCTTTACTAACCGAAAAGAAAAAAATACTAAATAATAGATTAAAACAGGAAATTGGGGGTTTTGATTTGATGAAAAATAGAAACTATAAACAGAATGTAAAACAGTAAAAAGCAAGAAAATAATTGTTTCGAAACTGATTTGGGGAAGAAATCCCGGTTTACTACTTCTCCCTAAATCTGTAATTCCTATCCCTAAGCGATTTCCAAGACAATTCTGAATAAAACCCTAGAACAAAGACAATTTACCTCCGGTCTCCCGCTTAGCAAATTCTAGTTAGTAAAGAACGAATTCTAGCTCTCATTACGAAGCCACTGTTTACTAACTGCCTTAAGAACAATCTAGATTAACGGTCAATTAGCAATTTAGAGGAATTACCGTCTCTATACTAACCGGTTATTTTCCTGTATTCAATTGAAAGCCGTAGTCGTCACTTATAAGCTAAAAAATACTAATCTTTATAATTGGCCAGATTATAACGATTAAGGAAATTAAGCAAGGAAAATAACTTTATTCAATCGAATTGTAGAAAATCACAAAGGTACAGGAATAATCAATCTAGGGATACATAGCAAACCGGAATTAAAAGAGACTACTCAGACATATCCATAATAACAATGCACAAGTTGAATAGAAAAGACTTAGGAAAGCAAGAACAAGAAGAAACTCTAATGTCGGTAGCCGTCGTGAATTCTCTGTTCTTCCTTCAGCCTTCTCTTTCTGTTAGTCTCCAAGATCTTCCCAAAACTCAACATTTCTCTCTCTCTCTTTTCTTCTGTGTAAAATGAGCTCTGTGGTGTATCCTAGCATGGTTCTCATGTTAGGCAGGCCTCTGCTTTTATAACATTCAAAATTCTATCTTTAATTGGTACGAGACTTGGTCCAAGTATAAAGTCCCGGACCAGTCTCTAAAATCTGCTGAGAATTCATCTTCAAGCATGGTCCGGGACTTAAGATATGTATCAAGTCCCGGACCCGTCCTTAAAACTGGTCGAAGTAACGCCTTTATATGGTCCGGGACTTAGGGTATGTATCAAGTCCCGGACCAGTCTTCAAAATAGGTCGAGAATAACACTAATGGTTGGTCTGGGACTTAAGGTCTGTGCAAGGTCCCGGACCCAACCTAAAATTGAAGAATACTGCATGTCTTCACTCTGTTCAACATGTTTGACAGTCCAGCATAACATTACAATGATCAGGAATGCGTTTTCTTGAGATTTTCGCCTGAAATAACACATAAACCCATCATAGAAGACAATTACAGGTAGAGACATAAAAATAACCATAAGGCGGGAATTTAATAATAGATAATAATGAATTAAGCACAAATAAACCCCATAGACATAGATAAATTCCTGACTTATCAACTTTCTCACACTTAACCTTTGCTTGCCCTTAAGCAAATACTGCAATAAGAATATACTGGATTTCAACAGCGGGGAATCATCAGATTAAGATAAGTGTACAAGGAAATCTAATATTGAACAACAACCAAAAGCCACAATGGTTAGTACTGCAGGTTTTCATAAACAGTGAAACGGGAATGTTGTTAAATGCCTGAGAAAATTTTCATAACTATCTAGTCCAGATTTCACCCAGGGCTTTACTTTCCTTTTACTTACCACAATCCATTAGACGACAAGGGGCAAGAAGTAATGTCATATTCCACATTACCTTTCATTGCCACGTACTCATAATCAAAGAAGAATTTGCAATAACTTATTAAAATGAAAGTACTTTCCTTCTGATTTTCTGAACTAGCGTTATTCTTTTTCATCCCCCCAGACTTTTCTCCCCATCCATGTAGCGGTGTTGGGCCTTCTATCCCAGATCAGATGACCTTAGGTAGATGAGTGATGAGGCACTTCAAGGGCTTAATAACCAGATGGGAGAGGCCTGTTCCGGTTCAGAATAGATTAGAGGAGTACCTTGCCTTTGTCCTTTCTTTCCTTTCATACCATAACTTTCCAAAGCCCCAAGTTAATCCAAACAAAAATAGTCACAAAAATGGTCTCACCTTTTATTGAAAGAAATAGATAAAAATTCAGCAAAATTTATACATACAAGCAGCATAACCAGAGTGTCTTTGACTTGAAATCCAAATTTGACTTCAGAAAAAGTGTTACTCGTACGGTATTCCCAACTGACTCATCTTACCACCAATTAAAACCAAGTAAGTCTCAATCAAAAAATTTTGTTGAGGGTCAGCAAAAGCTAGTGATAGAATAAACAGATAATGTCAAAAGTCAAAGAAAAAAAGCAAACTGATATCCTCAATAAAACCAAGTGTAAACTCCCCCCTTTCTCACACTTAAAATTAAGCAATGCCCTCATTGCTTTCAAAGTAAAACCAAGTGTAACCCCCTTTCTCACACTTAAAATTAAGCAATGCCCTCATTGCTTCCAAAATAAAAACAAAGTGAAAAGGGTAGAACAGAACTCCCCTGGTTAAGTTGTGAGAAGATCGAACAGATTGAGTTCTGGAAAGAATCGGGCAGAGTCTCCTTTGTAACGTGTATGAAACTTATCAAAATAAGTTCAAACCTGGATAAATAACAAACACAGTGCTACAACACAGTAATAGTTCATTATCCACAGAGAGAAAAGTGCAGAATCAGTAGGGTTATCAGTTACATCCCAAACAGAAACGATGAAAACCAAAGAAATAAGAACTAACAATCTAAAAAGACATCAAAATATCTCAAATGACAAAATATAAAAAAAAAGACATCAAAATAACAATAAAAGATAGGAAGACCGATGAAGGAGAGGGCATAAACCGACACATGTACTACTGATGGGGTAGGCGCCAGGATTCCAACTGTGCAAAGCGCTCATCATAGTCACGGAAAGCGGCCGCCTGCGAGAATGGTACCTAGCAAACCGTGCATTCTGCCGAGCCTCGTACTCTGTCTGGCAGTCTCCAAAGCTGATCGCGCACCATAGTCATAGATAGTCGAACTCATCCCGTCCAGCCGACTATCCATCTGAGTCAATAATCTGAAAAACTCATAAGCGAGTTTTGGCCGTCCCCTACAGTCTCTAAACTCACGCAGCAGCTCGTCATAACCCAGGGGCCCGTCCAACAGGTATCGGAATGTCCTGGTCCTCATCACCAACGGCATCACCTCAATAGCAACCTCAGCAGCGTCAGCAACTCGGGTTCTCGTGCAGCGCGTCGACGCTTCACCCACTGACCCTCGATCTTCTCCCACTGGAAGAAGCGCATCATAGTCATGCCGAGACTAGACCGAGGAAACTGAGGCTGCTCATCAGACAAATCCACCCCTTCAGAAGCAAACAAGGACTATTGGAAATGCGAGAATTGCAGTGAAGTAGTGTTGTCCGTCTCAACCACCCAGACCATGGAGTTAAATATAACTCGATGCAGAGAGGGTGGAACCCCTGCCTGGGCAAAGCCGTCGTCCAGGATGTAGCGCATCAGCCAACAGTCATAAGAATTAGATCGGCGCACTCCCAGGGCTGAACATTATACATCAGCACCCTAAAATCAGACGCTCAGCCGTGTTGGTAACTTATCCCCCGTGACTACTTGCTTGTCCCGATTGTTCCTCCGTTGTCGGTTTTGAACCTCAGGATCATTGACAATCAGATTAATGTAATGCTCCTTAGCTTGTCGTTCTAACAAAGGCATATTTGCCCTATTCTCCCGGAGTCGGGATCTGAACAGCCACAGGTAAATCCAAAAATTGCCTAATGCGAGAAGCAGTCACCGTAATATCCACCCCCTTAACCACAGAGTTAATAGCACTTTTATCGTCATTCACCGTTGCATACGCATAAATAGTTTCACCAGTCTCGGTATAAACTTTCCACCTCTATTAAGCAGACACAACTAACTACGTGCACGAAAAATTCTCTCCATATCAAATTCGCAATTAAGTCGGGCAAATTGACCTTTCAGGTATGATTTTCTCTTGCGTGCGTGGAACCAGTTTGCAGCGGCTTAGTTGATGAATTCAGAATCAACCGTCTCTCGGACCCGAATTAGAGCGGCTTCGGGGACGGAGGAGCTGCGGCGGCTGAAGAAGCGACGGCTGTGACAGAGCGACGAGCACGTTTGGGAGCCATGGAGAATTCTGTAAATTGGAATTGGTGTGTCGGGTGGTGATAATGGTGGATTGGGGTGATAATGATGTGGTTGTCGACGGTGGTGGAACTGGTGAAGCGCAGTGGTGGCGGTAGGTGTCACTTGGGTAGCAGTGGCGGGGCGAGAGAGGAAGTGCAACAGTGGAGTGACGGGAGTTGGTGGCGGAAATCATCGGCGGTGGACTGGGTTAGGCGGCGACGAAGATGGGAAGTGGTGGTGGTGGAGTTGTGCGCTGAACGTCGGGACTGAAATGCGAAGTGCAGGTGGTGGAGTTGCGCGTTGAACGTCGGAGAGGCTAGGGTTGCAAGAAGTTAATTTGGGGATAATGTGGATGAAGACGACGCTGTTTTTTATTTTCGGAAGTGGAGTTGGTCCAGGACCTAAGATATGTATGAGGTCCCGGACCGAAATGTAAAATAGGCCGAAAGTTTCAGTCACTTTGGGTCCGGGACTTAAGTTATGTAGCAGGTCCCGGCCCACCCCATGTTTTCATGTCGAAACTGTCCTCTGTTGCCGGTCCGGACTTAGGATATGGATAATGTCCGGACCACCCCATTTAATTCCGCTGAGAGTCTGCTCTTTAGTTGGTCCGGGACTTAGGGTATGGACAATGTCCCGGACCACCCCATGTTTTCCTGCTGAGAGTCTGCTCTTTAGTCGGTCCAGGACTTAGGGTATGGACAATGTCCCGGACCACCCCATATTTTCCTGCCGAGAGTCTGCTCTTTAGTCGGTCCGGGACTTAGGGTATGGACAATGTCCCGGACCACCCCTTTTAATTCCACCGAAAGTCTGCTCCCTGGAACTCTATTTCTCGTCCTTCATCAATCCTATAACCTAATAGAACCAACATGGGAAAATAACTAAAAGAAGAATTAGAACAGGTAAAAACATTAATCAAAACTAAAAGGAAGAAGAAAAATGAAAGAATATTGGGTTGCCTCCCAATGAGCTGCCCGTCTTTTCGGCTTTGGCTAGACCGTGCAACTGTAAGATCAATATGGAGGATCATGCACCGTGATCACCGAATGGACTTCGGTGATATCACCACTTAGATAATGCTTCAGCTGAGACCCGTTGACTTTGAATGTCTCCCCTTCTGTATTGATTAAACCGATGGCTCCATAAGCGAGACACTTGTCACTGTGAACGGTCCAGACCAACGAGACTTCAACTTTCATGGAAATAATTTCAGACGGGAGTTGAATAGAAGAACCATATCCCCAACGTGAAACTCGCGCTTGACCAACAACTTATCATGCCACCTCTTTGTTTTCTCCTTATAGATCTTGGCATTTTCATAAGCCTCCTCTCTAAACTCCTCCAGATCACACAACTGCAACTTCTGCTTCTCACCAGCCTTTTGTAGATCAAAATTCAATGCCTTGATTTCCCAAAAGACTTATGCTCCAGCTCTACGGGTAAGTGATAGGCCTTGCCATAAACCAACTTGTATGGGGACATACCTAAAGGTGTTTTGAAAGCAGTGCGGTATGCCCACAAGGCGTCATCTAACTTAAGTGACCAGTCTCGCCTCGAGGATGTGACAGATTTCTGGAGAATCCACTTAAGTTCCCTGTTGGTGATTTCGGCTTGCCCGTTCGTTTGTGGATGATACAGTAAAGAAACCTTATGCCGTACACCATACTTTTGCAGAAGAGCTTAAACTGTTTGTTGTAGAAGTGGGTACCTCCGTCACTAATGATCGCGCGTGGGACACCAAAACGGGTAAAGATATTTCTCTTTAAAAACTTAAGCACCACTCTTGCATCATTGGTAGGTGCTGCTATTGCTTCAGCCCACTTGGTGACATAATCTACTACGACCAAGATGTAGAGGTTACCTTGAGATGATGGGAACGATCCCATGAAATCAATGCCCCAAAGATCGAACGGCTCAACCTCCAAGATCGAATTCAATGGCATCTCGTGACGTCTGGATAAATTCCCCTGCCTCTGACATTGATCGCATTAGGAAACAAATTGATAGCAATCCTTATTCAAGTTCTTCCAAAAGAAACCAGCCTCCAAAACTTTCGCGGCTGTCCTAGCCCGACCAAAATGACCCCCTGCTTCTCTAGAATGACAGTGTGATAAGATGTCTCTAGCTTCATCCTTAGAAACACACCGACAAATCATACCATCTGCACAAACCTTGAACAAAACGGGTCATCCCAAAGGTAATGCTTGACCGTGGAGTTCTTCTTCTGCTGATATGTCAAGTCTGGAGGAACGATGCCCTTAGCTAGGAAGTTCGCAATATCAGCATACCAAGGGTCCGTGGAACGACCGATCATGTAGACATACTCATCAGGGAAATACTCATTGATCGGCCTGCCATCATCTGGAACTTCCATACGGGATAAGTGATCCGCCACTCCGTTCTGCGCTCCAGGTTTGTCTCTAATCTCAATGTAAAATTCCTGTAAAAGTAAAATCCATATGATCAAACGAGGTTTAGCGTCAACCTTTCCAAAGATATACCTGAGAGCGGAATGGTCGGTGTGCACAATGACTTTGCTGCCAATAATGTACGGTCGAAACTTATCACATGCAAAGACAATTGCCAGCAGCTCCTTCTCCGTTGTGGCGTAGTTCTTCTGCGCCTCATTCATAGTCTTACTAGCATAGTAGACTATCCTCAACACCTTGTCATGCCTCTGACCCAAAGTTGCTCCCAATGCGTAATCACTAGCATCACACATAATCTCGAAAGGTAATGACCAATCAGGAGCAACAATAATAGGTGCAGAAACCAATTTAGCTTTAAGCAAATTAAAAGCATCTAAGCACTCTTTCGTAAACTCAAATTTAGCATCCTTAATTAACAAATCACAAAGAAGCTTAGAGATCTTAGAAAAGTTCTTAACAAAACGCCTATAAAAACTTGCGTGACCGAGAAAACTCCGGACATCCTTTACCGATGATGGTGGTGGTAGCTGCTCTATTACTTCAACCCTGGCTTTGTCTACCTCGATCCCTTTCCTAGAAATCTTATGTCCGAGCACGATGCCTTCCTGCACCATGAAGTGGCACTTCTCCCAATTGAGCACCAAGTTAGTTTCCCTGTATCTAGCTAAGATTAAATCCAAATCTTTCAAACATGAATCAAAAGTCGGTCCAAAGACAGAAAAATCATCCATAAAGATTTCGATGCACTTTTCAATAAAATCAGCAAAGATAGCAGTCATGCATCGTTGAAACATAGCTGGTGCATTACATAAACCAAAGGCATGCATCGATAAGCATAAGTACCATACGGACATGTAAAAGTGGTTTTCTCCTGATCTTCTTTAGCAATTGGAATCTGAAAATAACCGGAGTAACCATCTAGGAATAGTAATATTCTTGTCCTGCAAGCCTTTCTAACATCTGGTCAATAAAGGGAAGGGGAAGTGGTCTTTCCTAGTTGCGGCATTTAATTTCCTAAATCAATACAAACTCCAAGCCCAGTAATAGTACGCTGAGAATTAATTCACCTTTATCATTAAGTACCACAGTTAAATCTCCCTTCTTAGGTACTACCTGTGTAGGACTTACCCGTTCACTGTCAGAAATCGGGTAGATGATACCTGTAACACCCCTCTCCATAATCACGATATAATCCCTCACGTAGCAATAAATAAAACGTCTCGCAGCGGAAAAATAAATAACAATTACAAAACTCACACGGGTGTCACCGGCCATTACTCGCCCATGCGAGCAACGTAGCCAAACCACATCCAACTTCCAAATAAACAAACTGCTAACCGCAGTGATAACGAGAAACTCCTATACATCAAACTAAGTCCATAACCATAAACATTGACAAGTGAGCGTCTACCCAATCCTGAAAAATACATAACCTTACCATAAGACCATACACCATCTTCATTACTATACAACATCTCCAATTACCCTGTTCCTGCTCTTCAGCTCCGACAATGATCAACAACCTGAAATGGTGTAGTATCAGCGATAGACGCTGAGTATGCCGGGCCTGGACCCTAATGGTCACTTGTCATTTCAACCATCTTATTATTAGGTTGGTTTCATGCTTTTCCTTTTTACAGTTATAATCAAAACTGAAGCATAAATGTATAATATACATAATCAACCATCCAAATATTCATAAACATTAATCATCCATCCAAACCAAACATTCATAGAATATTTCAAACAACATTTGTATATCGAACGTATCGAGCAATAACAACAATATTTTGTACAATGTACAATCGCCGTAGTGTTCACCATCCACTGTCAATTTATTTTAGTTTGGCTTTCAAGCCCCATCCATATGTACAATGTACATTCGCCGTAGCGTACAGTTCCCATAGTTAATTTACCTTAGCCTTGTAGGCTCCATCCAACCATGTTTAATTAATGTCAGTAGGGCGTCATGTTAGGACAACCCGATAACCTCACCATGGACAGTAGTCCCCCGTACACACAAAGGTGCTCATTTCGCCAGAGGTCCGGAGGCCCCTGACTCACTTATGTCTCGTAAGACGTCCATAAAAAGGCCGTAGCCACCTGATCCACGAACCTATTTGGGCTCGTTGGATATAACCTGGAGCGGAATCCAATTAGGAAACCCCTCAGTGATCACAAATGCGCAACCAAGTGGTTCGTAAACCACGGGATTCCTCACCTCAATCTCATACCATCACTCTCTCATGTTGTTCAAGATATGCTCTTAGTCTTATGGAGAATTTTTATTAACCAGCGGCCCAATGGGTCACGCATACCTAGAAGTCATCTAGGTGATATTTATGTTAGAGATCCATGCTCTAGAGACCGACAATGTCGTGACTCGTCCCTAAGTGTTTTACTTAGGTTGCCATATACTTAATATTAATATCATGGTATTATATCAAGTAACCGTCATGTCATCACAACGCATATGTATGTTTATATAAGTCGATCTATAGTCGACGTAGTGTTAGTCCCGTAGGACGCTCGTGCATAAATAATTAATGCAGTAGCACACAATCACATACATGTATCCACACATATAACACACAAGTTATATCAACCAAATCCGAGCCCAGGAGCAACCTTAGGTCAACTCGGCAACCCCTTTACATACCGTTCACCCTGATTGTATTACGGTGGAGTATGAATCAGCAAGATCCTACGCTCCGTGTAGTCCGTTAGCTCGTCAAGCGTCCTTGTCAGAAGTACACTCTAAACGGTAATAAATATAAGTCAGTCTCCATGACTAACTACATCCGGTATCTCCGAATAATAAGTAACCCCGACAGTTCACCCCTGTTTTCTATAGTTGTTCGTTACGGGTTTCTCTAAAACAGTCGGTTTTGTTACGTAAAACGCGTACGTCAAAACTATTTCAACTGCTAAGTTTAATTCCTTATATTTCTTTAATCTTATCCACATCTAGTTTAGGTACGTAACCTATAGTTGCATGTATGCATGCATGATTATATTATATTATATTCTTTTTCTTATTGTATCATTTATTTTATTGTATTCTCTTTCGTATTGTTTTATTTTCCCACCATCCTTCATAATTCGACATGTTGTATAATCCCTTTATCTTTAGCAAATAATATTTGCTTCCAAAACTCATAACTTATAGTTCGTAACTATATATTTTTTTTAATAACCACCACCATTAAATCATATGGTTTCCAACCAAAATATATATCCACCTTATATACATTATCCTTGTGTATGTATATATTTACCACGTAGGTAATTCTCATGAGTTTCATAAACTCTTGTATTTTATGTTACATTTTATCATCTTTTATTGGATGATTTTTCCCATTAGTTGTATTATATTATATAACTTATATTAAGATTATTATCCTAATATCATGTAACATCTTATGTTGTATAATCACAACTCCTAAGGTTTATTCCATAAACACCTTAGTTTATAAATCTCATTTATTTATAGTTTGTCACATTATTTTATGTGAGTACCCTTCCTTATATTAATTCCATCTAAACCATATCATTGTCATAACATTTATAACATTATAGACCTTAGTCTAAAATTCATCTTTCAACTCTTATTACTCAGTATAGCCCTTAACTTATTTAAATTCCGTTTTGACCACATAACATTATGTAATGTTATACCATTTTCTAATATCATTTGATATGATATTTTTATTTCCCTTAACTTATAACCTATAGTTTTATACAAAACTATTTATATTGCCTCTTAGGCACCATAAGAAACTTATTGTTTTCTATAAACCATAGTTTCCTTTATTTACAAAATCACCCCTTTCTTTGTACCATGTTATATACCATTTAATATAACATTTCTAACTTATAAAAGAGTATAACCTATGGTTATTTTTTGTAAATTCCGAACAGACCTCAATATACATTTTATATTGTCATTAGGCCCAATTTATAACATATAGTTTGATAATATCATTAAAACTATATATTATACATATATCTCAATAAATACTCTTATATAATTCTAAAAATCTCCAAATTTTACCAAAGGGTTATAATTTCCTTATTAACCCATATACTCTTGGTATTTTACCATTCCACCATCTATATTTCTCCAAAGTGTCATAATGACATAATAACTATATATTATACTTATATAGTTCATTTTAATTCCAAAATCCACTAAATAAATTCCTAAAAATTCCTAATAGCCCATGGTGTTTAAAATACCATTGTACACCCTTTATTTTTGGTAATAACATATTTACCACATATGTTATAAAAATATTACCATTAAATACATAACTTATTATAAAACCTTAAATAAGTTATCTAACTTACTTCTTTTGGTCAAAACCTAGCATATGGTCAAGGTTGACCACCTTAATATTTCCTTGACCATTAATTCTTAATAATTACGGTTTGCACCCAAACTTTCTAGAAATCACCATTTAACCCCAAAACTTTATAAAATCTTATAAACTTTATTTTAACTCTTTTTAACTCTAATTTTCGGCCTTATTATTCTAAAGCCCCCAAATTTAATTTAATTACACCTAATACCCCATTTATTTTCGGTAATGCATTTATACTACTTAAACTTAATTAAAAGCTTGTAAATGCATAAATAAAATGGCCTAAAATACATGGCCTTATTACAACATTTGCTCACAAAATAAATTACACATAAATGTCCCAAAATACATATAAATTTTCGGCCTCACCATAGATTCTTTGTTTAATTACCAAACTTCCACATAATGTCTTAAATTTGACACTTATGCTTGTTTATTAGTTATAAAATTTATTAAACCATTCCTTAAGCATTTTAAGGTCAAACAAGACCTTGTTTTTCTCCTTCACTCACGGCAATTAATATACACACACTTAAACTTTTGTTAATGTATCAAGTTAAGGTTTTAAGTGATTTATACCTTGATTTAGCTTAGGTAAAGCCTTGTTTGGGTTCGCCACCTTAAGGAGAAATTCACCACAGCTTGTTTTTACATGTTTTCAAACAGAGAACAAGGCCTAGTTAGTCTCCAAGCAAGATCTAACCATAAGAAGTAATTTAATGTAAGATTTAAGGCAAAATCACCTTAAAAATGCAAGGGAAGTTCTAAGTGGTTTTGACCTGAACCAAACACACCACAAGTGTTAGATCCACCATATTGACATAGGAAATAGTTAGATCTCGAAATGCTACCTTGTTGTTAGGTTTTACCTTGGAAAAATGCCTTAAAAGAGGGTATTTCCTTTGGATCTCGGCCATCCTTGCTCCAAATGGCTAACCAACAGGTTTCACATGAAAAGGAGAAGAAGATGAGGCTATGACCAAAGTTTCACAGCCGAAATTGAAGGGAATCAAAAGTTATGAGCTTAAAGCACATTTTTACCTTAAAATGTAGATTTGGACAACCTTGGTCCCTCTACTGGTCTCAACCGAGTTTAGCTCTTTTTCTAACCTTAGAACACTGAGAATAAGCCATAGGAATTGATGAGCCACGAAATATAGGTGTTGGTAGTGAAGAGATGAAGAAAAAGAGCTAAAAATGACATTAAAACACTTACATTAAGAACTTAGGAGGTAGATTTGCCTTCCATGCTCAAGAACAAGCTTTGAGAGCTTCAAAGGAAGGGAGGAACTCGGCTGGGCAGAAGGAAATCGGACAAGGAAGGAAGGAGAAGGTGAGAAAGGTGGGAAATAATGTAAAAAGTAAAGGTTACTATTCTAAATTGGAGATTAGGTAGTAATTTGTCCCCAAAATCATTGTATGCTGTCTCCTCTCTTATTGCAGCCGTTCTCTATGGTCCAAATGGGTCAATTAATTGACCATTGACCATGCTTGGTCAATATTGACTCATGCGGGCCCCACTTTAGGGTTTTATTAATATTTTAATATTAAATTTGTAAAAATTCGTAAATTTCTGGAATTAAATTCCTAATATCATATAATATGATTTTTATCATATTTAAAGGTATTTATAACCTTTTAGCTCATTTAAAACCAATTTAGAAGGCAATTACACAAAAACGTGCTTTAAGGAGTTTTAGTGCACATTTGTGTCGCCAGGTGTTTCTGAGCTCTGTTTTCTTTGACAACGGTTTTGTTGTGTTCCTTACATGATATTTGATCATGATATTCAATTTTATATCATTTAGAGGTCATTATTTTTAAGGTTTCTTAGAGCACCTTTTTGCTCTATTTGACCTTGAAGCATGAAAGTGCTTGTTCTTTGTGTTGGAGTGTTGTCCAACAACTATAATATATTTAATATTATGTTAATAGACTTAGGACAAATTTTAGGTCCTAAGAAGTTCGTTTGGGTATTTATTTACCCTTAACAGTCAAAGGGTGCAACATCTTGTTTTATGTTGACCACTGTTGTTCTCAGTTGACTTATAAGGCATGTTCAGGCCTTAATTAATGTGATTAAATATTTAATCCATGTTTAATAAGTTTGGGGTATTTCAATACCTGCATCCAAGAGCTTGATAACCTCCTTCTTAACTACCTCTTTCATGTGCGGGTTCAGTTTTCGCTGAGGCTGTCTCATTGGCTTGTAATTATCCTCAAGATAAATGCGGTGGGTGCAGAACGTAGGAGCAATACTTTGATATCAGCAATGGACCATCCTAACGCCTCTTTGTTCCTGTTTAGATCCTGCAACAAAGCTTCCTCCTGTTCATCGGTTAAACTATTAGAAATAATGACAGGCAAATCAGATGAAGGAACTAAGAAAGCATATTTAAGGTGACTAGAAATAGGTTTAAGTTCAAGAGAAGGTGGTGATTCCACAGAAGGAGCTATCATCTTTGGAACTCGGTCCAGCGGTTCCTCCTCGATCCTGTGGTTCTTCCTATATGGCCTCCACAAAAAGATGAAATGCTGTAGCAGAAACATCAGAGTCATCATGAGCGGTTTCTATGGAATCTACTAAGCACTTCTCCAATGCATCCAGCTCCGTGGGGCTGTAAGAATAGTCCTGCATCAAGGGTCAATAAAATCTAAGCTGAAACAAGCATGAACATCAGAAGGGTGGGTAGCAGCCTTGATCATATCAAATACAAGCTGCTCATCATGTAACCACAGTATTATCTTCCCCCCTTCAACATCAATGAGAGTCCTTGCTGTTCGCATGAATGGTCGACCAAAATAAGCGGTACTACCTTGTCTCCTCCATGTCTAAAATAACAAAGGCAGCAGGAAAGCAAAAGTACCAACTGAAACAATTAAATCTCTTACCACCCCTATGAGCCTCGATTTTAAACTCTATCCTATGTTGATTAAAGTTGATTAGGATTTAACCGGTTTTAGGTCCACTTATAACCTAAGATTAATAACTATGTCATATAACAAAAATTATTAAAACCTAAGCTAGCTCACTGGAACCTATTAAGAGTCGCCACCTAATTTTAACCTAGATCAAATTAGGAAAGGAGAGTTCAGGTTTGGGGGCTTGATATTCGACTTAATTAGGATTCAATTACTTTCATTACCCCTGGAATTCGTTTTTCCTCTACTTAGTTTAATTACGGCTTATTACGAGTCGTTTTTAACCTAAGTGCGCGCTTCTGTTTTTTTATTTTTTAACATTTTTGACAGAAAATTAAAGTGGAAATTAAAATACCTAAACTAGGGTTTCGGAGGCAAAATTAGGTCAAGTTTTGTTTTCGTCCGTGGCTACGGACCTAATGTCCGAACCCACGGACCCTAGTTAACTTAATTACACAGAAAAGTCAAATTTAAACAGAAACGAGATTTTGAAAAGTCCGGGGCCACGGACAGGACGTCCGTGGGCCCGAACATGTTTATAAAACCCTAATTTTGAAAATAAAAAATCCCGCCACCGTCCGGGGGCGTCCGGCTTTCGGACAAGGCGTCCGGGACCCCGACATAGCGTCCGTGGGTGCGGACCGCCCTCGGACAGCGGCGTTTGGGTGGCTCCCGGCTGTGTTTCTGGCTCAAATTTTATGGGTAGGTAGCCTGAAAGATTCTAAACATGTTAGTGATTGAAAGTTTACAATTTGAATTCGAATTAAACACGAAACTTAGCAAACAAGTTATTGGGCAGAAGCGAAAACAAACGCTAATTCAGAAGCGATAAAAAGTCAATTCGACTCCAAATTTTAACACAGAGTAGTTAAAGTTGAACAAAGTCAGAAAAACATGACTTCAACCTGTTTTACCTTCGGATTTAATGAGACTCTTCACACGGGGATCTTTTGGTGCTTCGTTGATGCCGGTTTTGGATTGACTTCAAATTGTGCTTCTGACTCCTTCTTCTTTATGCTGTTAATGACGTTTCTCTTCTTTTTTGGTGGTGGTTTTGTGTGTTTTTGGTGCTTGGAAGTTCAATAGGAGAAGAAAGGATGAGTTTTTGGTGATTTCGGGGTGATTTTTGTAGTGTTTCGGTATTGATTTGAGGCTTGGAAGTGTTAAAAACGTGGGGAGAAAGTTTGTGGCTGTGTTTTCTGACTTTTGATGTTCTCTTCTGCCCTAGGTCGTTTTTGGAAGGTCCTTTTATAGAAAGAGCAAGGCCATGTTGATAGAACAAGATTTTTATCTGAAACCCTGATTTTGTGCTCTAAGGGAATCTGATTTTTTAGAATATGCTGCAGGCCGAGAAAAATTATGAAATTTTAACTGAAGATAAAGGATGATTTTTAAGAATTTTGAGAGTTGGAATCGGGTTATTTTGTTAAATAACCGATTAGATAAAAATCTCACAATCTGGAATCTCTCATAATTCATAACTTATTATTGGAAAGTCGAAATAACGAAATTCCAACGGCATTAATCTCTAAATATCATCCTCTATCGTGTATTACAATTTCATGACGTTTTGTCTTGATTTCGGTATTTTCCAGAGGAGAGAGAAATTGCAAAAATGATTGAATTTCTCTTTTAAATTTTGGGTTAAGGTTCCAAATAAAATAATTTCAGGTTTATGACTGTATGTAGTCATGATAACCATGTGACAATTTTATTTTAATTTTGGAAACCCTTTATTTCCATTTTGGGGTTATTTCATGTGTTAATTATTAAAGAAATTAGCTCATAATATGAATTAAAGCTTAATTTCCAGAATAAATATTATGATGAAATACCTTTCATAATGACTATGATATTTGGGAGTGTTTGGAGGTTATGAACAAGTCATATGAAAATAGAAAATCCCGAAAATGTCCTTGGAAAATCCCGCCTTGGTGCTTTTTGATTCCTTTTGTCCTTTGTAACACGTATGCCTTAGAGACTACTCCGGGGGGGGGGGGGGTTTGAAATTTTGGGTATAACAGATTGCCCCCCGTCAACTAGGCTTTGTAATGAAGATGAAAAGACTAGTTGTTGCCTGAGTGATACCCCAAAATTTTGGGGTCTTAAAAGACCCTATATGTAGATTGTGTCGAGCTATTCTAAGGCGCTGACTACCTATAAGTAAAGTGAAATGAAGTAATGTCAAGCGATTCTAAGGCGTCGACAACCTAAAATGTGGAAATGAGATAATGTCAAGCGATTCTAAGGCGTTGACAACCTAAAAATGTGAAATGAGATAATGTCAAGCGATTCTAAGGCGTTGACAACCTAAAGTGTGGAATGAGATAATGTCAAGCGATTCTAAGGCGTTGGCAACCTAAAATGTGGAAATGAGATAATGTCAAGCGATTCTAAGGTGTTGACAACCTAAATGTGGAAATGAGATAATGTCAAGCGATTCTAAGGCGTTGACTACCTTTAAAGGAATGAAGTACGCCGAGCATTCTAAGGTGTCGGGAACCTGAAAGCGAATGAAATACGCCGAGCATTATAAGGTGTCGGGAACCTGAAGTTGAATGGAATACGCCGAGCATTATAAGGTGTCGGGAACCTGGAATACGCCGAGCATTATAAGGTGTCGGGAACCTGGAATACACAAGCATTATAAGGTGTCGGGAACCTGGAATACGCCGAGCATTATAAGGTGTCGGGAACCTGGAATACGCCGAGCATTATAAGGTGTCGGGAACGAAGTTGAATGGAATACGCCGAGCATTATAAGGTGTCGGGAACCTGGAATACGCCGAGCATTATAAGGTGTCGGGAACCTGAAGTTGAATGGATTACGCCGAGCATTATAAGGTGTCGGGAACCTGGAATTGAGAAGAGATGTAATGAGATCGATGTGATGTGTGCCTAAATTGACGAATGTAAAGTAGGACCTATGGGTGCCTAAGTGGAATGGTAGGAAATTGGGTTCATGAGGAGCCTGAGGTTGAGTTCATCTATTCTGGTGAATCTGAATCTTTGGCTGAGAATCTGCATCTCTGAAGAATCTGTACCTTCGGCTGAGAATCTGTATCCTTGAAGAATCTGCATCTTCGGCTGAGAATCTGCATCTCTGAAGAATCTGTACCTTCGGCTGAGAATCTGCATCTCTGGTCTATGATGAGGAGTTTCGTACGGACGGATGCAAGGTAAACTTTATGCAAATGATCATGATGAAAGTTGATTATGAAAGTGCCAAACGTGGCAAAGATGATATGCATGTCAAAATACAATCAAAGTGTATGTAGGAAATTTGTCCAAAACAAGAAATCGTTGGAAAATGTGCCAAACATGGCAATGTTAAGGGTCAAAAATTGTCCAAAGCAAGACATTGCTAGAAAGTGTGCCAAATGTGGCCATGATGAGGTTTATGAAACCGAAGTGTTTGAAGGAAAGTTGTTCAAGACAAGAAATTGTTGAAAGAGGTGCCAAACGTGGCAGTGTTTGAAGAAAATTCTGTTTACTGAAAAGGAAAGTGAAATTATCATTTTCTAACTATAGACTTCGGATTTATAACTTATTTCCTACGAGATGAACATGCCGCCGGTGAGGTATGGTGTATGATGTGAAACAGGTAAGGGCTTATGTGGGCCTGTGGTGTTTGATATGCAGGTAAGGCTTATTGGGCCTGTGGTGTTTGATATGCAGGTAAGGCTTATGTGGGCCTGTGTAGGGAGGTGTGGAAGGGGTGATAAGGGCTTATGTGAGCCTGAGGTGTTTAAAGGGGAGGTAAGGGCTATGTGTGCCTGTGGTGGGAGGGTGGTGGTTGAGCTTTGGGTTCCAATTGGTGTTGTCATAGCAATTGTTGGAACCAACAATTGCCCCCAGTATTTTCCCTTAAGACAATATGAGCTAGAGTTCATGGCAATCGATCGTTCGGATCGATTGCCCCCAATATTTTCTTTGATCAAACGTGCAAATGAGTCTCGTCCTCACAGGGTCAGGGCTTATGTTCTGATTTGGTGCTTCCTAACCTACACTCGACGTGTTTGGTGTTTACACTCGTTCTCACTTACGGTCACAACTTCTAGACCATTGAATTTGATACTTGATGAATTTACGCATTCGATCTGTTACTTTCACGTGATTGGATACACAACTACCAAGTCAGAAGTCTTTAAAGCTTATAACATGGCCATGGGGTGTGATGAAAGACAACGGGACCATGGAGTGATATTTGAGGTATGTGGAGTTAAAAGGGGTGACCAAAGTTGCATCTTGCTTCTTTTCTCGGAATCATCTTCCTTGTCTTGAAGTCGTCTAGCTGCTTTGTGTTGACGTTGCTTTCGAGCTTATGGACTTGGACTTTTGAAGTCGTCCTTTACACCATTCCTCTTTTGTCATTCGGATTTCCTCGTGGCACTTCGGGTTTGCCTCTTTGTTTTATCCTTTCTTAACTTTGCCTTCGGGGTTCTTGTGTTCCCGGTTTTGGGCTTCGAGAGCTGTTTTGATGTGAGCTCTTGGATCCTGTGTCACTTTGGGACCATTTGCGGATTGCTTCGTCATGCTGATAGCGGCGTTGCTTCTTTGGATTGATGAAAACATTATCCGAGAACCTGGCTCCTTGCTTCCTTTGGTCACCTGGCTGGACATTCATCATTGGCTGGGTTATTTTTGTGGAGTTCATAATATCGAAAAGGGCTATACGAAAGGCTCAACGGGGGCGCCTAGGGTTTAGTGATAGGGTTTACAAGCTTTTGGCTATGTGGTGCTGTACCTAGGTGCTTCGTCATTCCAGATAGTTGTGTATCCGTTCTTTGTTACTTTTCGCAGGTCTAAGGGTAAATTTACAAATTATCTCCTTCGGTCGGAGTTATACCGTTTACCTCACCTTTGAATGTGGACTCACCGGAGTCGTGTAAGAATGATACGCTCGTTCACTCATGGTTTTACCACTCAAGACACTCTCGCGAGATCTTCACTTAGAGACTTGTTCACAAGCTTAACCAAAAGATTCGAAGACAACGATTCTAAACTCA
This sequence comes from Limonium bicolor, assembly GCA_023374045.1. Classification (NCBI taxonomy): domain Eukaryota; kingdom Viridiplantae; phylum Streptophyta; class Magnoliopsida; order Caryophyllales; family Plumbaginaceae; genus Limonium; species Limonium bicolor. The sequence continues at coordinate 326,255,630 of CM041779.1, forward strand.
GATTGCCCTCAGTATTGATTTGGGGTTTATGACAACAATTCGATAGATGTGGATTTGGAACCGCTTCGTGGGTTGTTTTGGATGTTTTGGGGTGAGTTGTGATCCTTAGCGTGGCATGTTCAACTTTTAGAAACAAGAGATAAATCGTTCTGTTCCATAGTCGGGAAATGATTACTCCGTGATCCTTTTCCCTGGAAAGCATTTTTGTTCTTTCTTTTTTCGATGAATGAAAAATGGTTTGTACAGGAATTGTGAAAATGGAACTATGATTTTATTTATGAATCATGAGATAATGTTGGAAATTACAGACTTAGAGAAACCACCGAAAATGATAAAGGAAACTAACTAATACAAACATTGAAAAACATAAAAATGACTAGTAAAGAGAAGAAATCGGAGAAAACACTTGAAGATAGCATTCTCTGATGGTGCTTGACATGGGATTCCTACTCGGGGAGTTGAAAACCTTGATTGATAAGATCTTGGATGGCTGCTTTAGAATTTTGCAGTTGTCGGTGTCATGACCGGGAAGCTGGTGATACTGACAATACTAGTTCAGATTCCTTCCTTTTTGAGGGTCTCTTTGTCGAGGGGTGAGAGGTTGCAGCATGTTTTGTTCCTGGAGTCTTTCAAAAGCCTGGCTCAATGGTTGACCGATGTTTGTGAACTCTCTCTGACGGGAGCTCTTTTGGGATAATTCCATTGCCCCAATGATTTGTCCTGGTCCTTTTATCTGTCGAACGGTGTTTACCTCATGCTGCCTAGTTCTCTTTCGGGTGCCACTTTGGATACAGGCTGCTGTCCTCGAGCCATTCCCGGTGTTTTTTGAGTTCCCAAGTTTTAACTCCCCTTGGTGAATCATTTCTTCTAGGACATTAACTTGTCCCATCAGCATGTTGAAGCTAAGAAAGTATGTGAATTTCAGCTCGTCACTGTATTGCTTCTGCATACTTTTAATTACCATTTGGATTTGCTCTTGTTCGTCCATCTGTGTGAGCATTGCGGCTGCCTTCATCCTCCAACGCTTAACAAAATCAGACATTGATTCACCTTCTGTTTGTTGTGTGCTTGCAAGATCAGCCCTGGTGACTCCAAAACTTCTAGCGTACTCAAATGATGCAGAAAAGCTTCACATACCTCCTCGTAGGTCTTGGTATTTATCCTTTGAGTTATGTACCAATGCTGAGGGGTCTCATCAAGATAGTGAGCAAATACCTTGGCCTTCTGCATGTCGTTTTAGCGAAAGGATGGACATTTCCCTATCGAACATTGCCAAATGAAATTGTGGGTCGAAGGAACCTTTGTATAGAGGAAGTGTTGGCAATTTCAACCTTGGAGGGAGATCAACCTTGGGATATAATCCAGTGGGAAAGTAGTCAAAACCGGCTGGCTTGTTGGCCCTCTCCATGCGCTCAATCTTTTCCAGCATCCCATTGAATTCTTTGGCTAACTGGGCATCCATGTTGATTGGATTTCCTCCCTCTCCCATTCTTTGAGATTTGGGCTTATCTGTTGAAAACAAAAGTGACCCGAGCTAAAAATTCTGGGCCGCAAAGAAGTTTTATGCTAAAACTTGTTTGGGCTGCAAGAAAAGCACATGAGCTGGAATGTTTTGAAAATTGTGGGTTGGCACTGAGGCCCGAGATGAGTTGGAAGGGAGGCACATGGGCCGAATGAATGAGCTTCTGTGAACTGGTGCCTAGGCTGAAATGTTCTGAGAATTGGGCGCTTGGGCCAGAATGTGTTTGGGTTAAAAGTAAAGCGCAATGGGCTGAAGTGATTTCTAAACCATGTTCTGGATGTGAATTGGAATTTGGGCACGAGTAATTATGACTGGGCCTGAAGATGATACCCGTGTCTAGGATCGTGGGTCAAAACCTAAGTAAGAAGTCTTCCTGGACTAGAATGGGCCTTGAAATGGAAAGGCCTAATGGATTTTTATGGATTTCTTTAGGTGGATTTGTTTTTCATGGGCCTAGAACTAAATTGATAATTCAAATTGGGCCGAAAGAGAGAAATCACCTAAGTCTAAACTTTTGGGCCGAAGCCCAAATGATTCACATATTAAATCAAACAGGGCCTTTGGGCCGCAAACAATAGAGCCGCCAATTCGGGTTGGGCTAAGTTGATGTAGGGGAAACTCCTATTAATTTCTAGGTCGGGTAGTGGACCGATCACACAAGCAAACAAGGCCCACACAAATTCAACATGTCCTCACTTGACGGCTAAATCAATATGGGTATGGATCGATCCGGAGAGGTGCTTGGGGCTTGGGCCCAGGTCACCACAAAGGAATAGGGCTTGCACGCTATTCTCTTTGGGCTTCCCCACTTTTTCACATCACCTGAAGGTGTGCGTCTATGGCCGGGTCTTTGACTGACCAAACAATGGGCTAGGTAAGGACACTGCCAGGAAAACGCTTGGGGCTAAGGCCCAGGTATAAGGGGGGGTGTGGTTAGACGACACTCCTCCTTTCCCCCGCTTATTCACATCACCTAAAAGGTGTGAGTCCCTGACAGGGGACCCTAGATGGGCCCCGAGGTGAAGCTGGTTTGTGTGGACCCTCGCTCTCATATGATGCAAAAGGAGCAGAAAATTAAAGTGCGCACAAAAGTAAACAAACAAAGTAATAAAGCCATAAATAAACAATTTCAAGTAAAGCCCTCTTTCTTAAAATTAAAGAAGTTAATATTAAGAAATTTGTCCCCAGCAGAGTCGCCAGTCTGCGAGCCTCGATTTTAAACCCTATCCTATGTTGATTAAAGTTGATTAGGATCTAACCGGGTTTTAGGTCCACTTATAACCTAAGATTAATAACCATGTCATATAACAAAAATTATTAAAACCTAAGCTAGCTCACTGGAACCTATTAAGAGTCGCCACCTAATTTTAACCTAGATCAAATTAGGAAAGGAGAGTTCGGGTTCGGGGGCTTGATATTCGACTTAATTAGGGTTCAATTACTTTCATTACCCATAGAAGTCGTTTTTCCTCTACTTAGTTTAATTACGGCTTATTACGAGTCGTTTTTAACCTAAGCGCGCGCTTCTGTTTTTTTTTATTTTTTAACATTTTTGACAGAAAATTAAAGTGGAAATTAAAATACCTAAACTAGGGTTTCGGAGGCAGAATTAGGTCAAGTTTTGTTTTCGTCTTGGCTACGGACCTAATGTCCGAACCCACGGACCCTAGTTAACTTAATTACACAGAAAAGTCAAATTTAAACAGAAATGAGATTTTGAAAAGTCCGGGGCCACGGACAGGACGTCCGTGGGCCCGGACATGTTTTATAAAACCCTAAATTTTGAAAATAAAAATATCCCGCCACCGTCCGGGGCGTCCGGCTTTCGGACAGGGCGTCCGGGACCCCGGACATAGCGTCCGTGGGTGCGGACCGCCCTCGGACAGCGGCGTTTGGGCGGCTCCCGGCGGTGTTTCTGGCTCAAATTTTATGGGTAGGTAGCCTAAAAGATTCTAAACACGTTAGTGATTGAAAGTTTACAATTTGAATTCGAATTTAACACGAAACTTAGCAAACAAGTTATTGGGCAGAAGCGAAAACAAACGCTAATTCAGAAGCGATAAAAAGTCAATTCGACTCCAAATTTTAACACAGAGTAGTTAAAGTTGAACAAAGTCAGAAAAACATGACTTCAACCTGTTTTACCTTCGGATTTAATGAGACTCTTCACAACGGGGATCTTTTGGTGCTTCGTTGATGCCGGTTTGGATTGACTTCGAATTGTGCTTCTGACTCCTTCTTCTTTATGCTGTTAAGGACGTTTCTCTTCTTTTTTTGTGGTGGTTTTGTGTGTTTTGGTGCTTGGTAGCTCAATTGGAGAAGAAAGGATGAGTTTTTGGTGATTTCGGGGTGATTTCTGCAGTGTTTCGGTATTGATTTGAGGCTTGGAAGTGTTAAAACGTGGGGAGAAAGTTTGTGGCTGTGTTTTCTGACTTTGGAAGTGTTCTCCTCTGCCCTAGGTCGTTTTTGGAAGGTCCTTTTAGAGAAAGAGCAAGGCCATGTTGATAGAACAAGATTTTTATCTATAACCCTGATTTTGTGCTCTAAGGGAATCTGATTTTTTAAAATATGTTGCAGGCCGATAAAAATTATGAAATTTTAATTGAAGATAAAGGAGGATTTTTAAGAATTTTGAGAGTTGGAATCGGGTAATTTTGATAAATAACCGATTAGATAAAAATCTCACAATCAGGAATCTCCCATAATTCATAACTTATTATTGGAAAGTCGAAATAACGAAATTCCAACGGCATTGTCTCTAATAATCATCCTCTATCTTGTGTTAAAATTTCATTACGTTTGTTTCGATTTCGTTATTTTCCATAGGAGAGAGAAAATTGCAAAAATGATTGAATTTCTCTTTTAAATTTTGGGTTAAGGTTCCAAATAAAATAATTTCAGGTTTATGACTGTATGTAGTCATTCTAATCATGTGACAATTTATTTTAATTTTGGAAACCTTTTATTATTTCTATTTTGAGGTTATTTCATGTGTTAATTTAAGAAATTAGCTCATAATATGAATTAAAAGCTTAATTTCCAGAATAAATATTATGATGAAATACCTTTCATAATGACTATGATATTTGGGAGTGTTTGGAGGTTATGAACAAGTCATATGAAAATAGAAAATCCCGAAAATGTCCTTGGAAAATCCCGCCTTGGTGCTTTTTGACCCCTTTTGTCCTTTGTAACACGTATGCCTTAGAGACTACTCCGGGGGGGTTGAAATTTTGGGTATAACAGGTACATATAATCGATTGGACATGGTTGTCCTGGCATGACACGGGCCGCACCTGTTTGACGTCGGACTATGCTGATGCGTTTTGGGCTTTATATTGTCGAGGCGGGATTATGAGCTGCTTCGGCTGGGACTTCTTTTTCAAATATTTAATTGAGTGATAAACCGGGGGCATGCCACCCCGTAGGTTGGTTTTCTATCACCTTCATCTCTTGATCATGATCAACAATCTATTTTTGTTTCCAGCACTTATGTTTGCCCTTGTTGCATATTTTGGTTCGAGGAATTGACTTCCATGTAATTTTGATTCACTTGAAATTAGCTTGTTTAGTGTAAACATCAATGTTTGATTTTAATTCCTTGCAATGCATAACTCTGAACATAAAGTTGAACTTGCCAAGTTTTGTTTCTTCCTACTACAATCATTGTTAATTCTCCATGATAATTTTCAATGTCCATGTTCTGCCATCATTGTGCCATGTCATTTATTGCCTAATTGTTGTAATGTTTCATGTCCTTTTGGTTGGACTCATTTGGGTTGTTGAAAACTCTCGGCCCAAATCCAACTTTTAATTTGAGCCAATTCAATTTCAATCAATTTCAATTCCAAACCAATTCAAAAATTCATTCAACTCCAATTCCAAACCAATTCAAAATTCAATTCAATTTCAATCTAATTCCAACTTCATTTCATCTCCCAAATAATTTCAGACATCATAAATCTCAAATTCTTGAGGCTTCAAACACCTTGAAACTCTGAACTCCTTAGAACTCAAGCATCTCAAATCTCGAACGTCCCAGCAGCTCAACAGACTCGAACGTCTCAACAGCTAAACGGACTCGAACGTCTCAGCAGCTCAATAAACTCGAACGTCTCAGCAGCTAAACGGACTCGAACGTCTCAGCAGCTCAACAGACTCAAACGTCTCAGCAGCTTAATAGAGTCGAACGTCTCAGCAGCTCAATAGACTCGACCGTCTTAGCAGCTCAACAGACTCGGCCGTCTCAGTAGCTCAACGGACTCGAACGTCTCAACAGCTCAACGGACTCAAACATCTCAACAACTCAACAAACTCGAACGTCTTAGCAGCTCAACAAACTCGAGTGTCTCAGCAACTCAACGGACTCGAATGTCTCAACAGCTCAACGGACTCGAATGTCTCACAACTCAATAGACTCGAACGTCTCAGCAGCTCAACAGACTCGACCGTCTTAGCAGCTCAACAGACTCGACCATCTCAGCAGCTCAATGGACTCGAACGTCTCAACAGCTCAATGGGCTCGAACGTCTCAATAGCTAAACAGACTCGAACGTCTCAACAGTTCAACAGACTGAAACATCTCAATAGACTTAATAAACTTAAACACCTCAAAACCCTCAGCTTTTCAAGCCTGAACATCTCAAAACTACGTAACCCTTTCAAACCTTGATTGCCTCACAGACCCAAGCATCTCACAGACTCCGTCATCCCGAGATTTTAAATGTCTCACAGACCTGAGTGTCTCACAGTCCCGAGCGTCTCACAGACCCAAGCGTCTCACAGACTTCGACATCTCAAGGTTTCAAACGTCTCACAGACCCGAGCGTCTCATAGACTAGCATCCAAAACCCGAAACTTCTCAAAACTCCAAACCCTTCTAAATTTCAAACAGCTCAAATATTTTCAAACCCCACAAACATCAAAACTTCCAAAACCTAAAAACCCTGAACTACGTAAGGTCTGATCTCAACAGGAGTTGAGTACGTAGGCAACCCATCTAGGGTGCGACCCCATTCCAATCAAAAAACCTTTTTCCCACTCTAAGGTGTTCTTCATACTTGTCAAAACACTCAAACCTTCTTCGGCTCCTGCAAACTTCAAACCATTGGACTCCCAATCATAATCATTTCCTCAACATCAGAATCTTTCCAATCCTCCATTCTATACTCATTCGAATTCACCAATTCCTCTTCTTGGCGCTAACTTGGCAGAAAAGCTCACCTCAACCACTTTCCTTCTCTCTTCCCGTCCAAACCTATCTTTGGCTCTTAATTGAATCTCTCTAAAAGGTTTTGAAAGAAGGCAATCCCGGCAATTGGAGACCGAGGTTTCCTCGGGCACCAATCCGAAGTCGTGGTCGTTGCCATTTCTAAGGGGTGTAACCCAGTTCGAACCCATAATGGAATCTCTGATCTGACAAGATAAGTCCTATCCATAGGCAACAAATTCAGAGTCAATTAACAGTTCTTAGAACCCGATCTTCCTTCCTAGTTATCATAGGTCAAACTAGGTGGCGACTCTAGTCAACTCCGCCTTATAGAGGCATAAGTCCGCGTGGAGCCCATTGAGAGCGGATGTAGTGCACACTTGCACTCTCCCTTATGCTTTCTGGGAAAGACGGACGATTTAGTAGGTTTGAGGGATGCCAAGAATAACCTGTTTTCACCCTCCACAGAATGGCAATTTCTAGGATCTAGGCTTTTCAGTCAGACCATGTTTAGATAGACCCCCCTCATACCGAAAAATCACCCTCCACAGAATGGCGACTCTGCTGGGGAAAACTTGAGTAAGTTTTTCTCATAAACTTGGTCAAGGAAGACTGAACTCCATTCAAAATTGTCGGGACTTCCCCACTTCTGTCAAAACCTCCAAGAGATTCATTTCAAAAGCCATTAGGACTACTCTACTTCACACTTAGGGTGTGTTTTGTGAGGATAGCTAGGATGAGAGCCTAGTGTTCATGCTTGGTATGCTTGTCATTCGTGTTTTGTTTGCTCTACATAATTATGTAATTATGCTAGACTAACCAACAGGATCTCCAGGTAGGTGGGCCTATTAGGGGTCCAACCTCTTCTCTCTCTTTGCTTGCACATTTATTACCGCTCTTTCCCTTTGCTATTGAACTGTTAGGAATAGTCCTGATGGGGGGTGCATTGGGTAACTTAGGACATGCATTCCTCTGTGTCACCCATTATATCCACGAGTCATGGGATCCCGATCGGTCCACAATTGATTCCCCTTGAGCCGGGTCATTCATTGAATGGTTATACCCACGGGGCGAGATGGTCATCGAGCTACGCCCTGAAGGCTCATGATCCAAAAATATCCTCCATCTCCGAGTCGAAAGCCAGCATATAGTGAACTCTGAGCCTTCAGTGTCCAGCTGCCTAATCCGGTGTCTAGGACAGGTTTCATAGGTAGTCACCCCCTTGTATGCTGTCTGTCTGACCACCCTTTTTCCTTACCCTGAAGATTGCATGGGCTCAGTTCTCCATGATTCCTCTGCACCAAAGGTGTCTTTAAAGCCCAATGTCACGCTACAAATTCATAGAGGATCCCGTATTTACGGATACCCATACATGACACAGCGTAGTCAGTGAGTAATTTGGACTTTAGACACACCTTATCGTGTAGACGATGGGAGACCCGTTCCCATGCAGTACTTCCCCAAGTTTCCCAAAAGTGAGTATGTTGTGATAATCCCCGGCCGTGGCTCGTGTGACTGTATCACTTCGGGTATCCTAACCTTTCGAACTTAAGCACTCCGGACTTTCTTGATGACGTGCCCCATAGGCATAACAGAGATAAATCCTGAGAGATGAACAGTGAAGGAACGACGGTTCCCCCGGTGGTATGGAAGCATTGATGGACCTGGAAGGTGATTATCCCAATCATTCGCACTCAGCTCCACATAAAATCAGCCACGATTTTCACGCGCTTATATCTATGTGTGATCACTTTTCAAAAATGAGCAAAAATCAGAAAATGAATCATGTCAAACACTCTAATGAATTATCTTCAAAGTCCATCTCGAATGATTTCAAAAAGTATATAATGATTTTCAAAATTGTTATTTCCAAAACAGTTTTCAAAAACGGTTTCAATCGAAGTCTTCTAGAAAACAAACTTTGTCAAACGGTTTGCAAAAGAATAGATGTTTTTCACAAATGTAGTTTCAAAAACTATTTTCACAAACAGATTTCAAGTAAACCTACTTTACACAAACGAATTTCGGAACAACATTTTTCATGGATCATATTTCAAAATAGTTTTCGAAAATAGTTTTCAAAATTGATTTTCACAAATGTATTTCAAAATAAATGATTTTGTCCCCATGTTGTGACCCGCTATTTTTGAAGTTCAACCCACCTTCAGGAGCAGCGGTCATTACCGTGGAGCGTACTAGTCATTTCGTGTTTTCACAAAAGTGGTGGATTTCACGAAGAATTGTGCTCGATCATTCACCTCTCCTTTCTAAAAAAAAATGCCCCTCGTTTTCCTCGTCGGAGCAAGTGGAGCGCATGAAGATCAACAACAACAGTCTGAACCGAAAATCAGAGGTGCACCAACCCGAGCCGAGCGACATGAAGACCAACAGCGATTGTTCGAGTTCAAAATTTCTGAGAGTCAGAAGAACACCAACCGGTTTTGTTTGAGCACAATACCGCTTCGCTGCAAGAGCCCAATGACGAGCGAGCAGCCGGTCAAGATCCCAAAGACGAACAAGCGGCCAATCAGAAGCCAAACATGAATGAGCTGCCAGTCTGAAGCTCCAAGACGAAGCAGAAGAATTCGGGAGAAGTTTTTAAGCTCAAACTCCCCCATTTAATGACTTTTAGAACTGATGTATAGGTTTTCCCCTAGCATTCTTTTCTCTCTTGTCAAATTCTGAATAGACTTTTTGTATAGGTTGTACATTCCCTTTGAATTTATTTAGATCATGTGTATAGGATTCCTCACTCCCTACTTTTATTTACGAATGACCGAGCATCAAAATTCCTATTGAGAAAATCCACCACTTCAAAAACACATGTTTTCAAAACTGTTTTTCGAAAAAAAAACTTGATTTCTTTTAGCACATACGAATTGCTTCTTTCCATCTTCGATCATTTCATATTTATTAATCATGCATGTATCACACCGATGTGAGAAAAATTGCATAATCACATGTTGCATTCCCAACACATCACACACAAGCATTCATCCCATTTTTTCAAAGCATGCTAACATTCACATTTGTCATATTCTTTTTCTATTATGATGACTGTGTTTGTAGATGAGTAACCGTGTTTGCCCACGAGTGAAAGCGTGACCCTCAAAGCGATAGCAAGAAATACTAGGGATTCAAGCATCTTCCCATTCGGCATACCATGTACATAGAGACCAACAACAGCAAAAAGCATACAAAAAAATCCCAAAGAAAAAAAAACCGTACATCCGAAAACCCAAAGAAATTGTACATCCGAAAATCCAAAAAAAAATCATACATCCAAAAAATCAAAAAAAAGCATACCTTTAAAAATTCCAAAAAATTGAGTCACTGTCATATCATGGGGCCACCATGCGGGAGTTGTCACTCCCTAAGATTCCAAGATCCAGAAGCCAATCACCAACCTGACCTCACTCGAGAATTACTTCTTCGACAACAATCACGACAACTCGACCACCTTCAGAGCCAACAATGACGGGATGAGCTTCATGAACCGCAGGCTGAATTCGGCTCAAGCGAGACTAGTCATAACCTTACCACTCATGCATTGCATCCAAAAACAAAACAAAAAAAAAAAAAACATTCAGTCAACCATCTCAATTCATCATCTTCAGCATTTCATGCATTATATGTACATAGTTGTTCCATATTACCACAATACATCGCATGGTAGATAAGCATTTGCATCCCATATCGAAACGACATCTTCGGGAAAATCATGAGAGATTGTTTGAATAGAGTGCATGAACCACTAAACTCTCGACCCGTCAACGAATACAAGGGTCTAATCAAAATCAGCACCACAAACAAAGTGAGTAGTGTGCGAAGAGCAGTATTTTCCCTTGAATTTCAAATGAAGGTACTGGACAATCCACTGAGTGACGTGGGAAGATAGAGAGATCCAATGGAGGTAAAACCACGAGCGACATGTGCATTCCTTCAGCACATGGAGAGGCACAAATCATAGTGAGAGCAATGTCATTAAACATGATATGAACTGTGATTCATGCAAAGATCCGAGAATAGTAAGAAAACAATCATTGACTAATGAGAATGACGAGGCACTTAGGAATAAAAACCTCCACAAACCAAAAAAGCTTTGACTTCCCTGTACATAATCCCTTAGTGAGCCCCGCTGAGCCTTTCATGAAAAACTTTTCTACAAAAAGAAAACTCCACAACATGCCACCCCACATATACATACCTACCCTTGTAATAGAGGATCTCAAAAGAGCCGGAGCCATGACCCCTCCCCATCATCTTTCACAAACACAATAAATGAAATGTTTGAAGAAATCAGTGAGTCAATGCAACTCCAAAGCCAAACACCAAAAAAAAGAACACCGGAAATGTTCAAGAAGATCGATGAGTCAATGCAACTCCAAAGCTGAAAGCCAAAATACAAAGCAAAGAATGCTTGAGAAGGTCGATGAGCCAATGCAATTTCAAAAACACAAAGATGAGAAGAAAGTTCAAACCGTACACCGCAAGAGGTAAGAAGGAGAATTCCAAATCCGAAGGACCAATGATGTCCCATAGAAATAAATGAAGGTTATCAAAACCAGTCCAATCATTCCACCCATGACGAAGGCGAAACATATCCTCTATTGCACAAAAGCTCCACAATTCCCAAATAAATCCTCCAGTCCTATGTGGCATACATCATACCCCTCAGCCCCATTATAACCCAATAAAAAACCTTGACTCGTTAGTTAATGAGCGTTAACTGAAAGTATCGGATCTGAAACATGAATCATAAGCTTCGTACTTGTTATCAACATGTCCCATCATACCAAAGGGACCGTGAGTGAATGAGTGTGACCTTACTACACAAGGTCTCCCGAGTGTGAGTGACTCTTTGATCCAAGCACCAAAACAAAAACAGCCTACCCCATTGCAGGTGAGGAGTTTGTAAGGATCGGAAAGTCCAGAACCTCGAAAGAAATTCTTAGGAAAATACTACCGAGCATCGAGAGGATCATCACGACATTAGCACACACAACCATACTCATGAGAGATTGACCCATATCCCTCCATAAGAGGAAAGTGATTCACGCATTCGAATTCAACAATCACTCAAGATCAAACCGAAGATGTCTTATATTCGTAAACCTCATAATAGAGATAGGACCGTACCTTCTCTCCAATAACTGCATATGCATTTTGAATCACGTCTAGCACCTGAATTTTTCATAAGCACTTAATCATCAACATCTGACTGGTAAAAGCTCTGCCTAGTCTCGTGGAAAGTCAACTTCAGTTTCCGTTATTGAAGCGTAACTTCCTATCAAAGGAAGTCAAGTCGGAGCCATCCTAGGCTATCTTTGAGCTACATCAAACCATTACGGCGCTATCCTGGGCCATCGTCAAGCTATATCTAGCCTCTTCGGAGCCATCCCGGGCTATCACCGAGCTACATCGAACCATTCAAGAGATATCCGGAGGCATACGAAGACCATCCCGGAGCCATCCAGGGGCCACCCTCAAAACATTAAGACCATCCCTATAGCTACACAGGAGCCATCCTCAAAACATTGAAACCATCTCGAGAGCTACACGGGAGTCGTCCCAACAGTTCAAGAACAATACAGAAGCCACTTCAATCCCTGTCGGAGCCATTTTCGTCACCAAGACTTGCTCATAGAGGATCGAACTACGTATGGTCTGATCTCAATATGGAATTGAGTACGTAGGCAGCCCGCCCAGGGTGCGACCACATCAAAGGTGAAAACTTCCCTTTTTCCCTCGATGTCATTAAAGTTAACCAACCAAAGCATCGTCATGCTCAATCAGCACAAGGTCATCCCGAAGCCATCCATGGAAATCCTGGAACCATGATGGGAACTCCCAACAAAGTCATGCGACTGTGTTTCATCATTCACTCGTAAAAAAACCATTCACTCACTACAAAGTCCACAACAAATCCCGTCAAACAATAATAAATCCATCATCGGAGCCATCAAACCACCTTGAAAAAAAATCTCAAGGCAAATCAAAGCCCACAAATTGCCACAAAAATCACCAACCATGTCAAACCCACCAACCACCCCGAGACCATTGGTCACACCAGAGTCATCAGTGCCTACCAGAGCCATCAGTGCATACTGGAGCCATCAACGCATGCTGGAGCCATCTCAGATCCTTGAAGCCATGCCGGAGCCATACCGGAGCCATCCCGAGGTTTTGATGTTACTATAAAGCCATCTGCTCACACAAAAACCCACTCCACAAACAGGGAGTTTAATTCAATTAATACATGGGTAAACCTCACCTCACATCACATCTGCATATACCCACAAAATTTGCTCACTATCTGACGCATCTTCACACCCGCTAGACAGCTATTGCGCTACTAGTGCGGTCGCATTTCTTTTACACCCGCTAGACAACTATTGCGCTACTAGTGCGGTCAAATTTTCCGTTTTACACCTGCTAGACAGCTATTGCGCTACTAGTACGGTCGCCTTTCATTTTACACCTGCTAGACAGCTATTGCGCTACTAGTACGGTCGCCTTTCATTTTACACCCGCTAGACAGCTATTGCGCTACTAGTGCGGTCGAATCTTTTGTTTTACACCTGCTAGACAGCTATTGCGCTACTAGTACGGTCGCCTTTTGTTTTACCACCTGCTAGACACTATTGCGCTACTAGTGCGGTCCCCTCGGGTTTTCACCCCGGGCAGCTATTTACGCTACTAGTGCGTCCTGTCGTTTTTCCTCCACTAGGCAGCTATTACACTACTAGTGCGAGCGTTCACTTCATAACCCGCTAGGCAGCTATTACGCTACTAGTGCAGTCCCGTCTTTTTTCCTCCACTAGGCAGCTATTACGCTACTAGTGCGAGATCATTAACTTCATAACCAGCTAGGCACCTATTACGCTACTAGTGCGGTCGCATCTTCATTTTACACCCGCTAGGCAGCTATTACTCTACTAGTGCGGTCCCGCCGTTTTTCCTCCACTAGGCAGCTATTACGCTACTAGTGCGAGATCGTTCATTTCATAACCCACTAGGCAGCTATACGCTACTAGTGCGGTCCCGTTGTTTTTTCCTTCACTAGGCAGCTATTACGCTACTAGTGCAAGATCGTTTCACACCCACCTGCTAGGCAGCTATTACGCTACTAGTACGGTACACAGTGAAAAGTATTATAGGCTCGTCATAAGTCCTATAGCTAGATGTCAAGAGGTCTAGTTGAGGCTCGTCATAAGTCCTCGTACTTTCAATTGCATATAGGCTCGTCATAAGTCCTATAGCTAGATGTCAAGAGGTCTAGTTGAGGCTCGTCATAAGTCCTCGTGCACCCCCAATCAATCTAATTGTTAGTATCATATGCTCGTCATAAGTCCCTATACTATATATCAAAGGTCAAGAGTTGAGGCTCGTCATAAGTCCTCGTGCACCCCAATCAATCTAATTGTAAGTATCATAGGCTCGTCATAAGTCCTATGACTAGATATCAAGAGGTCTAGTTGAGGCTCGTCATAAGTCCTCGTACTTTCAATTACATTATAGGCTCGTCATAAGTCCTATAGCTAGACGTCAAGAGGTTTAGTTGAGGCTCGTCATAAGTCCTCGTGCATTCGGCTATCATATTATTTCTCGTCGCATTCACACACTCACGGTCGCATCCCAATGCACCACTAAACTGTAGTGAGAATTTTTGGCGCCCCGTCAACCTTGATCCAATTCTGCAAAGGCTTGCAAATTGAATCAAGGGGAGCCATCTGTAGACACCAAAAATTCTCACCCCATAGAGAAAATCTCAAAAAATGATAATGAATAAAATAAGAGGGTCGTCGCCTTTCTTTTTCGAAACTTATTCATGTACGTACCAAAATGAAACTGTCATTTTATCACAAATCTTTTAAACAATTTTCAAAGCATCCGTTTTAAATTCGTCCTTTTTTTTCTTTTTCTTTCTTCTTCTTCTGTTTTTTACTTCCTTTACCTTTTTGTTTTCATTATTTCATGTAGTCGGTTCTGTATCATTCACGTATTCATCTGCCTAGTCGTTCTTATTTGGTTTATACGATTTTGTTACTTGTTTATTTTATCTCATCTCATTTCATTGATACTTTTACTATTATTTTCTTTAGAAGCACTTGTTTTTATGTGGTCTTTATCATTACTATATTTAGAATTATTTTCATCATTTCATGTACATTTTATTATTATATTGTAATTATTATTATTTGAATGTTTTTATCTTCATTTTATTATTTTAAGTCTTTTTCAAAGAAAAAAAACACTTCATTGTTATATACTAAACATCTTTAGTTCACTCTCTGTACTTACATTTAAACATTAGTATTTTAGTGGAACATATTCAGGCCAGACTACAAATAATGTGTATATACATATATATATTAATATTTGTGTATTGAATTTGATCAATAGTGTAATTGGTTGATGTTTGCTGAGAATAAGTAATTGCCATTTTTTTAGTAGCTTAGACCATCACTCTTTCTGGTCCACCCAACAAACGTGGCCCAAGGGCCTGTTGCCATCCAAACCAAATACACCAGAAAAACCTAGCTCCACCTCACTGTTATAAAAGTAACAACTACAACCTAGGAGGAAAAACTGCAACGGCCGCCACACAAATCCCACAGTCAATTCCCTCAATTTTCTTCATGTTTTTCTCCTTCCTGAAGCACATCGAGAAACCAACCCAGTCCTTGGTCTTCTGTGTCTAAAATTTTGCAAAACCCACAGACAAACAACTGAGGATACATACTTTGCCTCTAGTGTTTTTTTCATTCTCTTCATTCACGTCGGGTTTGCAACCCAAATTTTCAAGCAAGGAACATACATGCTTTCCCCTGTTCATTCTCTACATACATGTTCCTGTTCATCCTTTGCACGACGGTAATTCGCAACCCAAGTTTTCGAGCAAGGAACATACTACTACTCCGTCCTGTTTCATTTCTCTTGAGCGACGGTAATTTTGCGACCTAGCTAGCGAATCAGAAGTTACATGCTCATGCTTCATCCTCTCTGCACAACAGTGGTTTTTTGCAAGCCAAATTAGCAAAGAAAGTCTATCCAGCTCGGCACCCGTTTCACTCTTCATACTCACGGGTATTTAGAACCAAACTGGCAAAGAAGGACATACATGGTCTGCACGGTCGTCCTCTTCACTCACGAACAACGAGCATAAAAGCTCTGCATACTCATTATCCTCACCTGCGCACAAGCATGATAGCATCATACAGGCTCTATGCCTTCAGTCTTCTCACCTACAAAGAGGAACACACGAGCTCAGCACCTTCTTCTTCCTCCTCTTCACTTGTGTGTAAGAAACGAACAGATTCACAGTTAATTTCATTCTCTTCACCCGGCGAGTAAGAATGCACCGGCTCTGCCCTCTCTTCTTCACGCTCACGGTAAACTAGGAACATACAAGCTCGTCTCCTTCTTCTCTAACTGGCAAACGAGGAAGCATATGCTTGGCGCCTGATTCACTCACGGCGTTTTGCAACCCTCTGGTGAATGACTTTGCAAATTCGACATGGCAAACATGGAGTTTTCTCCTCTGTTCACGTTGGTGTTCACTACCACTGGAAAACAAGGAACGTAGTGGTTTCATCTCCTGTCCTCTTCACATGGCGGCGAACAGGCTAGAGAATGAGATGCATACATGCGTCTCTGTTCTCCTCTTCATTCCAGCAAGCGATCAAGAAACATACACGCTCTTCAGCTCCCCATTTTCATTATCGGTGATATTTGCAAGCCCAGTTGGAGATTGAGAAGCGTACGGGCTCTGCACCTCCCTCCTCTTCCATGCTCTTCTTCACGTAACTTGCAACCCAAACCGGCGAACAGGGAGCATACTGCTCCGCCTTCTTCACTCGTTTCACTCCCGGTAACTTTTGCAATCCCAGCTGGCAACAAGAACCCACAAGTGGTGTACCTCCTTTCATTCCCTCACTCACGCAAAGATAATAGTAACAAAAAAACATACATGCTGACGCGACCTTCATTATCTTCACGCTTGTAATTTTGCAAACTGGAATGGTGAACGAGGCACATACCACTCTACCGCTCTGCTCCGAAGAACAACGTGAAGGTCGACCTCGAGTTTGTTGACAGGACCGATGGTTTAGAGCATGATGAACAAGGGGGAACTATTGAGCCAAGAACTGGTCCCAACGTCGGTACTACTTTGGGATTTCTGAATTTCGTTTATCTTTGCAAATTTGACGTGTTCCAAGTCTCGGGTTTGATTGAGATATACACAAAGATTTGAGAATGTTGTTACCACGTGAGCTTGCCTTGATTTGTTTTAATGCTGGATTTTTTTTCTTAACTCTGTTCGGATGACAACTGAGCTTGTAGTGAGTACCTAGCGAAATTGGATCTGTATGCTTGGCCTTGTTGCTATAATCACTTGCTACTGATACGACCAATTATTTTGTGAACTACAGGTTTATTTTAATTCAATTTGTCGCAGCTGTTTATGAGTGTGTTTCAGCAGTCTTCAAATTCAAATTCATGGCATTTTGGTTTCTGTTTTTTGCTGCTTCCAAGCGGACACTCATGGTGAAATTCTAGCAAAATTAGATATGGTTTCTCTTGGCATTATGGCCATAATTACCTGCTGCTGCTGTAGGACTTGCTAAACTGTGGATACAAGCTTGTTTTGAATCAAATTGCCGTTGCTGTTATGGAATGAGTTTCAGCATTTTTTACGTTCAAATTCATGGTATTGTTGCTTCTGTTTTCACTGTAGCTAAGTGACATAAATTGGGCAGATTGCTTCTACATTTCATGGGTAATGTTGCATCCTATTGTAGGGTCTGATCAGTCATTGTCTTCAGTTGCACATAAAGCATAATATGAGCACATGTTTATAACAAAAGAAAAAAACAACCTGGACTGGACTAAGTTCCATTTGCTACTTCATTCTGCTAATTTGCACTTTTGTTGGCAACGTTTGAATGGTAATAATCTGAACACTTATGGACTGATTACTATGGTCAAGTTCTAGCTGTTTTTGCACTTTTTAGAGAGGTATTACCTTGCTTTGCTATGCATGTTTGAGCTCTGTTTGAAACTGTGATAGTCTCAAAAAATGATTGGTGGACTGATTTTAATCCAACTTGTTGTATCTGCAACATCTGTGATGACCGATTGTAAGGCTGTTGGTGATTTTGAATTCATTCATTGTCTTTGGCTATATTTGTGTAGTTCTGTTTGCTCCTTACACTTTGACTCCTTATTTTGATCGAGGTACATATAATCGATTGGACATGGTTGTGCTGGCATGACACGGGCCGCACCTGTTTGACGCCGGACTATGCTGATGCGTTTTGGGCTTTATATTGTCGAGGCGGGATTATGAGCTGCTTCGGCTGGGACTTCTTTTTCTAATATTTAATTGACTGATAAACCGGAGGCATGCCACCCCGTAGGTTGGTTTTCTATCACCTTCATCTCTTGATCATGATCAACAATCTATTTTTGTTTCCAGCACTTATGTTTGCCCTTGTTGCATATTTTGGTTCGAGGAATTGACTTCCATGTAATTTTGATTCACTTGAAATTAACTTGTTTAGTGTAAACATCAATGTTTGATTTTAATTCTTTGCAATGCATAACTCTGAACATAAAGTTGAACTTGCCAAGTTTTGTTTCTTCCTACTACAATCATTGTTAATTCTCCATGATAATTTTCAATGTCCATGTTCTGCCATCATTGTGCCATGTCATTTATTGCCTAATTGTTGTAATGTTTCATGTCCTTTTAGGTTGGACTCATTTGGGTTGTTGAAAACTCTCGGCCCAAATCCAACTTTTAATTTGAGCCCAACTCATCGCTAGCCAAACGGGCTAGAACAGGTGACCTTAGACAGCCTCTAGGTTACCCAATTATTTCTGGGCCCATGAGCTCAGTGTAGAAAAACTTTAGATGGTGTTTCTCCATGGCGCATGTCTCTGATTTGTTAAGTGAAGTTCCCTTTCCTTCAAAGATTCATTCAATTCCAAATCGATCTAAACTCAAATTCAATTCCAATTCACTTTCAAATCCAATTCCAATTCAATTCCGATTCAAACTCAATTCAAGTTCAATTTCAATCTCAATTCCAATTCAACTCAACAGTTCAACAAACTCGAACGTCTCAACAGCTCAACAGACACGAACGTCTCAACAGCTAAACGAACTCGAACGTCTCAGTAGCTCAACAAACTCGAACGTCTCAGCAGCTAAACGGACTCGAACGTCTCAGCAGCTCAACAGACTCAAACATCTCAGCAGCTTAATAGACTCGAACGTCTCAGCAGCTCAATAGACTCGACCGTCTTAGCAGCTCAACAGTCTCGGCCGTCTCAGTAGCTCAACGGACTCGAACGTCTCAACAGCTCAACGGACTCGAACGTCTCACAACTCAACAAACTCGAACGTCTTAGCAGCTCAACAGACTCGACTGTCTCAGTAGCTCAACGGACTCGAACGTCTCAACAGCTCAGCGGACTCGAATGTCTCAACAACTCAACAGACTCGAACGTCTCAGCAGCTCAACAGACTCGACCGTCTTAGCAGCTCAACAGACTCGACCATCTCAGCAGCTCAATGGACTCGAACGTCTCAACAGCTCAATGGGCTCGAACGTTTCAATAGCTAAACAGACTCGAACGTCTCAACAGTTCAACAGACTGAAACATCTCAATAGACTCAATAAACTTAAACACCTCAAAACCCTCAGCTTTACAAGCCTGAACATCTCAAAACTTCGTAACCCTTTCAAACCTTGATTGCCTCACAGACCCAAGCGTCTCACAGACTCCGTCATCCTGAGATTTTAAATGTCTCACAGACCTGAGTGTCTCACAGTCCCGAGCGTCTGACAGACCCAAGCGTCTCACAGACTTCGACATCTCAAGGTTTCAAACGTCTCACAGACCCGAGCGTCTCATAGGTTCGACATCTCAAGGTTCAAAACCAAAAACAAAAACCAAAACCCTGAACTACGTAAGGTCTGATCTCAACAGGAGTTGAGTACGTAGGCAACCCATCTAGGGTGCGACCCCTTTCCAATCAAAAAACCTTTTTCCCACTCTAAGGTGTTCTTCATACTTGTCAAAACACTCAAACCTTCTTCGGCTCCTGCAAACTTCAAACCATTGGACTCCCAATCATAATCATTTCCTCAACATCAGAATCTTTCTAATCCTCCATTCTATACTCATTCGAATTCACCAATTCCTCTTCTTGGCGCTAACTTAGCAGAAAAGCTCGCCTCATCCACTTTCCTTCTCTCTTCCCGTCCTAACCTATATTTGGCTCTTAATTGAATCTCTCTAAAAGGTTTTGAAAGAAGGCAATCCCGGCAACTGGAGACCGAGGTTTCCTCGGGCACCAATACGAAGTCGTGGTCGTTGCCACTTCTAAGGGGTGTAACCCAGTGCGAACCCATAATGGAATCTCTGATCTGACAAGATAAGTCCTATCCATAGGCAACAAATTCAGAGTCAATTAACGGTTCTTAGAACCCGATCTTCCTTCCTAGTTATCATAGGTCAAACTAGGTGGTGACTCTAGTCAACTCCGCCTTATAGAGGCATAAGTCCGCGTGGAGCCCATTGAGAGCGGGTGTAGTGCACACTTGCACTCTCCCTTATGCTTTCTGGGAAGACGGACGATTTAGTAGGTTGAGGGATGCCAAGAATAACGGGTTTTCACCCTCCACAGAATGGCAATTTCTAGGATCTAGGCTTTTCAGTCAGACCATGTTTAGATAGACCACCCTCATACCGAAAAATCACCCTCCACAGGGTTGTAGTATGACATATGGGCTGGAGGGACTTCTTGACTAGAATGGATGTGTGGGCCTGAATGCCCTTAATCTGGTAGTGATACATACAGCTGAAGGAAGCCACATGAACTGTGAATGGGCCACTGGGCCAGAGAGAAACTTTGAAGTCTAAGATTTGTTTGATGAATGAGTTACCAAAAACTATCTTGAATTCGAATGGGTTGAAACCTGAACAAATGGTTTTGAGTGGGCCTAAAAGGTATGACACCAAGATCTAGGACTTTGGGCCAGGGCCCGAACAAAAGTTTACCTAAACTAGAATAGACCTTGGGCCGAAATGGAAAAGCCTGATTGATTTTCATGTCTTATAGACTGCTTTAGGTAGATTTGTTTTTCATGGGCCTGGAACTAAATTGATAATTCAAACTAGGCTGAAAGAGAAATCACCGAAGTCTAAACTTTTAGGCCGAAGCCTAGATGACTTACATATCAAACCAGACAGGGCCTTTGGGTCGTAAACAAATAAAGCTGCCAATTCGGGTAGGGCTAGGCTGACGTAGGGAAAAATTCCTATCAATCTCTAGGCTGGGTAGTGGGCCAATCATACAAGCAAACTAAGCCCACACAAATTCAACATGTCCTCACTAGATGTTCAAGTCAAACCGGGTATGGATCGATCCGGAGAGGTGCTCAGGGCGCGGGCCCAGGTCACCACAAAGGAATAGGGCTTGCACGCTATTCTCTTTGGGCTTCCCCATCTTTTCACATCACCAAAAGGTGTGCGTCTATGGTCGGGTCTTTGACTGACCAAACAATGGGCTAGGTAAGGGTACTGCCAGGAAAATGCTTGGGGCTAAAACCCGGGTATTAAGGGGATGTGGTTAGACGACATCCTCCTCTTTTCCCCCCACTTATTCACATCACCTAGTAAGGTGTGAGTTCCTGACAGGGGACCCTAAAGTGGGTCCCGGGGTGAGATCGGTTTGCGTGGACCCTCGCTCTCATATGATGCAAAGGTGCAGAAATTAAAGTGCGCACAAAAGTAAACAAAATGTAATAAAGCCATAAATAAACAATTTCGAGTTAAGCCCTCTTTCTTAAAATTAAACAAGTTAAAATTAAGAAGTTTGTCCCCAGGAGAGTCGCCAGTCTGTGAGCCTCGATTTTAAACCCTATCCTATGTTGATTAAGTTGATCAGGATCTAGTCGGGTTTTAGGTCCACTTATAACCTAAGGTTAATAACTATGCCATACAACATTAATTATTAAAACCTAAGCTAGCTCACTGGAACCTATTATCAGTCGCCACCTAATTTTTTACCTAGATCAAATTAAGAAAGGAGAGTTCGGGTTCGGGGGCTTGGTATTCGACCTAATTAGGTTCAAATTACTTTCATTACTTACCCTTAGAAGTCGTTTTTCCTTTACTTAGTTTAATTACGGCTAATTACGAGTCGTTTTTAACCTAAGTGCGCGCTTCTGTTTTTTTATTTTTTAACGCTTTTTGACAGAAAATTGAAGTGGAAATTAAAATACCTAATCTAGGGTTTCGGAGGCAGAATTAGGTCAAATTTTGTTTCGTCCGTGGCTACGGACCTAATGTCCGAACCCACGGACCTTAGTTAACCTAATTACACAGAAAAGTCAAATTTAAACAGAAACGAGATTTTGAAAAGTCCGGGGCCACGGACAGGACGTCCATGGGCCCAGACATGTTTTATAAAACCCTAACTTTTGAAAATAAAAATATCCCGCCACCGTCCGGGGGCGTCCGGCTTTCGGACAGAGCGTCCGGGACCCCGGACATAGTGTCCGTGGGTGCGGACGGCCCTCGGACGACGGCGTTTAGGTGGCTCCCGGCAGTGTTTCTGGATCAAATTTTATGGGTAGGTAGCCTGAAAGATTCTAAACATGTTAGTTATCGAAAAGTTACAATTTGAATTCGAAATAAACACGAAACTTAGCAAACAAGTTATTAGGCAGAAGCGAAAACAAACGCTAATTCAGAGGCGGTAAAAAGTCAATTCGACTCCAAATTTTAACACAGAGTAGTCAAAGTTGAACAAAGTCAGAAAAACATGATTTCAACCTGTTTTACCTTCGGATTTAATGAGACTCTTCACATCGGGGATCTTTTGGTGCTTCGTTCATGCTGGTTCTGGATTTACTTCGAATTAAGCTTCTGACTCCTTCTTCTTTATGCTTCTAAGGACGTTTCTCTTCTGTTTTTGTGGTGGTTTTGTGTGTTTTTGGTGCTTGGAAGTTCAATGGGAGAAGAAAGGACGAGTTTTTGGTGATTTCGGGGTGATTTCTGTAGTGTTTCGGTATTGATTTGAGGCTTGGAAGTGTAAAAACGTGGGTAGAAGGTTTGTGGCTGTGTTTTCTGACTTTGGAAGTGTTCTCTTCTGCCTTAGGTCGTTTTTGGAAGGTCCTTTTATAGAGAGAGCAAGGCCATGTTGATAGAACAAAATTTTATCTAAAATCCAGATTTTGTGCTCTAAGAGAATCTGATTTTTTTAGAATATGCTGCAGGCCGAGAAAAATTATGAAATTTTAACTGAAGGTAAAGGATGATTTTTAAGAATTTTGAGAGCTGGAATCGGCTTAGTTTGATAAATAACCGATTAGATAAAAATCTCACAATCTGGAATCTCTCATAATTCATAACTAATTATTGGAAAGTCGAAATAACGAAATTCTAATGGCATTAGTCTCTAAAAATCATCCTCTATCTTATGTTAAAATTGCATGACATTTTGTTTTGATTTTGGAATTTTGCAGAGAGAGAGAAATTTGCAAAAATGATTGAATTTCTCTTTTAAATTTGGGATAAGGTTCCAAATAAAATGATTTCAGGTTTATGACTGTATGTAGTCATGCTAACCATGTGACAATTTTATTTTAATTTTGAAAACCCTTTTATTTCTATTTTGAGGCTATTTCATGTGTTAATTATTGCAGTAACTAGCTTATTAAAAGCTTAATTTCCAGAATAAATATTATTAGAAAATCATGAAATACCTTTCATAATGACTATGCTATTTGGAAGTGTTTGGAGATAATGAACAAGTCATATGAAAATAGAAGATCCCGAGAATGTCCTTGGAAAATCCTGCATTGGCGCATTTTGACCATTTTGCCCTTTGTAACATGTATGTCTTAGAGACTACTCCGAGGGGTTGAAATTTTGGGTATAACACATGTACAACATAACATTAGAATTTCCTTAACTAATGTTTATAGTTATTTTCTTCTTATCTTATATCTGTATGATATTATATGGTTATTGAACCATATTGTAGTTTTCACTCCATAACATATATTTATTATATAGTTTTCACTCCATATTGTAGCTTTTGTTATCTTATATCAGTATGATATTATAATTATTTTCTTCTTATCTTATCTCCGGGTCTAGAACTTTGTCCCAATCAAGGTGAGTGTCTGACCGCGAACGGGTATGCACCATCAAATACCAGCAAAAGGTAAGGAGAAGAAGAATCAAAACAAAATAAGAGAATTTAGAACAAAATAAATAAAAATATAAGTATAATATGTATAATAACAAAAAATAAAATTAAGCTAATAGATAAAATAAAAGAAAAGAAAAGAAAACAGAATAAAACAAAATTAAGAAGACAACTAAAACAAATCAAGATAAAGTTTTGAAGACATAAAAAACAAAAAAAAATAATTTATAACTAAATTAAGACAAGAAAGGATTAATAACAAGTAAACTAAAATCCGAATAAACTAAAATATAAACTTGAGTAATATAAAATGAAGAGAATAACTAAAAAAGGATAAAATAAATTAAGTAAAAACAAAATAAAGAAATGACTTAAAATAAAATGAACTAAATATAAAACAAAATAAACCGAATAAAAGAAAATTAAAACAATTAACAACCAAGACTAAGGACTAGACAAAAATCTAGTCCCCGGAAACGGTGCCAATTTGCAAACGGCATTTTTGATCTACTAAAACTATGAAATTAATCTAGAATTTAGTAAATAAAATAAACCTACGGGTTGCAAAATAAATCCCGGTCGTAGTAGTAAAGTAAAATAAGCTACCGGGATGTCAAACCAGGGACTAAACATACTAGTCTAATCCTAGCGACAGCTGTAGTTGTTGGGGGAAAATTGTCGATTAATAAAATAAAGAACAAAGAAAATCAAACTGATATTCAAATAATAAAAGCGGAACTCCGGGTTCAGGTAGTCTATCCTAGTTAAATCTTGTAGTTTTATTACCAATTGATTACAGAAAAAGGTTCGGCGAATTCTTATAATTTCTATATGACTAAATCCTAGCCAATTAGAACTCCTCCGCATTGAACGTGATAAATTAAATCATGAACCAATCACTACAAACGCAGAGGGAATAAGCACAAGAATTTTAATCTCATCTGAAGGCTAAACTCATCCAGCAGATAAAGTTTTCCACAGACTAATAGATTATTTTGACCTATCCATCAATTACCGATCAGTTCTTGACAGATTTCACAAGGCTATAAATAATTAGCAATTTTTATTAATAGCTCAAAGAAATTGTATAATCTAAAACAAACCCAAATTAAATCCCAAATCAGCTGATAATAATCTTGTAGAATTTTTACTCTTTACAACTACCATCCACAGAGAAAAATCCCTTAGCCTAGCATATCTAGAGAAGAAATAAAAGGAGAGAGAGGTTTAGAAGTCATCTCCAAATTAATCTCAAGATTTTCTAGAAGTCAGGTTGAATGTACTGGTGAAGACGGAGCAAAAAATCTCTTCTTGATGTCTAGGGTTGCACGGCTGGGGAAGGGAAGGAGAGAGCTTCTCTGAAATGTCTCTCTGAGTTGTGAATGATTCGTTGTGAATGGATGATTTTCTCTTCCAAAGTCTTCCTTATTTATAGTTGAAATCAAGACTATTCACCTATCCATTGATGGTCTTCTTTTCAATTTTCTTCAGTTTTGTGTAATAAATAAAGACCTTGCAATTCCTTTAACTTCCTTTATTCAATTATCTTCAACCATCAACAACTCTTTGGAAGGAATATGGAGTTTCTTTATTCAATCAACTTCATCCATCAATGCTATTGGAAGACTCTGGAGTTACCTGCGTCTCTCTCTCTCTCTCTCTTTCTACTTGTCCCATTTTTTTCCATCTTTTTTTCCTTGCGGCAATATCATAAAAATATAAATATTAAACGTTGTACCAGGCCGTACATTAATAGAGTCTAGATTCTTCGTTTGCGTTTCGATTTGTTCCCCATTTGCGGAGTTAGAAAGCTCGTGAGAAGATCTATGCATTCCAATAGTTATTTCCTGCTTTTGATATACAAATGGCATTAGTTCTCACCCAAAGTAACGACAGATGAAAAGCATAGGATAAGTGTGAGAAAGTGCATAAAAAGTTGCATATAATAAATTTAGCACCTATCAAACCATATCAATTTCACACTTATCAAGCTGCTATTGAGGATTCGAACACTGTGTTACCGTTATTGTTATTATGTTCTAGGGACTCGTCTATATACCCAACATCTTCTCCTACCCCATTATGACTGGTCGAAATTATCAGCCTTTCGTTGACGGTTATCTTGCGCTCCAACATCATACGGGATCTGAACAATACTCTATGTTGGGTCTATGTTATTATGGGCAATCCCCATTTTGCCAACTTCGACTATGGATACTGGAAAGTTATCGCCCTCGACCTCCACAGCAATTTTCCAGTTTACCAATTGAAGAGTCGAAGTTTCTATCTGGACATGAATTTCGACATTCTCCATATATTGGTTTTCTTCTTCTTTGACCTTAATGACATCACCCACTGTTCGTGCAATCTTTCGCACGTTAACCTCATTCCATGCGTGGAGAGGGATTCCACGTATGACAACCCATGTCCTTCGCTTCTCCACTTAGTCATCCCAAGCCCAAGGACGCACATTCATCCCTCCAGGTTCCTTCCCTACTGATTGTGCCTGGAGAACAACTTCCTTAGCTTCATGAATAGAGTTGAAGAGCGTGAGGAATTTCCTCCTTGAGAAAGCTAGCATCCCTGTACAATTCGGACACCGGCTGTGAGGAGATCCATAGCTTCTTTTGGGTTCTTCCTCTTGAAGCGTGGTAACCACACATTTCGATAGGCACGCCTTCATCCCTTCGTCGCCTAAACCTTTAAAGAAAGTTTAGATTTGACATTGCTATGCTCCTTATGGACCCAAAAATTTGAATTCATGGGCTGTGACGAACCGCTAATGGGAACGTCTCTTCTCACTCTAGCTTTGAGACCTTGAAATTCCATTCTCGCCCAAAGCTACTCCCATTAATAATCGATCCTTTGATGCCTTCAATAACTATTTTAGCATCCTTGATGTTATTAACATCGACAAAAGCACAAGCATTCTAATTCCACGTTCTTCGTTTTCTTCAAATGTAGAGCCTAGTCCATTGAGCAAATCTTTTCACAATTCTACCCAGTTGATACTCTGACACTCCTATGTGAACATTATCAATGGAAACAATGGAAGTAGTATAACCTTTGGCGCTACACGTACCTCGTAGATACCCGTCTGTATTGGAACTCTTCCTCACTAACGACTTGCGCCTTGAATCCTGACTTGAAGCCCACACCTGCCTCGAAGAATTACAAGCGGACTTCCTCACGATCTTTTTATTCCAAATAGACTTCTTGTCACTTTTTCTCCAGTCATGACCCTTCCTTTTCCTCATGGCTAGGGTATGCAGGCAGGTGTATGTAGATGTGAGCGGCCAAATAATTCTTAGGGTTTACACGCCGTTGCCATTACCAGAGAGTTGGTGCGTTGCCCAATCTTCCAAAACATTTCCAGCAGAATCGTAGTGCATCGGCTGCATGCATGCATGGATATAGTTTACGTAGGAGTTAGGTTCTGTAATAGCTCACGTGTTACCGAGGTGCATGCGTGCATGGATATTGTAACACCCCAACTATAAACTCCGTACTTAACAACCATTAGCAGCGGATAATATACATAACACTTGACTTAACAATGGGTGTTACACGCCGTTAGCCACCCACGTGGCTAACAAGGCTAATACATACACAAAGTACCGGTCAGATGGACAAGATTACCGAGCACTACACTTTACATTACAATACCATTTCTAAACTGAAAACAAATTCAGCTGCAATCCAAAACTGTACCGAGTCTAATACATTCAATTACTGATATCAACTTCGGTCTTACACCACTTACAATTACATAACTAAACTAATAAACTACCCATGCATAATCAGCCACCCCGTCCTGCTCTCGAATGGCTACCAGCTCCATTGTACCTGAAATGAAATGGGTGGCCCCAAAGGGGCTCAGCACCTTTGCTGGTATGGTAATCGTGCAGCCCACATACTACTGGGCCACGCACAACTAATTGTCGTGTGAGCATACAGTTGATTTTATTTAGAGCATGCATGAAATACTATAAACACATATCATGCTTATAATTAACATATATCCAATCAATAGGGTACAAACAATGAGGTTAACACATCAACACTTGTTAGATCACATTATTGCGTTCCTTGACCCTTGAGGGTTTCTACCATAATGGAGCAAATTCTTATTAGACAACACTTACCCATTTAATCGGGTTACAACTAATTACTTCTTATATTACATGGGGTTGATTTCGGTGATCAACGTACACAAGCATAACAACACATCACGGAATAACATGTACACAACATAACTCGGGAACGAGTCCTGAGGACTCGGAACGATCCCATGAGGACTCGGTCCGAAATAAGAGTTACATCTTATTAAAGCCTAGAGAATAGTTCCATTCTCATGCTGAGCTCATTACATAATAACTTACTGTTCTTCTTAGAGAACATATACTTTACTTAGGATGTGTCGGATATAATATGACTCGAACACATCGTACACAATACATTACTTTGATGTGTCGGTCATAATATAGACCCGTGATGGGATCGGGGTGCTGACCGAGTAGGTCTGAGGTGTTAGTCTCAGACCAACCCTACTTGTAGAACAAGTATTTGTAGAAGATAATGACGCGGAAGATTTTGTTTTAAATTGACAAGATAGGATTCTGCTTGTATTGAAATTCAATGCGAATTACAACCTAGCTTCTTATCTTGGGATTCGACAGAGGTACTCTGTCTCATCCAACACTCGCTCTACTCTCGGCTTAGATCAATGCGTAACAAGGAGTAAAGGGTGTGGAGGGTGATTTTTCGGTATGAGGGGGGGTCTATCTAAATAGGGTTCTTGACTGAAAAGCCTAGATCCTGAAATGCCATTCTGTGGAGGGTGAAAACCCGTTATTCTTGACATCCCTCAAATACCTACTTTATCGTCCGTCTTTCCCAGAAAGCATATGGGGAGTATTAGTGAACACTACACCCGCTCTCAATGGGCTCCACGCGGACTTATGCCTTAAGGGTGAAATTGACTAGAGTCGCCACCTAGTTTGACCTAAAGGACTAGGAAGGGAGGAGAAGGGTTCTAAGAACCGTTAATTGACTTTGGGATTGTTGCCTATGGATAAGGCTTAGCTGGTCATTTCAGAGATTCTATTGTGGGTTCGTACTGGGTTACACCCCTCGGAAGCGGCAATGACCACAACCTTGGATTGGTGCCCGAGGAAATCTCGGTCTCCAATTGTCGGGATTACCTTCTTTCAAAACCTTTTTTAGAGAGATTCATTTAAAGCCAAGGATAGGATTAGGACAGAAAGAGAGAAAGAGTGTATGAGGCGAGCTTTTCTATCAAGCTAGCGCTCAGAAGAGGAACTAGTGAATTCGGCTGAGTATGGAATGAAAGATTTGGAGTCTGATTTTGAGGGTTGAAGAAGTCGAGTGTTTGTGGGAGTAAGAGGGGATTTGAATGTTTGATAGACATGAATATCGCCCCAGAGTCAGGAAAGGGGTTTTTTGGATTGGAATGGGGTCGCACCCTAGATGGGCTGCCTACGTACTCAACTCCCTGTTGAGATCATACCTTACGTAGTTCAGGAATTTGGGTTTTGGAAGTTTTGATATTTGTGGAGTTTGAAGATATTTATTGAGTGTTTGAGATTTGGGAGGGTCGGAGTTTTCAGGTTTGGGAGGTTAGTCTATGAGACGCTCGGGTCTATGAGACATTTGGGATGTTTGTGTAGTGGGAAGTATAGGATGTCAAGGTCTATGAGACGCTCGGGTCTGTGAGAAGTTTGAAATCTTACGTGGTGGAGAAATTGAGATGTTTGAGTCTGTGAGGCGCTCGGGCCTGTGAGACTATAGAAGTTTGGAGGAAATCGGGATTTGGGAGATGATTTGAGTTTGGAGTGATTTGAGTGTGTGAGGCAATTGGAATTTGGGAGAAATCCCAAGTTTTTTTGGTTCGAGGTTCGAAAAGAGTTTGAGGTTTTGGGATGTTTCGGGATTTGAAAAGAGATGATGATGGGCTAAGTTGTTCGGAGGAATGCTTGTCAAAATCGTCTCTCTTAAAGTTTTTGAAATCAAAAAAATCATTTTTTGTTGTAAAAGGGTGGATAATCCCGAGGGATTACCCTATGTACCCTCTCGAACACGACACTTAATTAATGGTAAGTGCCGAGGCTCGAAAGATGGGGCAAGAAATTTATGTCGAAAATAGGATTTAGAGAGAAACACCATGAATGAGATGTTCTCGGTCAAACCCTAATAACGTCTCTAACTCCCAGGTTTAAAACATTAAAAGCCAAAAATACTGAAATCGAGTGGAAGGGAGTTAGACGATTCTAAAATCCCGGCTGCAACTAGGAAGGTCATTACTTCCCTAGCACCCCGCCTTGTAAAAATCAAGGCTGCAATTAGGGGAGGTTTGTCACCCTAATGCCCCCGCCTAAAGAGATCCAGACTGCGACAAGGGAGATCACGACCCCAGTGCCCCGTCTCGGATTTTTATTTTGGAAGGGAGACAAGTGATGCCTAACTAGGAAGAAAACGTTCTTTGAAGGTGTTAGACATCCCATGTTCCCCAAAAATGGCTTATTTTTGAGTTTGAAAACTGAGTTTAAAAATGTTTGGAGTTGTTCGGAATTCTCGATGAAGAAACACTGATTTTGAGAAATGTTTTTAGAAAAAACTTTCTGCATATGTGAGAAGAATTTTCTGCATTTGAGAAGAGTTTTCTGTGATGTGAGAAGAGTTTTTACTTTAAAATTCCACAAAATGGTTTCTTTTGAAAACTTGATGAAGTTTGAATAAAATGATTGTTTGAAAATTTGAGAGAAGAGATTTTCAGGATTTTTGAATTAAAGCTGAATAATGAGGAATGTTTTTGGATTTTTGGAGTTTGGATGGAATCTACAATTTGGTTTTGAATGGGATTGAGTTTGGATTGGATTGAATTGAATCAGGCTTGGAAAACGGACCAGATCAAAGTTGGGTCAAAGTCAACATTTGGGTCAAAGTCAACGTTTGGGTCAAAGTCAACATTTGGGTCAAGGTCAACTTTTGGGTCAAAGTTAACATTTGCATTGGTCAAAGCTAGGAAAAGGTCAACATTCAGATTGGTCAAAGCTAGGTGAAGGTCAACATTCAGATTGGTCAAAGCTAGGTCAAGGTCAACATTCAGATTGGTCAAAGCTAGGTCAAGGTCAACATTTGGTTGGTCAAAGTTTGGGTTTGGTCAAACTTGGACTTCATTTGGGGTTTTGGGCCGAAATGGGCTTGGGCCTCGAAGTGGGCTTAGGCCTTGAAATGGGTTTGGGCCTTGAAACGGATTTGGGCCAAAATTGGGATTAGGCCGGAATTGGGTTTGGCCTGGATTGGGTTTGGGCCCGAATTGGGTTTGGGCCCGAATTGGGATTTGAATTGGGCCTCAGAGTGGCCTTTTGATTTGGGCTGAAGTGGAATTTGAATTGGGCCCGTTCTGGGCTTTGTTGGAAATTGGGTTGAAATTTGGACCTTATTTAAAGTTGGGCCAAAAGAAAAGGGACTTGCTGGAAGTTGGGCCAAAATTAGGCCTTGTTTGGATTGGCTGAAGTGGCCCCTTTTTTATGTGGGCTTTATTTGTGAGATATTAACAAGTGAGATGGATCAATTTATTAATTTATTAACTCTTGATTAGGGGTGTGTTAAAGGCAAAGGAGGATTCCACCCACATAAAACGAATGAGAGATCCGTTAGACATGGGGTGGTTTCACATCCTAAGCCCTCCTAAGATAGCCTTAAGGGCTTTTTTTTTTGAAGTTTTTGTTCTTATATACATATAAAGGTGGTTTGAGTATAAGTTATAGGAGATTATTGTCCCACGAAACGAATGAGAGACCCGTTAGGTGTGGAGCGATAATGCATCTAAAACTTTTCTGTCAATGAAAGGGTCCTAGAAGGTGATAACTAGGGCTTAATAATAATAAAAAAACATAAGTAAAAAGAGCAAGATTATCAGTTTGTGATGGAAAATGAGAGTAAATCAACTCATGTACAGTGATGAAATACATAAACAACACAAGCAACCATGGTGGATAACAAATGGAGATTGACGGAAATAAGACCCAAGAGTTATTGAAGTTAGTGACTAAACAAGTTTAAGCTGAGTTACTAATTCACTTTTTGGAAGAAAACCAAGTCAAATTTAAACCAACAGGTCTACATTATGCTAGCAGATACCCGACAAAAATTTAATACCAAATCAGCCTATGAAAAACTAGTCAGAACGGACAAGGCGTTCAATGTATACTATCTTAAATGGGATCAAAACAAAAAAGCTCAAGTCAGACCAATTAGAAGGTAATACCAACCATCAATAAAGAAACAACAAATACACGCAAGGCACTAGAAACTACAGGAAAAAAAAGTGAGCATGGCTATTAACCATTTGACCAAAAGATTGACCGGGACAATGTAAAATGAGATTTAGCTGGCAATTATCTTTACTCCACAGAAGCTGATTTCAGGCCTCAAAATTCAATCCGGCCAAAGTCTACATGCCTGGTCCATGTTTGCAAGCCTGGTCTGCGTCCGCAAGCTCGGTTCACGCCCAACCGAGATCCCGGCAGGAGGTACCTCAGTCAACAGCAAGTAAGGAAGCAGGCAATAAGCAAATGTATCGTCATAAAATTGAAAGCCAGAACACAGTGAAATGCGCAAGAGACAATGGATGATATTGCTGAAGTTGAACTAATCAGTGAAACCATCAAGCACGTATTTAGAGGGAGATGACCAAACTGAACATTCAAAGATCTAAATCAACATCGAAATGTTATATCCGACGAAACAATTCCAGAGGCTGGTTAAATGAGTACCCAAAACCAACAGAACCGTACAAGAGCTGTATAACATATTTACAACAAAAATGCGCCGTCAAAACAACATAGGAACACCGACCAAAGCAAACACAACCGGCAATGATAGAATCCAAACTACAACCAGAATCGATTACCAAAAGCAAACAAACCCGGTGAATTAAAACTGTTCAATAAAGCAAGGTTTGTCGGATCGAGCCTCGAGGTCCCATACCAGGAGGCAGATCAAAACATGGATATACACCTCGCACAAACAAAGAGCATACACAGAAGGTGGGATTCCGAAACCAAAAGCCTAAATCGGGCCTGGGTACCGCGTGAATAAACCAAGCCTAGAGAATAGATCCAGTCAAGCCAATGTTTCTTCTGAACGGAAATAAGTCTGCCTTACCATGTGGTGCCCACCTTCTCAAACCTTCACGCACCTCACAATTAAACCCAGAACTCGGGTTACAGACCATAATGCATCACATTCGCAGAGAAAAATAGAAACGAAACTTCTCAAGAAAGCTCAGATTGCAGAGACCGTAATTCAGTCTAGAATTGATTGCTCAATCTATTATAGGCTACCATTGTTGTCACTGAGGCATGCCAAACAAAGGTTGAAAGGGCAGAAAATATACCTTTGATTGGGAGTAGAAAGACAACCGACAGAAAATAAAGAACACGAATGTGATGGCCCCAGACTTTAGCTACCTTCACGATGAGCTTCACGTTGCTTTTCGATCGTAGTGAAGATGGGTCGAGAAGTTGCTTCAGGTTCGATGGTGAGGAGGGAAATCGAAAGAGCGATTCCTTGCTCAGTAGTGAAGGAGATGAAAATGTCGAATGCTCCTTGTTCGCCAAAGGTGCAAAATCGACAGTGGGAGAGCATCGTAAGGCAGCCGAGGACTATGTTCCTTGGTCGCCAGTTTCGGGTTGCGAAATTGCTGGATGAAGGAAATGAAGAAGGCGCAGAGCCACGCGTGCTCCTTGTTTGCCGGTGATGATGAAGAGAATGAAGGAACTGGAGTATTTTTTTGTTCACCAGTGAGACTAATGAAATTAACCAGGATGGAGAGGAGAAGCAGCAAAACGTATGTTTGTTGTTCCGGGAATGGAAAAAATGTGTTGGGAGTCGGTGGCAGATGAGAGGATTTCTGGGGATGAGTCGATGAAGGGAGAAACAGCCATTTTGAGAGAAGAGAGGAGCATTCTCTTCGTTAGGGATTTTTGAGCGTCGGACTTCGAGAGAGAAAGGTCGTGGAGGAGGACGGAGGCGGATGAAACAAAATCATATCTCCTCCCCCGGAAACCCTGTTCCGTCTAGTGGTTTTTGTAACTTTCCTGTTGGGCTGTTTTTGAGTGGGTTTAGACATTGTGGACCATGATCGGATATGATTGATTTGGGATTTTGGTCACTGGGTTTTGATTGAAGATTGGGTCAAGACAAAAAAGAATGAGAAAGGAAAAAAATTTCATAGAAAATTAAGGGAATGAAAATAAAAGCTATAACTAGACTTGAGTAATAAATGCTAATGTTTAGAACTATATATGTAAAGATAAAGGAGTTTAATCGATAAAAATGAATTTTTTGTTTTTTTTTTACAAAATAACAATATGAAAAATGGAAATAATAAAACTAAATAAAGTAAATGAAATGCCCATGACTAAGGAAATAAAACTGAAAATAACTAAATAAAATAAAAGGGTAAGTCTAAAACAAATAATTGTTTGAAAATTTCTGTAAAATTGGATTTTTCCAAAATGCTTGAAAATTGGTTTAAAATTTTATCGTAAAACGATGGTTTCATTTTGGCACGTACGTCAATACGTTTTGAAAAAGAAAGGCGACGACCCCTCTTATTGTATTTCTTATTCTGGAATTTGCTTTATGGGGTGAGAATTTTTGGTGTCTACAAAGGGGAGTGTTCTATTTGTGCTCTCTAGGGAATAAATACCTAAGCTAATTGACAATGTCTCACTAAGATCTCTCGAAAATGATCTCTCTCTCAATATGACTCTCTCTCTCTCGAAATGTGGAAGTGAAAGCTCCAAGTATTACAAATGACTTCTCCCTGCTTATATAGTGATAATACCCGAAGTAACTTCTCTTATTTAGTAGTCATAACGTTCAGGATGGTGCTCCACGTCCTCTTGGTCAAGCATACTCCAAAATTGTCGCAACTACTTTGTAGAGGGACTCGTTCTGGCGCTCTATACCCTTGACCGCCTTGATTTTTGGGCCTAATCAAATGTGAACGTGTGTGACAGTTTTTTTTCCATATTTTTCTCCACGTTCTAATAGTAGAAGGTCGCCTTTAAGCTTCTAGAACTTTCCATGAGAATCTTGTGTCGCAGAACGACTCCTTCCGCAGTCAGACTAGTTCATCGCCCAGACTTGCTCTGATGCTATTATCAGTGATATTTCTTCTGTCACCAGACTTACTCTGTTGCCATAATCAGCAAAACCTTGGGTTCCAACAAATTCCCCTTTTTGCTGATGATGGCAAAGGGAACCAAATCTTTCAAGATGAACTAAAGTTCCCCCTTAAGTTGTGCATCAATGATAAGATGAGATGAATGCAAACTGATTGACAGATCGAGTTGGTTGACAACCAAACTACGTCTGTCGTGACTCTTTGTCTGTGGACAGGCTCTGGATGACTTGTTCTGTAGTGGGAGTTACTGTTCGCTAAACTCATACTTTCTTTGACTTGGTCTCTTTTCGCTGCATCGATTCTCAGACTGACTCTTGCTGGCATCTAGGCTTTGGCAATCTTCAGCAAAACTCAAATATCTTCATACATTTTCCCCCTTTTTGCTGATGATGCCAAAAATCACTCGAGTGACTCCCGTAGCAAGAGTTAACCTGCAAAAAGACATACAAGCAAACAAGCTTGGAAGAACCAACGTCATTTGACTGATTCTCCCTTAGTCCAATATTCCCCCTAAGTTTGAGCACGTCATTTAAGGCAAGACCAATGAGAAAAGAGCGTAATAGAATTAAACTAAGCTTAAACAGAAATAGTCAACTTGACCATCAAGCAGGGCAAAATCCATAAGTGAAATTCAAGTCTTCCGACCACCAAAAACATTAACTCGTCTTACTGAAAATAGGATTCACCGCTTTCCCCCTTTTTGACATCATCTGGCAAACCAGGGAGAGTCTGTCTGACATCCATAAGCAATCACATGGCTAAATAGCCAACCGACAAAGTCTACTAAAGTTTGATAAAAACACCGCTAAGATAAACAAAGTTTGAGATAGGTTAAAAGTATGGTTAGAGGTGTAGGCTAGGAAATGGGGTGAGGGACTTGGTATGTATCTTGGTATTGACCCATTCATTTTGAATCTCAAGAGAGTGCTAGATGTGGCTAACCGTGGTAGTGAAGCGTATTAGTCAAAGTATTCATACCCATATGTGCAAGCTAGCGTTGCTGTAGAGCGCAAACCAGAGTCACGCAAGTTCCACTCTTGGAAGTGGTGGCTGGAGCAAGAGTAGGTCTTCTTCAACGAATATAAGTTGAAGAGACGATCGTAATTTCCTTTGTTTTATCCTTCTCATGGGATTTTTGTCTTTCTTTCTTTTCTTTTCTTTCTTTTTTTTCTTTTGGAAATTCACTTCAACTACGTGGGTATTTTTGTCAGACCGATTCTGTCTGCAGATTGACTCTAGCAGTATTTCTTGGTCGAATGAAGGGAAGGGGTTGTGATGGATTTAGGTAGTAAGAGGTAGTGGGTTTTGCTTCAGTGGTAGTGGTAGTGGGTTTGGTAGGAGTGGCAAGGGCTTCGACTAAGATAGTGGTAGAGCTTGGGCAAGGTAGGTTGGGTAATCGACTAGGGCTGTAGGGTGAGTTGGGCATTAGTAATGATGGACCCAAAGTGGATGGGATTTTTGTATGGTGAGACGGCTATGGGAGACTTAGTGATGGTTTCGGGAGTTGGGATAACAATAGTGCCTTGTTTGGAGGATTTTCGGCTTTGAGTGGGAGAGTGAGTAGGAGTGGTTTAAGGGTTAGAAGAATATGTGCTTTGGGGTCGTGGGAAGGTTGATATGGGTGCTTTGATCGAATTGGTAAAGAAAAACTTGACGGGTTTTCAATAAACATCTATAGACAAAGTTTATTGAACTAGTTAACCAAGGAGAGTATGGTGCCAGAGAGACTATACCTGTACCCAGACTTTGCCTCCAAGAGGGAGAGGAGATACAACCACCCTCAGTCAGAACGAGTCATGCCATGGTGTGTGCGAAAGAGCCCAAATGCAACCATGTGTGATGCCTTGGTGATGATATCAGCAAGCTAGGGTCTGTGGAACATAGTTTAATTATATTAAGTTCATCTCCACATAATCTTGTAAGAAATGAGAACTCAAGTACGTAAATATAGTGCGAGCAAGAAATTTAGAGAATTTGACGACCTTAGCTGGTATTATCATAGATAATGGTAACATTTTAATCAAAAATACCGTAGTCTTCAAAGTACTTCAAGCTGGAACGAGTCAGCTTGCTTTCTGCACAAGATTCTCAGAGATAGTCGGCTTGCTTCAGTACATGATTTGCAGACCGAGTCTGCTTACTTTCTGCACGTGATTCTCATATATATATTGGAAATTCTTATCAACACGTGCCATATTTCCTTCAGATCACCAGTACTAGAGTCATAAACCATATTTCCTTACAATCATGAGTGATAGAGTCATAAATTATATAACATAAGATTGAAGATGTCACAAATTTGAGAGACAATTGAGAGACTATGTCCAATAATAGCAATTAAGTAAACATTATGAACTCTAAATAAAGAGGGGTTACCAATGGAGCCAATTCTTATGATTTTTATGTGCATGTTGTCTCTAAAAGTAACCTTTCCCCCTTGATGGTTAGAGTGAGTCGTAAACTCAACTTGGTTTCCTGTCATATATCTTGAACAACCAGTATCCAGAAACCAAGAGTCATTTTTCCGAGCCACTCTATCTGCAAAACGCTACTAGTTAGTTTTGGGAACCCAGATGTACTTGGGTCCCCTCTTAGGCGATGATAAAGAACAATTATAGTAAAAATCACGAGCTTTGATGATTGCAGACACACGAGATATATTAAATGACAAATCATGACAAAGTTTATTACCGGAAGAGTCCGTATGACCATCATAACCACAATATCTGCAAATTTTCATCGTAGAGGGAGTCTCACTTACCTTATCATGAGCGGTTTTCTCACCATTGTTAGCCATCAAGCACACCAAACTGGTGGTGCCTGACTCAGCCTTTTCTAAGTAGGAGATTTCGACCATCTTGAGAGATTTGTCAGCCAACGTAGGCTCTGATACCACTTGATGGGATCGGGGTGCTGACCGAGTAGGTCTGAGGTGTTAGTCTCAGACCAACCCTACTTGTAGAACAAGTATTTGTAGAAGATAATGACGCGGAAGATTTGTTTTTAATTGACAAGATACGATTCTGCTTGTATTGAAATTCAATGCGAATTACAACCTAGCTTCCTATCTTGGGATTCGACAGAGGTACTCTGTCTCATCCAACACTCGCTCTACTCTCGGCTTAGATCAATGCATAACAAGGAGTAAAGGGGAGTGTTCTATTTATGCTCTCTAGGTAATAAATACCTAAGCTAATTGACAATTTCTCACTAAGATCTCTCGAAAATGATCTCTCTCTCTCGAAATGTGGAAGTGAAAGCTCCAAGTATTACAAATGACTTCTCCCTGCTTATATAGTGATAATACCCGAAGTAACCGCTCCTATTTAGTAGCCATAACGTTCAGGATGGTACTCCACGTCCTCTTGGTCAAGCATACTCCAAAATGGTCACAACTACTTTGTAGAGGGACTCGTTCTAGCGCTTTATACCCTTGACCGCCTTGATTTTCGGGCCTAATCAAATGTGAACGTGTGTGACCGTTTTTTTCCATGTTTATCTCCACGTTCTAACAGTAGAAGGTCGCCTTTAAGCTTCTAGAACTTTCCATGAGAATCTTGTGTCGCAGAATGACTTCTTCCGCAGTCAGACTCGTTCATCGCCCAGACTTGCTCTGATGCTATTATCAGTGATATTTCTTCTGTCACCAGACTTACTCTGTTGCCATAATCAGCAAAACCTTGGATTCCAACAACCCGAGCACACCATACACAAATCCCCCTAGCCCCGAATAATAGTCAAGGTAGGAGAGCCAGCTATTGGCTCGTGGGAGATTGAATTCCAGGAAGGAAAACAACCGAATAAGGGAGAGAGTCGAATCAAATATAGATATCAACTCCCATACATACGCGCGCGACCGGACACCCGGATTCCTCACCCCCCAATTATACGTTAGTTAGAAGTTTCCTTATGGAACTTATCACATCATGACACCATATGGTGTTACAAACTTAATTAAACACTAAGGGAGGTAACATATATATACACCACAATAGCCCACACATAACACATGAATAGCCGTAGTTAGCACGTTCCCGTAGGTTGGGACATTTACACATTACCGAATCTCTCTCTTATGTGATCCTAGATTCGGTTAGCTACGGTTTAACACATATCCGAGGTTAAACGGTATCGGAAAAATTACCCCACAATAATTGAATTACTGTAAACTCATTTCATGCTTTATTTTGTAAGGTGGCAAACATACAGAAAAACAGGTTGGCATACAAGCCGGTGTAACCTGGTAGAACACAGGTTGCAAGAAACCATACCTGTCACCCGGGAATTACTTTAGCACGTCATCTCATGCTCCTTAGTTAACTCTCGTACAACTGACATCATTTTAAATGTTTTTATTAACATCATGATCATACGGTATGTAAGATAATATTACTCCCGTACTTACCCGTTGTCCCGTTATCCTTAACTTACTTATGTGATCTTAAGTGCACAACTTACACATTCACTTCTAGCACTTGTTTATACTTCTTAAGACCTTTAAAAGTCACCAAACATGGCCTAATCATCATCTAAAACCATCCCCAATCAATTCCCCATAATTAAAACACTTTCTGGTGCATTTTTGAATTGGTCCAGGTTTGTGTTCGGGGTTACAAACCCGACCAATCGCGGAAATTAGTTTCTGCCTTGATTTTGCCTTGGTCCGGGTGTGTGTACCGAGATACAAACCCGGACCGCATGCTGGAATAAGTTGTGGTCCGGGTTTGTGTACTTGTTTACAAACCCGGACCAAGTCTGTAGGTGCTTAAATTGACAGTTTTTTATTGGTTTCCAACCTCTATTTCACACCAAATCATTTCTTAATCTTTCCACATTTTTCCTACATGTTTTAAACACCTTATAAACACTTAAAACCTCCTCAAATCATTGATCAAACTTACCTCTAAATCCTTGATCAAATTCACGTAGTTTGTGCTTAAAAATTATGCACTTGCACACTGTTGCATTTTTAACATTCTCATGACAGATTATCACTTACTCTCAAACCATTTGACCATTCCAAATTCATTCCTAGCACATTCATCTCTATTTCCCATCTCATTTATTGTTTTCCAAGTCCCACACCTTAGCTCCTCTCTAGCAAAATCCACACATTCATACCACTCATTTGCTACAGATTTTGCATGACTCCACACCATCCTTCCATTAACACCTCAAGGGTAATCAGCCCAATTCAATCTCTAATAACTCCTAGTTAACCCCTAGGTTAATCAAACTCATAAGTCACCTCAAATACTCCATTTCTACGGAATTTCGCCATAACTTCGTGACTAACCTAACCTATCCAAATTTCATCATCTTCATCACCTAAACCTAACCAACAAACACATTCATCCTTGATACTACCCACACACTTAATTCATCACATTTACCACAATAACATCAATTGCATTAATCTTAAATGCTTGGCTCTTAGGCCCTTAAATAACATTACTTAAACACTGAATTTCCTTCATATAATAGCAACACCTGCACTACACACAAGGAACTTACAACATCTATTTACACACTAATACAATCATAATCCCTTAAGGCACAACACAAGCTTAAGGTAAGTTATTTACCTTGAGTTTTCTTTCAAGAATTTTCCTCCTTTTTACTTCTTGTTCCACAACCGGTTTCAAAGGGGTATTTGCTAATCTAATGACCAAATCAAATTGAATACTAATGAGTATTAAGGAATTAACAAGCTCTTGAAACAACACTTGAATCAAGAGGATTTTCTCGGTATTGAAATCAAGAGGATTACCTTGTAACTTCCAAGGAATACTTAGGAATCAAAGATAGATGCTCTCCAACACTCCTTGAAGGTTAATAAAGCTAGAATGAAGAACAACAATGGAGCTTAAAAAAACGGAAATCGGTATGAAAGAAAGGGAAGAAAAGATGGTTCTTCTTGCTTCTGTCTTACCTTAGAACAACAAGGAGTGTTTTGGCTCAACAATGGAGGTTCTTCCTTCAAGAATGAGCTACACCCATGGAATTCGAAATCATCATTTGGAGGTATTGAAGGGTGGAAATTAATCTCCAAGGTGAGGGGAGTAATTTGGTGTAATAATTTTTCAATTTGGAGCTTGATTAGTGGTAGAAATTGGAAGGACAAGATGGAGTTGAGAGAGGCTTCTTAAAAACGCCATTGAAGAAGAAGATGAGGAAGAAAAGAGCTGGGAGGGAGATGGGTACGTGAGAGAGAGGCTGGAGAGTTAGGAATAGAAGAGAGAGAATGGTAAAAAGTGATTTGTACTTTTCTACTTTACATATTTGTCTTTTTATGACAAATTGTGAAATAAAGAGATGAGAGAGGGAGGGGGAAACCATGTGACACATAAGAAGAAGGGGAATCAGATTTTAATTTACAAAAGTAGAGAGTATTTTACTCTTATTACAATTTACACCACACAAGTTACCGTTTTTACACTATTCACTAATCCGGACCCATTTTCTGGATTTCTCCCGTTTCTTTAATTTTAATGGTTCTCAAGCTCCTATTAATATTTAATTATAGTTATATGATCAACTACAAATTTTACGGGGTCATTTAACTGTTTAAAGTGACGGTTTCAGGTTTTCTCGAAAAACACGCTTTAAAACTCCGTTAGCGTTTTAACGCGTTGTTTGGATCCGTTTTCTTCGGGAATTTTTTCCACATGTTCTTAGTGTGTAATTGAAAATACCCCAAACCTTGTATGTTGTGTAAATGTTAAGCTATGGTATTTAAGGCCAAAAAGTGCCTTAGAAACATAAATGAATCATTTAAACCATGGTAAACACAATAAACACTAAGACACGGTATGAGCAAAAACATGCTCTAAGCCATGAGTGAACTTGGTTAGGACCCAAAGAGCCTACCAAGACTTGATAATGTTCAATTATGATTTAATAAGGCTAAATAAGTCCTTAGGAACTTTGGTAGACAATGAAACCAAACAAAACACAAATAAATACCTTAAGGTCAATAAGAGCAAAAATGTGCTCTAAGCTTGGGATAAATGTGTATAAGACCTAATGGTCATACCTATACTTTATAAATATGTTAATGAACATATTAAATCAGTTACCAAAGAAAACCAAGCTTGGAAACAAGTTAAACACAAAATGTGCTTTAAGAAGTTTAAAGCACGTTTTTGAAAATTGTCTTGTAAATGAGTTTTGAATGGCTAAATGTCCATCATTACTCTTTAATTAATATGTGTACTATATAGTATCACATTTGGGTGGCCATATTAGTGGGAATCAAAAATTTCACTTCTATGTGCCTAGTTTGTGAATAGTAACTTTTATAAGCTAGTTTGTAACATATAATGTTATAAGTGATTAAGTTGGTCAACAAAGACCAAAGCACCCTTCTAACTATTTGGGGCCGGTTTCCTTAGTGACTCACCACACCTACACAAACAAATAGTTAACTAAATGATAAAGCAAAGTTACTATACACTTTAGTACAAATATCTTCTAAAAGCAAAAGCAAACCTCATTCTCTCATTTGCCTTCTCATTTCACACGGTCCCATTCTCCTTCTTCCTCTCTTCTCTTGTTCTCTCTCGGTAATGCTACTACTACCATGGAAGTTCCAACTTTGAACACATGTAAAATCTTGCTCACTTGTTCAAATCAAAAACAAAC
Source organism: Limonium bicolor (assembly GCA_023374045.1). Classification (NCBI taxonomy): domain Eukaryota; kingdom Viridiplantae; phylum Streptophyta; class Magnoliopsida; order Caryophyllales; family Plumbaginaceae; genus Limonium; species Limonium bicolor. Next base: position 326,298,462 of record CM041779.1, read on the forward strand.
ACCACCATTCTCTTAGTTAAGCCAAGCTCTACAATCTTGTCTCTTCAAACTTCAAAACCTCCATTTCGGTGCCAAGAGGACCTCCATGGGAGAGCTTGAGCTCACCTTTTCACATATTCTTGTTCTCCTTTGCTTCAAGGTAAGGAAACTCAAAGAAAAATGACATTTCCTTCATGTTTGTCATGTCCGAAAATCACTCTTAATGGAGTCATTATATTGCCTTGTTCTAGCTTCATTCCAAGCTTTCATGGACTAGGAGGAGTCCTCTCTTGATATATATCAAGCTCTCTTTCCATACCAAGGTAAAACAATCATGTTAATACCTTAAGATAATATATGTAACTAGGGTTTACAATGAGATAAAGCTTAAAGCTTATATACTCATTTTAATGTTGGTATATTGTTTAGTTGTTGGCAAGGAACCAAATGCCCTACCGGTTCTACAAGGAAACAAGAAGAATTTTGTGAGGAAAAGAGGTAAACAAGCTATCTCAATGTGGTTTAATGCCTTAGGAGAAATAAGCTTATAATGCTTGTTAAACTACCTAAAGAGCAAATGGTAAATGAGCTAGTAAAATGCTCTCAAGGAGTTTATTAAAGGAATATGTATTGTTGGGTGTATTTGCAGGTCAAAGGCATTATTATGTGGGAAATTCAGTGTTTAAGGTTTATGCAATTTAAGGGCCTAAGAGCCATGCATTTAAGGGCCTAAGTGCCAAGCAATTTAAGTTATGCACTATATTGTGATGTAGTGCTTAATGTGTGAAGTTTGTGTATTAAATGTGTTTGATGGATTTTAGGTGTTCTTGGATGAAATAAGGTAGAAAACCTAAGTGTTTGGATGTGGGTATATACTAGAGAAGCTATGGCCAAATTTGGGAAATGTGTAAGAAGTTCTAAGTGTGGTAAGTGAGTTTTGGTGAACTAGGAAGGATTAAAGGTGAATGAAGGTTTACTTGAGAAGAAAACATGTATTAAGGTGATTTAGAGTGATGCAAGGATTTAGGTGTTGTCTTGGAAGTTCTAGAAATTCAATGTGTGTTCTAAGAATGTATTTAAGCCATGAGAAGTTGTTTAAGGTTTAGGTAATGTTGATATTCAAGGAATAAGTGATGTTTGGTAAGATGTAAAAAGGAGATTTAGTTAGTAAGAAAATGATGCTTAAGAGATGATGTTAAGATGAGGAAAAGTGTTTTGGGATAGTAGTCATTATAGGTGAAATGCCACCTAGAATCATAAGGAGAAAACATTGTAAGTGTTAAGGAATTTTTACAAGGATATAAGTAAAGGTTTAAGGAATTAGGAAAAATAGTTTTGTGAGTGTTTAAGAATTTCTTAAGGTGTGTTTGAAGTGCCAAATGGTGTTAGAACACATTAAGAGGCCTTAGGAGAATTTGGTGAAGAATTGACAAAGTTTGGGTAAGTTTAGGAGGCGACCGACCCAGGGGCCGACCCAGTTTTTGGGTCGGTCGAGCCTCTGTAAAATGTTGGGAAATGTTCGGTGATGGTCCGACCCAAAAGGGTGGGTCGGACATGGGTCGGTCGGTCAGTTTTCAAAGGAAGGAAAATGTTCGCACATGGACCGACCCAGAATGGTGGGTCGGACGTGGGTCGGACGGCACGATTATAAGGAAGTAAAGGGTTCTGTAATGGACCGACCCAGCTGTGGGTCGGTCGGTGGGTCGGTCGGACCAAACATGTGTTTAAGGTTATGAAATGATATGAGATGATGGGGATTGATAGGTAACGATGCCATAAGGTTGTTAAGGACATGTTAGGTGAGTTTTAGTGACAATAAAGTGGGCTAAAGTTGTATTAAGATGCGAGAGTAAAACGTGTTAAAACGTAAATTTATTAACCAAGTTAACGGGGAAAGTTATAAGCATTAGACTTTAAAAACACCATTTTACCCCCAATGTTAATAAAAGAACATGTCATGTCAACAGTTGTTCGAGAATTGCTCGAGGAACATAAGTGGACGTGGTAAAGTGGACTCCGGTGACAGGTATGGTTTTCTTGCAACCTGTGTCCTACCGGATTACACCGGCTTGTATGCCAATGTGTTTTTCTGTATGTTTGCCACGTTATGAGATAAATCATGAAACGAGTTTACAGTCGTTATTGTTATTGTATGTTTGCGTGCCGATACCGGTAACCTCGAATGCGCTTGAAGGGCTAGTTAACCTCTATTAGGTAAACGTAGGAGAACGGTATCCGGTAACAACGTTTCCGACTTAAGGAACGTTCTAATCACGGCTATGCGTGAGTTGGTTATGTGATGTTGGTGCGTGATGTTTGTATGTGAATGTATGACTCTCCTCCCTTGTGTGCTTAACTCGGTTATGATACCGTATGGTGTGTGGTTGTGGTAGGCTCCGTAATGGATCTCTAACTACTTATTTATAAGAGTCTATGGGCTAATGGGGGGTGAGGAGTCCGGATTGTTTCCGGCCACGCGTGTGATGGTGGGGGTCGTTATCATATCCAGTTCGGCTCCCTTGGTGTATGTTTAGGTGGTATTCCAATTTGGTTTCAACCTTCCCTTAGCTTATCCAAAGCTAGTTTACTGACTCACGTCGGGCCATAGGGGCATACTGTGTTGTTTGGTGTGCTTGGGATCACTATATCCGACACACCTTGGGTTTAAGTCAACCGTTCAAATAACAGGATGGTGATGAGGTAATTAACGAGCTTGGTATGAGTTTGGCAACAATCTCTATGCTCATGGTATGGACTAACTATGATGGAAGGTTCCTTGTGAGAACCGAATTTATGATGTTATGTAATGTTATGGTGCTATGCAAATTCCCTTGCTATGCTAAGGTGTATATATATACATATTGGATGTTTAGAACGATGGTGAGGTTATCATGTGTATGTAGAAACCAGAAAGGTTGTTATGTTTGTCATATAAGGAATGAGATATGTTGTAAGTTATGGAATGTGTGGATCATGGAAATGAATCCCAGTTTGTGACAAGAGGCGTTTAAGGAAAACCCGATTGATGGGTACACGTCGTACGTTAAGGAAGTAGCTCCGTTTAGAGGAGAGCCACTCTAGGGTTTAAGGAATCATTGGATGGTTGGTTAAGTGTGGATGTTCTGGTTATAGGTTGAGCCCATTGAGGCGAAATATTATGTGTTGTATGTTTATGGTTTGTATGCATGATTTAAATATAATCAACTGCATGCTAAGACGACAATTAGTCGTGCGTGGCCCGGTAGCATGTGGGCTGCGGGATTACCATACCAGCAAAGGTGCTGAGCCCCTTGGGGGCCACCCTTTCTCTTCTTTTCCTATTTCAGGTACGGAGAGCTGGAAGCCGTTCGAGAGTAGGACGGGGCAGATGTTTACACATGGGTAGCCATTTAATTGGCGTAAGTATGATAGGCGTAGTAAGACCGAAGTTATTATCGGCAGTAGTTGTAAATACTCGGTACAAGGGGAGTGTATGTATATAATAAATGTTGAAGATGGTGTGAGTATTGTATTGTGTAGTTGCTCGGGAATCTAGTCCGTCAGACCGATACAAATGTACATGTATTAGCCTTGTTAGCCACGTGGGTGGTTAACGGCGTGTAACACCATTGGAATAATTAATGTGATGAGTTGAGTTTCCGCTGCAGATTGTTATTATGTGTTGGTTGTTGGATGGGGTGTTACAAAAAGTGGTATCAGAGCGAAGTATCGCTCTGATGACTGAATTACCGAGCTTAGGAATACCGAGTTAGGATTTAAGTACTTTGGGTTAAGGGTTGAGTGATAGCGTGAGAGATACGTTAGTTAGGAACTACCAGTGACTACTGGAAACCTACTATATCCTTCCCGCCCTCCACAATCCCTGTTCTATAACTTGGGAAAGAATGCCAGAGAGATGGAAGTCCACTCTTACTCGGGAATACCCGATCTGGCTGTTGTTAAATACCTTTAGGGTACGGAGAACCTGTCACACGGTAGATCCCGAAAACTGGGAATCCCGGAGACGGTCTCCATCTAAACAATGTTAACCGCATTCCATAGCGACAGATGAAGGATTTTGTGTATAGAGGAATAGAATTTCCGGCAACCTGGGTCGACATGCCGAGCAGTCGAGAACAGCCAGCTTGCAACGCACCAACCGTGCAACAGGCAAGAAGTGGATTAATGGAACCCGAGACAAGAGTCTACGGAACCACAGTTGATGAATAAAACACCAACGGTATACCAACCGTCAAGGAACTACAGCATAGTGCCCAAACAGGAGACAAGTCTCAGTAACCACGACAAGTGCGTGGAACGGGCTATAAAGAGGATACGATACTAAGTAAAGGGGACTCCAAGAATGGGAGACACCCCAGTTGATAACTACTCTGTGAATACAGTGAGAAGTCACCTAGAGGAGTATTTATCAAGGCAGTAAGATCAATGAGGGCCAATAAGGCCACTGATGACAGTATGGGTTGAAACAGTACCACAGCCGGTATGTGTTAAACCAATAGCCAGTTAGCATGGCGCACTTGCCATAGCAAGTGCTGCTATAACAGGGCTGTTCGGGAAATTCATAACCACTACAAAGTATTTGGTAAAGTACCATAAAGTTAAATGTGATTGTCATAACAGTGGAAGGGCCTGTTAGCCTAACCGCAGTAATTGGAAGTACACCAGTCAGCAAGAAGCTAGACTTGGCTAAGGTAAGAAGATGTTGTGAAACCATGGAAATTTTTCTTTTAACCCAGATTTATTCAAACCCTTTTCTTTTCAAAACCAAATTTTCTTTCAAACCAACACTTCTTTCCAACCTTCTCTAAACCAAACCAGTGGAACCAAGAGCAACTGACAAGGATGCAACAGTGGATAAACCTTCCCTCGATTAAGTTCGGGAAGCAAGGAATGAATATTGTCACGGGACAATATAAGGGGGTTGACAACAGAATACTTCACCTAGGCGTGTGACGGACACTACAAGTGTACCAACTGTGTTGTGGGACGACCGCACTCCGATAGGAGCATGTGGGCCCGACAGACCTACTTATAGGTTAGTTGGGTAAGTAGTAATGTATCAGTATGATACCCCATATATGTATACGAGTAGAGTCCAGAACACGGGAAGTAGTCGACTCCGTCTACGGTCAGCAGTATAAATCAAACAAGAGCTAGAAAATATAAGGAATGCTTGAAGTCAAGGAACTCAGTTAAGTTAACGAGACTAAAGGAATTAGTGAATTCCTTTCAAGGAAATGTTTAAGAGTCAGGGGGTGCGAAGTGCACTAACTGAATGTAAAGACATCTTATATGTCTTAAGGATCCTCAAGGATAAACACGATAGCGGAAAAGTAGGGAAAGGCAGATGCCTAATGTGGACACATTAATGAGCAATGGACGGGATGAAGATCCCAGAATGAGTATCTGCACTATCAGGAAATGTTGACCTTCACAGAAGAAGATAGTAACCGGATAGAACGCAAAAAGGCGTGGCTAACTAGATGTACCAATAATTGTGAACCAGATGTAAAGGCATAACTTAACGACACCCAGGAGAAATCCTTGAAGGGTGTGCGCATCAACAATTGTTGAACGAAATACATGACAGAAACACAAGGGTTGAAATTAACACCCAGATTAGACATAAGTTGTCAGGAGACGGACTGACAAACCTAAGGGGCATCCCATGAAAGGAAACGGAATGCAACGACCTTGTCATGGAGCCCACTACAACCTCTAAATATGTAATGTTGTATAGAGAAGTACATATGTGTGGACAGCCTACAATGAGCCCAGCTCAAGGCAAACAAGGCTCATAAGCCATAAGTAGGATATGCTATATAAATTCGATTGATGGTAGAAGTTTATGTTGTATAAGTGGATAAAGTGGTAAGCGAACCACTGCATTAAGAGTGGGGATACCACTCGATATTGTGAGACCGCAGAAGCGGTAGTTGTGTGAATCAAATTCAAGGAATATGTGAAGGATGGACCACGTTGTTATTACCCCAGGGTGATTTAAATAAAATAACACGAAAGGAAGTGCTCGTACCAGTGGTGTAGACAGGAAGTGCAATAAGTCTGATAGCAATCACCATAGGTGTGTGAAGCTAAATGAGTAGCGAACAACGCTCAAGGGAAAGATAATGATATATTCAGAAATCAGCCAAATAAGTTGCCAGATAAACCTAGCTTAATAGCAGAAGCTAATACAATAGCGGATACAGTATAAGTTGATGCTATATAATGAGTAAGGATACGGTGCGCAAGAAGCGACCGTTGTGTGAGTATTGTTAAATGATAAAATGGGAGTGAGTAGAGTTATGAGTTAACCCCAGTGGAGATACAACAGTAAGTGATAGCAAATGAACCGAGCAGTAAGCCGGTGGCAAATGTTAGATGATAAGGATTTCAGTGAAAATTCCTATCGCAATCGCATGAGAGAGTTGCTGTCAAGGGTTTACGCCTCTGCACTCTGTATGACTGAGTGTTTTGGTATTGCTCTTGCACAGTAATGATCGAGTGGGATAGCTAGGAGTCAGAAGCATGGTAATTATGGAGGAATAATGTTATAATGGCCGATGCATAGGTAATGCAAGGCCGTAGGAATGAAAGAATACATGTACAAAAACCGAATGTGGAGACATGATTAGCAGTAAGTGACTACAATAGCACTAACTGCCAAATATCGGTATGGAATATACCCCAAATATTGTAAATAGCTGAGAGAGCACTACACACTAGGTAGTAGCTCAATCTCAACCGACAGTAAGTCGGTAGAAGCAAGTCAATCATTGTGAATTACCTAGTAGAGTACGCTGTAAGCTGTTGGAGAAGTGGATGGAAAATCGTGAAACTCACCGAATTCGCTCAGGGTAAGAGATACCATGCGTCGGTTGAGAAACCATTGTTACCTCGATAAAGGTAATACATTGGAGATGTACAATACATTAACAGTAACGAATGGAGCAAACCAGCTCTATAATTATCAGGGTTGCGCAACAGAGGCCAGTGAGCCCATGCGTCAGGTACCGGATGTATATTGTGAATATGAATGGATGGCTAGATATCAATGCCTAAAAGCCTCACAGGCCAGGACCGAAACCGGTTATGAGTTACAACTCCAATGCGAATTCTTGGTTTAGGGACTAAACCGCCAATATGGTTAAGATCCTCTAATCAGAATCCATTGTGTAATAGACCGCGTGGAAGTCGAAACACTTCACTACGACAGAACATTTTAAGCCAAGGTTTAGTGATTGATTACGTGGGCGTAATCCCTTTTAAGGGGGGTAGAGCGCAAAACCACTTAGTGTGTTTTACCGTACAAGAGTACGCGAACTAGGTGTGCATAGCACAAAATGATTGTTATGATGGTTGGCGCGTGTGTTATATAAACATACGCATTTATTTGTGGGTAAATTGTGGTAATTGCGCACAGATGATGCGAATACCAGTGTGGGAAGTGTGTTTATTTTGTTAACAGTGGTGTGTGAGAGTACAAGTGGAAGGGAGTAAAGAAACTCCCGGGGAACTAAAACCCCGATGGTGCGTAAATGTAAACCATGTATTGTATTTTAAAAAAAATATATGTATGTATATATACAATGTGGTGAATTATGAAGGGTTATGAGACCGACATAGAACCTAGTGAGAATTAAATTCCCTAGGTAATTTGAATTAAGTTGGATTTGGATGATGATTGATAGACGGAGTTCTATCCCTTGGAGATGTTATGATTATGACTAGAAGGATTCAAAGATAGAAAATGGGATATGCTTGAATTAATTGTTGGTTGAAAATGAGGTGGGAGGTGAAACTTGATTATCATGAGATCAAGGGAAGCCGAACACAAATTGGGGTGGAAAGATAGTTCAACACTGATGCTGATCACATCAGGGTTGGATGTCTCTTGAAGCTCCCTGTAAGTGGTCATAAATAACTATATTAAGAAAGATACAAGGAGCATAAATCGGACTTGGAGTTGTGTGGTGTTTTCAAAAGGATTTTCAATTGGTGTTTTCAAACAATCGATTAATATTTTGAATAAAAGATCTTCTTATACTTAACCTCACAAGGAAATTTTAAATTTAAGTGATTGTTTTAATTTCCCAAAGGCACGGGGACGGAAGGCGTCCATCGCGACCGGGTTCTGCGGGATCATAGTGTACATCAAGGATATTTTTGATTGCTATACATGCTCTGACATGTTGTGTGGTATGTGTAATGAATGTTGTTTTTACTTGGATTTCCTAAAGTGTATACTATCAAGGCCTATGAGTCTAAATGTGGTGTTACATAGACCTATGTGTCTAAAGACTGTTATGTTATGGGGACCTATGTGTCCAAATGATGTGGATATGTTGCCCGGACCATTAAGTCCGAGGTTGGATGTAAAGGGTGGTTGGTAATGGAAGTTTTATGGCTATAAGTATTCCCGTATTCTAATCCAATGATGCGAGGAAATGTGAACTTCGAGGACGAAGTTCTTTTAAGGGGGGTAGATTGAAATACCCCAAACCTTGGTATGTTGTGTAAATGTTAAGCTATGGTATTTAAAGGCCAAAAAGTGCCTTAGAAACATAAATGAATCATTTAAACCATGGTAAACACAATAAAAACATAAGACACGGTATGAGCAAAAACATGCTCTAAGCCATGAGTGAACTTGGTTAGGACCCAAAGAGCCTACCAAGACTTGATAATGTTCAATTATGATTTAATAAGGCTAAATAAGTCCTTAGGAAACTTTGGTAGACAATGAAACCAAACAAAACACAAATAAATACCTTAAGGTCAATAAGAGCAAAAATGTGCTCTAAGCTTGGGATAAATGTGTATAAGACCTAATGGTCATACCTACTTTTAAATATGTTAATGAACATATTAAATCAGTTACCAAAGAAAACCAAGCTTGGAAACAAGTTAAAACACAAAATGTGCTTTAAGAAGTCTTAAAGCACGTTTTTGAAAAATTGTCTTGTAAATGAGTTTTGAATGGCTAAATGTCCATCATTACTCTTTAATTAATATGTGTACTATATAGTATCACATTTGGGTGGCCATATTAGTGGGAAATCAAAAATTTCACTTCTATGTGCCTTAGTTTGTGAATAGTAACTTTTATAAGCTAGTTTGTAACATATAATGTTATAAGTGATTAAGTTGGTCAACAAAGACCAAAGCACCCTTCTAACTATTTGGGGCCGGTTTCCTTAGTGACTCACCACACCTACACAAACAAATGAGTTAACTAAATGATAAAGCAAAAGTTACTATACACTTTAGTACAAATATCTTCTAAAAGCAAAAGCAAACCTCATTCTCTCATTTGCCTTCTCATTTCACACGGTCCCATTCTTTCTTCCCTTCTTCTTGTTCTCTCTCGGTAATGCTACTACTACCATGGAAGTTCCAACTTTGAACACATGTAAAATCTTGCTCACTTGTTCAAATCAAAAACAAACACCACCATTCTCTTAGTTAAGCCAAGCTCTACAATCTTGTCTCTTCAAAACTTCAAAACCTCCATTTCGGTGCCAAGAGAGACCTCCATGGGAAGAGCTTGAGCTCACCTTTTCACATATTCTTGTTCTCCTTTGCTTCAAGGTAAGGAAACTCAAAGAAAAATGACATTTCCTTCATGTTTTGTCATGTCCGAAAATCACTCTTAATGGAGTCATTATATTGCCTTGTTCTAGCTTCATTCCAAGCTTTCATGGACTAGGAGGAGTCCTCTCTTGATATATATTCAAGCTCTCTTTCCATACCAAGGTAAAACAATCATGTTAATACCTTAAGATAATATATGTAACTAGGGTTTACAATGAGATAAAGCTTAAAGCTTATATACTCATTTTAATGTTGGTATATTGTTTAGTTGTTGGCAAGGAAGCAAATGCCCTACCGGTTCTACAAGGAAACAAGAAAGAATTTGTGAGGAAAAGAGGTAAACAAGCTATCTCAATGTGGTTTAATGCCTTAGGAGAAATAAGCTTATAATGCTTGTTAAAACTACCTAAAGAGCAAATGGTAAATGAGCTAGTAAAATGCTCTCAAGGAGTTTATTAAAGGAATATGTATTGTTGGGTGTATTTGCAGGTCAAAGGCATTATTATGTGGGAAATTCAGTGTTTAAGGTTTATGCAATTTAAGGGCCTAAGAGCCATGCATTTAAGGGCCTAAGTGCCAAGCAATTTAAGTTATGCACTATATTGTGATGTAGTGCTTAATGTGTGAAGTTTGTGTATTAAAATGTGTTTGATGGATTTTAGGTGTTCTTGGATGAAATAAGGTAGAAACCTAAGTGTTTGGATGTGGGTATATACTAGAGAAGCTATGGCCAAATTTGGGAAATGTGTAAGAAGTTCTAAGTGTGGTAAGTGAGTTTTGGTGAACTAGGAAGGATTAAAGGTGAATGAAGGTTTACTTGAGAAGAAAACATGTATTAAGGTGATTTAGAGTGATGCAAGGATTTAGGTGTTGTCTTGGAAGTTCTAGAAATTCAATGTGTGTTCTAAGAATGTATTTAAGCCATGAAGAAGTTGTTTAAGGTTTAGGTAATGTTGATATTCAAGGAATAAGTGATGTTTGGTAAGATGTAAAAAGGAGATTTAGTTAGTAAGAAAATGATGCTTAAGAGATGATGTTAAGATGAGGAGAAAGTGTTTTGGGATAGTAGTCATTATAGGTGAAATGCCACCTAGAAATCATAAGGAGAAAACATTGTAAGTGTTAAGGAATTTTTACAAGGATATAAGTAAAGGTTTAAGGAATTAGGAAAAATAGTTTTGTGAGTGTTTAAGAATTTCTTAAGGGTGTGTTTGAAGTGCCAAATGGTGTTAGAACACATTAAGAGGCCTTAGGAGAAGTTTGGTGAAGAATTGACAAAGTTTGGGTAAGTTTAGGAGGCGACCGACCCAGGGGCCGACCCAGTTTTTGGGTCGGTCGAGCCTCTGTAAAATGTTGGGAAAATGTTCGGTGATGGTCCGACCCAAAAGGGTGGGTCGGACATGGGTCGGTCGGTCAGTTTTCAAAGGAAGGAAAATGTTCGCACATGGACCGACCCAGAATGGTGGGTCGGACGTGGGTCGGACGGGCACGATTATAAGGAAGTAAAAGGGTTCTGTAATGGACCGACCCAGCTGTGGGTCGGTCGGTGGGTCGGTCGGACCAAAAACATGGTTTAAGGTTATGAAATGATATGAGATGATGGGGATTGATAGGTAACGATGCCATAAGGTTGTTAAGGACATGTTAGGTGAGTTTTAGTGACAATAAAGTGGGCTAAAGGTTGTATTAAGATGCGAGAGTAAAACGTGTTAAAAACGTAAAGTTATTTAACCAAGTTAACGGGGAAAGTTATAAGCATTAGACTTTAAAACACACATGACCCCAATGTTAATAAAAGAACATGTCATGTCAACAGTTGTTCGAGAATTGCTCGAGGAACATAAGTGGACGTGGTAAAGTGGACTCCGGTGACAGGTATGGTTTTCTTGCAACCTGTGTCCTACCGGACACCGGCTTGTATGCCAATGTGTTTTTCTGTATGTTGCCACGTTATGAGAGAAATCATGAAACGAGTTTACAGTCGTTATTGTTATTGTATGTTTGCGTGCCGATACCGGTAACCTCGAATGCGCTTGAAGGGCTAGTTAACCTCTATTAGGTAAACGTAGGAGAACGGTATCCGGTAACAACGTTTCCGACTTAAGGAACGTTCTAATCACGGCTATGCGTGAGTTGGTTATGTGATGTTGGTGCGTGTGTTGTATGTGAAGTATGACTCTCTCATCCTTGTGGCTTAACTCGGTTATGATACCGTATGGTGTGGTTGTGGTAGGCTCCGTAATGGATCTCTAACTACTTATTTATAAGAGTCTATGGGCTAATGGGGGTGAGGAGTCCGGATTGTTTCCGGCCACGCGTGTGATGGTGGGGGTCGTTATCATATCCAGTTCGGCTCCCTTGGTGTATGTTTAGGTGGTATTCCAATTTGGTTTCAACCTTCCCTTAGCTTATCCAAAGCTAGTTTACTGACTCACGTCGGGCCATAGGGGCATACTGTGTTGTTTGGTGTGCTTGGGATCACTATATCCGACACACCTTGGGTTTAAGTCAACCGTTCAAATAACAGGATGGTGATGAGGTAATTAACGAGCTTGGTATGAGTTTGGCAACAATCTCTATGCTCATGGTATGGACTAACTATGATGGAAGGTTCCTTGTGAGAACCGAATTTATGATGTTATGTAATGTTATGGTGCTATGCAAATTCCCTTGCTATGCTAAGGTGTATATATATACATTTTGGATGTTTAGAACGATGGTGAGGTTATCATGTGTATGTAGAAACCAGAAAGGTTGTTATGTTTGTCATAAGGAATGAGATATGTTGTAAGTTATGGAATGTGTGGATCATGGAAATGAATCCCAGTTTGTGACAAGAGGCGTTTAAGGAAAACCCGATTGATGGGTACACGTCGTACGTTAAGGAAGTAGCTCCGTTTAGAGGAGAGCCACTCTAGGGTTTAAGGAATCATTGGATGGTTGGTTAAGTGTGGATGTTCTGGTTATAGGTTGAGCCCATTGAGGCGAAGTATTATGTGTTGTATGTTTATGGTTTGTATGCATGATTTAAATATAATCAACTGCATGCTAAGACGACAATTAGTCGTGCGTGGCCCGGTAGCATGTGGGCTGCGGGATTACCATACCAGCAAAGGTGCTGAGCCCCTTGGGGGCCACCCTTTCTCTTCTTTTCCTATTTCAGGTACGGAGAGCTGGAAGCCGTTCGAGAGTAGGACGGGGCAGATGTTTACACATGGGTAGCCATTTAATTGGCGTAAGTATGATAGGCGTAGTAAGACCGAAGTTATTATCGGCAGTAGTTGTAAATACTCGGTACAAGGGGAGTGTTGTATATAATAAATGTTGAAGCTGGGTGGAGTATTGTATTGTGTAGTTGCTCGGGAATCTAGTCCGTCGACCGATACAATGTACTGTATTAGCCTTAGCAGTGGGGGTTAACGGGTGTAACACCATTGGAATAATTAATGTGATGAGTTGAGGTTTCCGCTGCAGATTGTTTGATTGTGGTTGTTGTGGGGTGTTACATAGGAGTTTCTCTATCCTCTTTTCATAATTATCATATAACATTGACTTGCATCTCTCATGCACAATAACATATTACATAATGAATGGGTACTATGTTTACGTAACATAAGTTTCGATCATCAAAACAATTTCTTTGTGATATGCACAGTTTTACGCCTGATAAGTGCAAAACATATAGACTTACTAAGGTTTAATCACCTTATTAATTGCATCATTTTTAGTAATGTTTCTCACTTATCTTGGGTTTTTCCTATATTTATGTTGTTATATTAACTGATGTATTATATGTGTTAAAATGTAGGAAAAATGACAAACTAACACATAAGGATTAAAGAAGGTCACGTGAGAAGGCGCAAGAGGCTTGCAACCGCCACATAGGAGGCGGACGACACAGAGAAGGCAACCGCCCCCTATTGGGCGGACAACACTAATAATGCAACCGCTTGATAACGAGCGGACAAGAGGAGGAAATAGAGATAGAGGAGACCGCCTCATACGAGGCGGACAACACAAGGGCGACCGCCCCTTATTGGGCGGACGTGACAGAGAGAAAACTGAGAGTGTACCGCTTGATAAACAGGCGGACAAGATAGAGGAGACCGCCACTTATCTAGCGGACACGTGTAAATGGGCTTATCTTCTACGCCGACTCGCTCTGCAACTTGAGACGGCGCCTACCAGAAAACACTCACGCGTATGTTCCTGTCCCCTGCAATAAATGAAGCAATCAGTGAGGCTGCAATCAACGAGCTCAATCAATGAGCTGCTGCTATGCTTCTTCTCCTTCCTCTATAAATATAACGCTCAAACACCTTCTCCAGTGTCCTTCCAGAGGTTCCGTCCGTGGTTCCTCTGGAGTTCCAATTCACACCATCATTTCATCTTCGTACCACTACACTTTCACTCACTCGTTCATTTTCATCTCTAATCTCCCGCTTCTTCATTTGTTTTCTTTTCATCTCATTAATTTCACCTCTAGTCTCACGTATTTAAGTAGAAGACTGATAAGTGCAAAACATATAGACTTTTAGGATTTAAATACCTTATGAATTGCAATATCTGAAGCACTTGTTTCCCACTTATTATGCGTTTTTCCTAAGATTTATGCTTTGATATGAACTAATGCATTTTATGTGTTCAATGTAGGAAAAATCCATGTAATTAATTAGATTTACTCATGAGGATTCCAACGCAACAAACGGGGATCAAATCGGAGCTAAAACGAATATTCTAGAGGCAAATGAATTTTGGTCCGGACCAGTGTCCGGACCAGCTGGTTCGGACTAATGCTTTCCAGCGCATAAACCGTACAAAATCGACATGGTCCGGACCAGTGTCCGGATCACCTGGTCCGGACCAATTCATGCCAGCGCGCAAAACATATAGACTTTTAGGGTTTAAATACCTTATGAATTGCAATATCTGAAGCACTTGTTTCCCACTTATTATGCGTTTTTCCTAAGATTTATGTTTTGATATGAACTAATGCATTTTATGTGTTCAATGTAGGAAAAATCCATGTAATTAAGTAGATTTACTCATGAGGATTCCAACGCAACAAACGGGGATCAAATCGGAGCTAAAACGAATATTCTAGAGGCAAATGAATTTTGGTCCGGACCAGCTGGTTCGGACTAATGCTTTCCAGCGCATAAACCGTACAAAATCGACATGGTCCGGACCAGTGTCCGGATCACCTGGTCCGGACCAATTCATGCCAGCGCGCCCAAGAAATAATCGACGTCGTCCGGACCACCTGGTCCGGACACAGGTCCGGACACTGCTATTCTGGCAGCAGAAAAGGGGTCGTGTGAAGAGATAAAATCCTTATCTCTTCACACGCAAATACTACCGACTTACCACCCCATTTACCCTATATTTCTCTATAAATACACCTCCAAACCTCCATGAAATGATATCTCATTCCACCCCAAAATCCATGTCCATTTCACTCCACAAAATCACTCATTTCATCCACATAAATTCCATACTACATCTCATCCCATAAATCATTCCACTTCATACCGTTATCCTGTCCAACCTCTGTCAAAAATATTAGCAGATAAGATAGCGGAGCGGAAATAAACATCTTTTCAGATGTATTCCTCTACTTCTTATTCTGTCTTTAATATGTCAGGCTAAGGAGGATTTGCTCCGGGCAAAGGTTTTAATTATAGTTTGTATAATTATGTAATCTATATTTCTACCGGTTTAAAATAAATACAGTTTGTTACGCTTAAAGGCTTTCTCTCGCCATTTTAATAAATTACATGAATTTATTAAAATGCTTTCCTAAGTCTATTTTGATCAGACCAGGTGATAAATAGACAGGTTAATTAAGCCGTAAATCTGGAGAAAACTTATTATGATTTAATAAGTTAGTATTTACAGATGCAATTATAATTCCTCGAATTAACGTCCGTTTACATAGTATTGCTCGAACCTTGATTAGACCGAGCATTTTCTGGTAAACGAGTTCTTAAGGGTCTATGACTTAGTCCTTAGGATAATAACAGGAATTTTGCCAAACTAATATATTAAAACCGGTAGAGATAGCATAATTAATCAGATTATATAAAACCTGAACCCGGAGTCCCGTTTAATATTATCTTCCACTCAGTTAATTTAATCTGTTGTTTTACTTTACAAAACGAGTCAATTATCCCCCCTTTTGACAAGCTTAGGTTCTATTTTATTTCGCTATAAGTCCCACGGTTTGACCCCGGCCGCTTCTGTTCTCTATACTACTACTGCGACCGGGTTTTGTTTGCAGCCCGACGGATATTTTGAGTATTAATTTCTCTCTTTATAACTACACACCAGTTCCAATCACTCACGATAAATCCATCTGCAAAATGGCGCCGTTGCCGGGGACTTGATTTAATCTAGTCCCTAAGCCCCGGTTAATTCACCTGTTTAATTACAATAATCTGTTAATCTACTAAAAAAAAACTTTTAATCCAATTTTGGACATATAACCTCGACATCTGACTTGGACAGTGGACATCTAACTTCTGATCTGACTTGGACATCTGACTACTAATTTGTTAATATTATTGTTATTTATTTCTGTCATTTCGTTCCATTGTCATTTCGTTCCATTGTCATTTCGTTCCATTGTCTCTAACTACTAACTTAAATTCAGTCATTTCGTTCCATTGTTATTTCGTTCCATTGTCATTTCTTTCCATTGTATACTAACTACTAACTTTAAATTTCTGTCTACTAATTCCTAACATTTTTATTATTCTAACGTATAACCAGTTCTTTTCTCTGTTTTGAGTGGTGTATGCCTTTCACCAGGTCACAGAGCCTCCCAGAGAATATTAATCACACGGTTGGTTACATCCCAGAAATCGAGAGAACCTTTCTGCGCAATCTCAGGCAGAGACGAACTCAACGAAATACCACCACAGTGATAGATTCTGACCCGGAAACTAACATGGCAGCTACACCAGCAACGGTTCGAAATATCAACAGGCCGTCTAACCAAGGACAACATCCTGCTATCATCCTTCCTCACCTTAGCCCATCCGAATACGATGAGTGGCAGAAACTGAAGCCATATCATCAAATTCGATGTGTGAAGGAGTTGGGCATGTTTGATGGCACCAGTCCAGACGAAGCCCTGTTACATGTTACAAAATTCCTACAACATGCCAACAGCCTTACTGCAACCGACGCAGTACTTCAATATGCAAGATTGTCTTTATTCCCACACAGCCTGACGGGAAACGCGAGCAAGTGGTATCACAGCTTAACACCGAGTACCATTGGTACCTGGGACGACATGGCCACCAAGTTCTATGACAAATTCCTACCTCCGAGCCGAACTTTGGAGATGATTGCTGAAATTTATTTTCAAGCAACCAGGGTCGGAGAATATTTGTGAAACTTGGGACCGTTTCAAAGGTCTACTACTCACTTGTCCTCACCACGGTCTGACGAAAGCGCAACTATCACAGTTGTTCTACAAAGGCTTGACTGGTCCGTGCAGAACAATGGTGTTATCTTCGTTAGGGGCTGACATTCTGAAAAAGCCAGGAGCACAATTTCTGAACAGCATGGAATCTCTCTGTGAGGAAATCAGAGACTGGGCCTCCGGTGGATCAAGGAGCGGTACTCCAGGATTATATCATGTCGGGGAAAGTGATAACAAGTTCGATCAATTAATGAAAAGCCATGAGCAACTCATGGAAAGCAATGCTCAGCAAGCAACAAAAGTGAGCACTCTACAGAAAGTGGTCGAACAGATGGCTATGAATTCCTTCCCTCAGCAAGCTAAGTCAATGATTTCCCGACCACCTACTACCCCTCCAGGCTATGCTCCTCAATCTCAACCATCACCAACAATTTCTTGTACGCAATGTTGCGGGCCTCATGAATGAACAATGCCCCCAATACAGAAATTAAAGCAGCGGAGGAAGCAAACTACATCACCAACATCAGGATACAGACAACCTTGGCAACGTAACATGCAATCCAACCTTCGCTACTCAAACACCGAAATCCAAAACCCACATACCCTACAAACATCCCAAAATTACAGACCTCAGTCCAATTTCCAAGGAGGCCAAAGGCAATATCAACAACAGCCTTATGGCAATGAAGCTTCATCGAGCCGACCAGCTCCCTCCTTCGAATCTGAGTCTGAATGTCTCAATGCAGAGATGTTTAAGGCAATGATGGGTAAATCAGAGATACGCAAGAGAGGTCGCAGCTCTGCGCAAAGACCAAACAGCCTTGCAGTCTCAGATTCAACAACTCCTTACCCAACAAAGGCCACCTGGTAAATTTCCCTCACAGACCAATCCAATCCAAAGAGTTTGCAGTGCAATTTACGTAGTGGACCAGCCCATCACATCAGCTCAAAAGGAGCAACAACCCGAGAGTGAAATGGTCCCTGAAGTGGAGCAGCAGGCCGAGGAAGAATACCTCGACATGAACCAAATGAAGCTCTATGCCAAATTAGTTGCGATAAACGAAATGATGGAAGGTCCACTAGACCTTACATCACAGCAACCGGAGAGCAAACTGGTTCATGTAGTGGACGATTTACCTGAGGATTTGAGTTACTCAATACCACCACCCCCGTTCGAAAATGAGCAAACGGTATCAAACCTTCTGCTTGAGCTTGAAGACAAGCCATCAGAGGACAACTTCTACCTCAACTTCATGGAGTCTCCTCCCTCTGAAGTCAATTACCATTATTTTCCCTCCTTCTCTGTGCTATACCCAGACAATGAGGATTGTTACATCCTCAGAATGAAGAGGAGGAAATGCTCGCTCCCGCCAGAACATCCAAACAAAATACCAATATCACCTTCGAGGAACCACCTCCCTCTGAAGTTGAATTCAACCAAGGCTCTTCCTTGAGCCTCTCAAAGAAGACGAGGATTATTACATCCTCAAATTCGAAGAGGAAAAGCCATCCAACTTTGATCTTCATCTGAGGATCACAGCCTTCCCCTCTTGTGCAACAAAGAAGTAGGGTGGAAACTCGCAGTCGCTCGCTGAGTGAGAAGGCCATCTTTCCATTTGATCCAGGGTCAGAATTTGAAGATACAAATTTCCCAGAAGTTCTCCCTGAACCACTCAACGCAGTTAAGGATGTCTTCATCCTAATTTGAAAAGGATGATACTCACACTAAGGATCATCCATTGGAAAATTTGGGCCCTTCGACAAAGAAAAATAATGCCCACCCCACCACCCGTTGAAGCTCACTTCCACCTTCATTTCGTTCCAGAGGAGGAAATTTACATCCTCGACTTGAGCAAGCACCACCACTACCTTCTTGCACCCATACGGCTAAACAACAAAAGGAGAATGTTTACATTCTCCAGTTTGAGGAAGCACTACCACCACCACCACCGGATTTCAATACAATATTAATGGCACAAACACCTCCTTCAAAACCAGGTTTTGTGGAGTTTGTCTTTTCCTACTATAATTGTTGCCGTGATTCTGTTTTGATCCAGGTGGTTCGGTCCTACATATTGCCAATTTCCTGTTCCCGGTACTTCCATTGTCAACATTCATTTATGATCCGGGATAATAAAAAAAAAACGTCTAGCTAGAGACGTTAAACCCGGGCAGCTCGGTGGGAGGCAACCCACTATCTATCTTTTATCTTTCCTTTAATTTACTATGTTTTTCCTTTTTGTACTATATTTCCCTTTTATTTGCTATAATAAAATGCAGGCTTCACTTGAGTTCTTCTCGCTGTGTAGAATATTCGTTACAGGTTAATTCATGACATTCCACAGCAACACTCAAGTGTGGGGGAGCTCTACACACTCTACGAAATCTGGGGAGTACACTCTTTCCTTTACTTTGCTTGCCCTATTAATTTTATTTCATCTACGCAATGAGGGCATTGCTTGAGCTAAAGTGTGGGGGAAGAACCTAGGACATCTAAATGCTTAAAATTTGTTAAGTCTCTCTGCTTATCTTCTGCTTACCTCGCATTTGTTCAAAAATTGAATTATGTACCTTGCTAATGTAGGTTGTTCTCTTTAAAAACAAATACTAATATGAATTGTGGGATAAAGGGTACAAATTTTTAAAAATTTGACATTTTTTACTTTTGAGGAGCATTTTTATATGCGGTGTGACCAAATAATCTGCAAATTGGTTGGATTTTATTGCTCAGGGTTTCTTTCTTGCCTTCTCTCTTAGGGATTGCTAAGGGGTATTTCTCTGTAAAAAAAAAGAAGAAGGAAAAAAATAATAAGGGACTTGCGAGACACCATTGGTAACCAACAAAAGAGAGTTGAGTGTTCTTAAATACAAAGGCGTGATGCCTACATTTTATCTTCTCTTCCCTTATGCAAAAGTGAAACAAATGCATAAATCTATTTTTCCTTTTGTTTTCTCCTCAAATGCCCGTTCTTGAGAGAAGTTGGCCATGGTAAAAGTTCTCAGAGTCACCTAAACAAAAGAAAACATTTAAGTACCTTGGATCATACCCTGAAACTCTATATTTTATTTTTACCCTAAGCACACCTATGCCACCAGCAGTTGTTGGATCACACTCCTCAATAAGTTAAAAAGATCATGAACTGTTCACTTCTTTATCCTACCCTTCATAATAATATTTGTTAATATTGAGCATTCCCTACTTACTTGGGTACATGGTTTTGCTTGAGGACAAGCAAAAAGATAAGTGTGGGGGTGTGATAAGTGCAAAACATATAGACTTTTAGGGTTTAAATACCTTATGAATTGCAATATCTGAAGCACTTGTTTCCCACTTATTATGCGTTTTTCCTAAGATTTATGTTTTGATATGAACTAATGCATTTTATGTGTTCAATGTAGGAAAAATCCATGTAATTAAGTAGATTTACTCATGAGGATTCCAACGCAACAAACGGGGATCAAATCGGAGCTAAAACGAATATTCTAGAGGCAAATGAATTTTGGTCCGGACCAGTGTCCGGACCAGCTGATTCGGACTAATGCTTTCCAGCGCATAAACCGTACAAAATCGACATGGTCCGGACCAGTGTCCGGATCACCTGGTCCGGACCAATTCATGCCAGCGCGCCCAAGAAATAATCGACGTCGTCCGGACCACCTGGTCCGGACACAGGTCCGGACACTGCTATTCTGGCAGCAGAAAAGGGGTCGTGTGAAGAGATAAAATCCTTATCTCTTCACACGCAAATACTACCGACTTACCACCCCATTTACCCTATATTTCTCTATAAATACACCTCCAAACCTCCATGAAATGATATCTCATTCCACCCCAAAATCCATGTCCATTTCACTCCACAAAATCACTCATTTCATCCACATAAATTCCATACTACATCTCATCCCATAAATCATTCCACTTCATACCGTTATCCTGTCCAACCTCTGTCAAAAATATTAGCAGATAAGATAGCGGAGCGGAAATAAACATCTTTTCAGATGTATTCCTACTTCTTATTCTGTCTTTAATATGTCAGGCTAAGGAGGATTTGCTCCGGGCAAAGGTGTAATTATAGTTTGTATAATTATGTAATCTATATTTTTACCGGTTTAAAATAAATACAGTTTGTTACGCTTAAAGGTTTTCTCTCACCATTTTAATAAATTACATGAATTTATTAAAATGCTTTCCTAAGTCTATTTTGATCAGACCAGGTGATAAATAGACAGGTTAATTAAGCCGTAAATCTGGAGAAAACTTATTATGATTTAATAAGTTAGTATTTACAGATGCAATTATAATTCCTCGAATTAAACGTCCGTTTACATAGTATTGCTCGAACCTTGATTAGACCGAGCATTTTCTGGTAACGAGTTCTTAAGGGTCTATGACTTAGTCCTTAGGATAATAACAGGAATTTTGCCAAACTAATATATTAAAACCGGTAGAGATAGCATAATTAATCAGATTATATAAAACCTGAACCCGGAGTCCCGTTTAATATTATCTTCCACTCAGTTAATTTAATCTGTTGTTTTACTTTACAAAACGAGTCAATTATTCCCCCTCTTGTGACAAGCTTAGGTTCTATTTTATTTCGCTATAAGTCCCACGGTTTGACCCCGGCCGCTTCTGTTCTCTATACTACTGCGACCGGGTTTTGTTTGCAGCCCGACGGATATTTTGAGTATTAATTTCTCTCTTTAATAACTACACCTCTTCTAATCACTCACGATAAATCCATTCTGCAAAGACCAAACTATTTGATATGTTAGGCTAGAGTACGTATACTTTGCGAATGATTATTATGTTCTGTATTAATTATGCAATGTTTTTACTGGTTTTAATTTAATGAAGTTTGTTACGCTTAAAGCTCATCTCTCGCCTTTTTAATAAATGTCATGAGTTTATTAAATTGCTTGCTAAGTCTATTTTGATCAGACCAGGTGATAAATAGATAGGTTGATTTAGCCGTAAATTTGGAGAAAGCTTATTATGATTTAATGAGTTAGTATTTTCAGATGCAATTATATTTCCTGGAACTTAATGTCCGTTTACATAAGAGTGCTCGAACCTTGATTAGACCGAGCATTTCTGGTTAACGAGTTCTTATGAGGCTATGACTTAGTCCTTAAGATAATTAAAGGAATTTTGCCAGACAATTATAATTAAACCAGTAGGAATAGCATGAAAGAGCAGATAATATTAATCTGAACCAGAGTCCCGTTTAGTTTATCTGTTAATTTAGTTAACTTTATCTTTCTCTTTTATTTATAAAAACAAGTCAATTAATCCCCCCCCTTTGTGACACGATTAGGTACTATAATATGTATATTAGTCCCGTGGTTCGATATCCGGTCGCTTACATTTTCACTATACTACTGCGACCGGGATTTGTTTGCAGCCCGACGTTTATTTTGAGTTTTTAATTTCTTTTCTTTTAATTTTACACCATTTCAACCACTCACTTTATAACGTCTGCAAAATGGCGCCGTTGCCGGGAACTAGATTTATACTAGTTCCTAAGCCCCGGATTATTCACCTGTTTAATTTTAAATATTTTGTTCTTTTTAAATCTGTTAATATTATGTCTATAATATTTTGTTTATTGTTAATATTAATTATCTACTATATTCTGTTAATATTAATTATCTAATAATCTGTTAATATTAATTGGACACCTGACTCTGGACATATGACTACGGACATCTAACTTCTGACATCTAACTTCTAACTCTTATTAACATTTACTTTCCATTGTCTCTAACATTTAATTTCCATTGTCTCTAACATTTAATTTCCATTGTCTCTAACATTTAATTTTATGTAATTAACCGCTAACTTATAATTTATGTAATCTAACCACTAATTCTTAATTTTTGTGTACTAATGTTTAATTTGTTTATTTTTTATTCGTTATTGTTACAAAAAAAAAACGAAACAGGGGTTGTCCGCGAGGACAACCGCCCCGTTTCAGGCGGACTACACACAGACAACCGCCTAATAACTGGCGGTCTCACACAACACACAACGCCCCGTAAGAGGCGGACTTCACACGCCTGCAACCGCCCCATAAGAGGCGGTCACACATACCCATAACCGCCTAATAACACGCGGTCGCGTCTCGGCCCAAAAAAAAAAAAACGAACTAAAACGCTGCGTTTTCATAATTCCCGTTCTTCCCCAATTCTCTGAACTCCAACCTCGACCCGACGAAGACTAGCAGGAAGAACAGACGCGCGACCAGCTCCTCCCTAAATCGACACAGCTTCTTCAATTCTACACCAAATCACGCAAGGTTAGTACCGAAATCTTTGTTTTTCAATTCTCTACGATTCTATAGCTTTCAATTCCACAAATGATGAACTACACTAGGAGAAATTAAGGACTAAACTTTCGAAAACCTAGGTCGACGGGTTTAGAATTTTCGAGTTTAATTTGCAAATTTGTCTTCGAAATCTTCTTCTATTAATCATAATATACATACACAAGGTTAAATCTACACTGATTATACTTAAATTTGTCGTTTTGGATGAATTTCAAATTTAGGTATATGTAGATACGAGACTTGCTATGTTAAAATAGCATTCTCCAATTGTATTATGCCTTGTTTTATTAAACGAATGAATTTATGATTATAGGTTGTTATATGTGGATTTAGGCTGATAACGGTATTAAAATACCTAGCGTTTGACTGAATTAATTATGGAGAAACGAAGAATTTTAGGGAGGTTCTGTCGAATTTTCGACAGAATTTTCGACAGAATTTATGTTGTATAAATATCCTGTTTATATTTCATATTATTTTTTCTTCTTAATTTCTATTTTTGCTAATTACTAAGTTGTGTTTGTTAAATATTAATACTCTGTTTAAATATTTAAATATTAAATTGTTATCCTATTAATGTTTGTTTGCTTTTAATTTAAAAATATATTAGTATGCCTCGTGTTCATGGTGGCAACTGTCCCGGTGCATCTTCTTCTGCACCTTCTCCTCGCTCAGACAGGCCAGGGACCAGCACAGCCTCCACCACCACCACAGTGATTTTATTTTATTTTATTTTCTTGTTTTTTTTATTTTATTTTATATTTCTCTGACTTTTTGTAGACTATTACTGTTTAAACCTTATCAAACTTCTGGAAGGTAACAGTTCGGTTTGCTTCATGTTTTTATTTTATGTAGTACTTTATTATTTTTGCTTAAAGTTATTTATGCCTAATTATTTATGTTTATCATATTTTTATTTTCTTTTTGGTGCCACTTGAGTTCTGCTGGCTATATATGATTTTCTTTTCAGAATAAATATTCGAACATATAGCTGAACTCGCCTATGGGAGCAACCTCAGTTGCTCTAGGAATTTGATACCTTTGGTTGAACACTTGGGCGAACTTAAGTGTGAGGAACGTCTCACCCCTACCAAAGCTCTAAGTGTGAGGAAGGATACCTTCCTCAATCTACGATACAAGGGGAGTTTCAGTTCTTCCTTTATTTTATTAATGTTCAACCTGTATTTATTTAATCCTTTATGAGTCTGTCATAATTTGAAAGGTCCTTTTCTTGATTCTAATTCTGAACAATGAGGACATTGCTCCTCTTAAGTGTGAGGAAGGAGAGACCTTTCCCTGAAATTATGACAGTAGTTCGGTAATGCCACACTCGCTTTCTGCTACTCTAAACTGCCTATAAAAAAAAATTGCAAAAAAATGAGATAAAATAATTGTAGAAGTGTCTGAAATTATGTCAAGTGACAACTGAAAGATAGTTTTATTTAAAGGAGTTTGTATAAAATTATTTTCCATCAAAATACTCTATTTTTCCTCGAAAAATAATAGATCTGCTGATTGTAAAAACCAATTTAGTTTAGCTTGGGATTATGGAAATATGTGGATAGTCAAGGAAAGAAAAGGATAAAGACAAGGTACTCCGCTGTTTATGAATTTTTTTTTCTAACCAAAACAGGCCTCGTCTATCCGGTTATTAAGTTCTTTGGGGTGCTTTAACACCTATCTACCTAAGGTCTCGTGATCTGGGATAGAAGACCCAACACCGCTACAAGGATAGAGAGAAAAGTCTGGGGTACAGAAAAATAATGCAATTAAAAAAAAAAAGTATTAAAATAATATGTGCTTTGTATATACAATTTGCACATTCAAAAAAAAATGTAAATAATAAATTGCAATTATATTTATGAACATGAGTACGTGGTGTTGAAAGGTATTGCGGAATAAGGCATTACTTCACACCCCTTGTCATCCCGGGTTAGTGAATGAAATTGGTTGGAAATCCCAGGTTAATCTAACTTGTTTTCTACAGTCTAGTTTTTCTATGCTTTTATTAAATTGTTCTTCTTCATTGTTTATAAAAACCTACTTCTAAGAGCAGAATTATTCTTTCAAGTTGTCACTTTGTCTAAATTCCCTTCTACACTTATTTAATCTTGTTTTATTATTTTGGCTTAGAGATAATTTTATTCCTTATTTGCTTGAGGACAAGCAAAAGTCAAGTGTGGGGAAGTTTGATAAGTGCAAAACATATAGACTTACTAAGGTTTAATCACCTTATTAATTGCATCATTTTTAGTAATGTTTTCTCACTTATCTTGGGTTTTTCCTATATTTATGTTGTTATATTAACTGATGTATTATATGTGTTAAAATGTAGGAAAAATGACAACTAACACATAAGGATTAAAGAAGGTCACGTGAGAAGGCGCAAGAGGCTTGCAACCGCCACATAGGAGGCGGACGACACAGAGAAGGCAACCGCCCCCTATTGGGCGGACAACACTAATAATGCAACCGCTTGATAACGAGCGGACAAGAGGAGGAAATAGAGACAGAGGAGACCGCCTCATACGAGGCGGACAACACAAGGGCGACCGCCCCTTATTGGGCGGACGTGACAGAGAGAAAACTGAGAGTGTACCGCTTGATAAACAGGCGGACAAGATAGAGGAGACCGCCACTTATCTAGCGGACACGTGTAAATGGGCTTATCTTCTACGCCGACTCGCTCTGCAACTTGAGACGGCGCCTACCAGAAAACACTCACGCGTATGTTCCTGTCCCCTGCAATAAATGAAGCAATCAGTGAGGCTGCAATCAACGAGCTCAATCAATGATGCTGCTATGCTTCTTCTCCTTCCTCTATAAATACAACGCTCAAACACCTTCTCCAGTGTCCTTCCAGAGGTTCCGTCCGTGGTTCCTCTGGAGTTCCAATTCACACCATCATTTCATCTTCGTACCACTACACTTTCACTCACTCGTTCATTTTCATCTCTAATCTCCCGCTTCTTCATTTGTTTTCTTTTCATCTCATTAATTTCACCTCTAGTCTCACGTATTTAAGTAGAAGACCAAACTATTTGATATGTTAGGCTAGAGTACATACTTTGCGAATGATTATTATGTTCTGTATTAATTATGCAATGTTTTTACTGGTTTTAATTTAATGAAGTTTGTTACGCTTAAAGCTCATCTCTCGCCTTTTTAATAAATGTCATGAGTTTATTAATTGCTTGCTAAGTCTATTTTGATCAGACCAGGTGATAAATAGATAGGTTGATTAAGCCGTAAATTTGGAGAAAGCTTATTATGATTTAATGAGTTAGTATTTTCAGATGCAATTATATTTCCTGGAACTTAATGTCCGTTTACATAAGAGTGCTCGAACCTTGATTAGACCGAGCATTTCTGGTTAACGAGTTCTTATGAGGCTATGACTTAGTCCTTAAGATAAAGGAATTTTGCCAGACAATTATAATTAAACCAGTAGGAATAGCATGAAAGAGCAGATAATATTAATCTGAACCAGAGTCCCGTTTAGTTTATCTGTTAATTTAGTTAACTTTCTTTCTCTTTTTTTATAAAACAAGTCAATTAATCCCCCCCCTTTGTGACACGCTTAGGTACTATAATATGTATATTAGTCCCGTGGTTCGATATCCGGTCGCTTACATTTTCACTATACTACTGCGACCGGGATTTGTTTGCAGCCCGACGTTTATTTTGAGTTTTTAATTTCTTTTCTTTTAATTTTACACCATTTCAACCACTCACTTTATAACGTCTGCAACGCCTATACGTAAAACATACTCTAAGCGGTTTCTCGCCCTACCCCCCTTAAAAAGGGTTACGGCCGCGTAGTCGACCATATGTTATCACTGAACATTGGTTCACTAATTCGAGTATCATGAATTGTTTTAACTTCAATGAAGTTAATTAACTCATAACTGGGTTCAGTTCTAGCCTCTAAGGCTTCAAGGCGTTTATGGTTAGCCAGTTACTCTCATTTGCTAGGTATACTTAACCTTTGAATTACAGCACACTAGCTTCTGCTACGTGACCTGATAACTACAGCTTAACTCGCCCTTTTGGTATTCTCAATGTATTAATCAGTCCCTTTTTATCCCTTTTGTCTTGGGAATAAAGGTTTCTCAGTCGTCGCTTGGTACCTCTTACCGTATGCGAATTCGACGAGTTATAGATTTTCTCCCCAGTTCTCTAGAAATCTATTTCGTATAACACTATATACCTTCATGATTATTCACTTACTTTTTCCCGACTTATTGTCAGTTGAGGTCAAGCTACTACGTAGTATGTAGTGATTCCTCATTTAATAATGGCTTCTGAATTATGTTTGTTTACTTGTTTTTGTATAAGAATTCTTCATTCATACTACTTTGCATTTACCATCCATAGGTCCTGGGACCTGTGGGTTACTGCCCACGTTCTTCATGCATCTTTGGCCAACGGCGCACGGTTATTTCTCTAGATTTTCGCTCACAGGCTTCATTGACGTTTCTCAAGTTCCTAACTATCCCACAAGACATTACTACCCAAGTGCAATACAAAAACACCCAGTCCTACAGAGTGCAGAGGTGTAAACCCTTGACAGTAAATCCCTCATGTGATAGGAATGAACATGTCTCCTTTTACTATCTTTTCTGATCAACATCACATGGTGGTCTGGCTATACTCTTACAATGGTCGCTTGCTGCGTACCATGTTCTTACTCGTTTCTATGGCATCCGCTACTACTTAGCTTCCGCTCATGTGCTCCCGCCATTATACTATGGATCAATTAAATATACGACTCTGAACTCTCTATGCTACTTGCGCATTGTTTCCTCTGCAATTTATATTGCACACATACAGTGTTTACTACTTATCCGATTACTCTCTCGGTTTCCTTCCATTGCTATCAAAGCCTTTTACATACTATCTCTGTTCGATTTACTCCTTGGCAATAAACACATGGTCAAGTTTCACTACACCATTCTAGCGGTTTCACATTAATTTCTTAGGTGGTAGCCTTTCCCTAGAGGATTCACGCAATTGCCGTTCCCTAGGCTCCATAATCACGAGTGGTAGTTGGTTCGTACTCCACAAAACTCTTATGCCTTTACGTATATGTTTTAAACGTTTGGATCTACAAATTGTAGTTGGTTTACCGGCTTACAAGCCACATTGCCTCGAGTCATGCTCTTTGCAGGCTGTTTATACAGGTTTCTTCTACTCCGTATGCCATTAAATGGTTTGGAGGTATTTCTGGGCTCCTTGACATGGTTATCTCATCACACTTCCGTACCTGGAAGGCCCTTTAAATATGTTGATATTAATCCAAGCCCTCTGGAATTTAGGGTATCCCGTGTTACGTGGAATCCCATCGGGTTCTACCCGAGTGTTTGCTTTACAATTGTGTTCTCAACAAGATATTTCGTTCAACTACTGTTGACTCCAGCACCCTTCACGGATTGCTCCTGGGTGTTACTGAGTTGCGCCATTTCATCTGGGTTGAACTCATGGGTATGTTTAGTTACCTATTCCGCCTTGCGGTTATATACTTTGAACTATCCCATTTAGGGTTGTAATGTCTCCCGTTCTTGGGTAGACTACTGATGCTTTCCTCCTTACCTTCTTGGTCAGGTCGTTATTGCAAACAGAGAAATTGATCTACTAAAACTAAACAAATTAATCTAGAAAATAATAAATCAATCAGTCTGTCGGGTTGCAAAAGTCCCGGTCACTATAGTATAGAAAGTTAAGCAACCAAGTATCGAACCGTGGGACTTGAATAAATAAGCCTAAGTCCTATCCTAAATCCTAAGAAAACTGGAAATTCAGGGGGGTTGTGAATTGTTTTTGAAACTGAATCGAATAAATGCAAATCAGAGTTGAAATAAGCAATAGGTAAAAATGATGAGTTTGATAATATGAGTGGAACTCCGGGTTCGGGTTGTTCTCTTCTGGTTGAATCTAGTAACTCCTACAATTTAATTATGAGAAACGGAAAGGCCAATTCTTTCTATCTCTTCAATGCTAAATCCTAGTTCATTGAAGAGCTCACCTATCAGAACGTGTCAACTCTAATCTAGCAGTTGGCAAAACACATATAGGTGGAATAAGCACAAAGAATTGTTAGCATTTGTAGGAAAGATTATCTATCCGACTAATCCTTCCCCAAATTCCCAGGTTAATTCAAACTCCCTATTAATCACCTTGTCTGATCTTAATAGGTTTCGCAGAGCAACTCTATAACTCGTGAAATTAATAGAGAAGAAAATTGATAATCATTAACCTGAAAACAATCCATTACAGCCTCATAATCAAATTGCAGAATCTTTAACTACATTGAATCCATCTTGAACAAACCCTACCCCAGAGTTAAATTCCTACTAGCCAGACATTGCAAAGAACAGATAAATACAATCAACATAGAAATCATCTAAAAGAAGAAAACCCTTCTGTTGAACGACTATCCAGATCGATGGATGCAGGTGTAAGGTTGAAGATGATGGCCTCACTCCCTTCTGATGATGCTCCTCCAGAACGATGGTGATAAGCTTGATGAATGTGAATGAAGGTGAACTGATGCAATTGGCGTGGATGAATGGAGAGAACCTCGTTTATCAGTGTGAGAGTGTGTGATGTAATGATCGATGATGAATGAATACCCTCTCCCTCTGATTAGGTCATTTAAATA
Organism: Limonium bicolor; assembly: GCA_023374045.1. Taxonomy (NCBI): domain Eukaryota; kingdom Viridiplantae; phylum Streptophyta; class Magnoliopsida; order Caryophyllales; family Plumbaginaceae; genus Limonium; species Limonium bicolor. Next base: position 326,328,454 of record CM041779.1, read on the forward strand.
GGCTTCCCTCTCTCTTTTTCCCTTCAAAACACCGAGTTTATACTGAAATTATCGTGTCGTCCGAACATTGGTCCGACCTTCAATGTTCGGACACAATGCTTTGAGCGCTTCAATCCTAAAATTCTCGACTTGTGTCCGAACTTGGATGTTCGGACACAAGTTTGGACATGCTCCGTACATCAGACCTCCGGCTTTTCTTAACCATGTCCGAACTTCGATGTTCGGACTGAAGTTCGGACATTCCATCAGGCGCAGCATGTGAACTCTCGACTTGCGTCCGAACTTGGAAGTTCGGATACAAGCTCGGACATTCCTTCAGAATCCTCTAAATTCACCGTTCGGACTCCAATTCGACCCCCATTTGTTGCATCATCTCCCTTGTGAGTTAATCTACTGTTTCCTTGGCTTTTCTCTGCATTTAATCATAGAAAAAGGTATCAAGCCTTACCAAACAACAAACCAAAGGAAAACGGAAGATAAGTGTGGAATATTATCGATGTACGTATAAAAATTAGGCATTAAAGATCACTAAAACCATTCATATTTCCCACTCATCAAACCTCTCACACTTAACCTTTGCTTGTCCTCAAGCAAAGCAGGAGTAAAACGATTCAGAATGCCTCAGGGCCAAACCTTGGGATTGCACAAAATAAGGAGTTTAAGACACAATAATCACCCAGGAATCGATCTGCTCTTAACTGCATGTCTCTTAAACAACGAAGCACACTTTTAAAACAAAAGAATATGAAGAAGCCAAATCTGAAGTCAAAACATAGAGTAACTCAGAACCTTCCAACCTTTTCTCTTCTCAAACCCGTGGATGACAAGGGGTGTGAAGTTCTGCCATATTCCGCAGAACCTTTCAACACCACGTACTCATGATCTAATTTAAGGAATTGCCATAAACATAAGACTTTAAAGAACTTCCTCTTCTTTTTTTTTCTTTTGCATACATATCAATTTCACGCAAATAATTCATCCCCCAGACTTTTCTCTCCATCCTTGTAACGGTATTGGGTCTTTTATCCCAGATCAGACGACCTTAGGTAAATGGGTGATGAAGCACCCCTAGGACTTAATAACCGGATGGAAGAGGCCTGTTTTGGTTCAGAAAATAACTTAGATCAGAGGAGTACCTTGCCTTTATCCTTCATTCCAGACATTCTCATCATTCCCAAGGTTCCAAGTTAAACAAGTTCTAACTTCACAACTAACTTGTTCACAGACATTTAACAGAATTCAGCCATTTGAAAATATGATATGAGAACACACAGCTTTGAGCAAACCAACTCTAAAGGTCAGTACCGGACTCAACTCCACAACTAAAGATCCACCCAAGTATTCAACACTAAGAAGCACTCTAAGGGAATTACCCCCACATAGCCCAAAACCAAACAAAAAAAATTAGTGCGGGAATAAATGACTGACACATTCAGAAAGATCTCCCCCTTCCTCACACTTAATGAGGAGCAATGTCCGCATTGTTCAGAAATTTATCACAAAAAGGAGATCTGGCTAAATGTGTCACACTCACAAGGGGGAAATGAACAGGGACATAGGTATACACGTTAAAGCACGGGCCGAACATTAACCAAAAAGGAAAAGAAACTGAAACACTCCCCTGATTTCTTTTGTGATGGTTTTGAGGAAGAGGTTCTTCCTCACACTTAGTGTCCTGGTAGGTGTGAGCCTCGATTTTAAACCCTATCCTATGTTGATTAAAGCTGATTAGGATCTAAACGGGTTTTAGGTCCACTTATAACCTAAGATTAATAACTATGTCATATAACAATAATTATTAAAACCTAAGCTAGCTCACTGGAACCTATTATGAGTCGCCACCTAATTTTAACCTAGATCAAATTAGGAAAGGAGAGTTCGGGTTCGGGGGCTTGGTATTCGACTTATTTAGGGTTCAATTACTTTCATTACCCCTAGAAGTCGTTTTTCCTCTACTTAGTTAATTACGGCTTATTACGAGTCGTTTTAACCTAAGTGCGCAAGCTTCTGTTTTTTTGTGTTTTTTAGCATTTTTTGACAGAAAAATAAAGTGAAATTGAAAGCTACCTAAACTAGGGTTTCGGAGGCAGAATTAGGTCAAATTTTGCTTACGTCCGTAGCCACGGACCCCATGTCCGAGACCACGGACCCCAGTTAACCTAAACTATACAGAAGAGTCGAAAATAAAGAAAAACAAAAATTTGCAGGGTCCGGGGCCTCGGACAGGCTGTCCGAGGGCCCGGACATTATCAGAAAAAACCTAAATTTTGAATTTTTTAAATCCTGCCGCCGTCCGTGGGCGTCGGCTTTCGGACAGGGCGTCCGGGACCCGGACATAGCGTCCGTGGGTGCGGACCACCCTCGGACGGCGGCGTTGAGGCTGTTCCCGAAGGTGTTTTGGCTCAAATTTATGGGTGCGTAGCCTGAAAGATTCTAAACACGTTAGTGATTGAAAGTTTACAATTTGAATTCGATTATTAAACACGAAACTTAGCAAACAAGTTATTGGGCAGAAGCGAAAACAACGCTAATTCAGAAGCGATAAAAAGTCAATTCGACTCCAGATTTTAACACAGAGTAGTTAAAGTTGAACAAAGTCAGAAAAACAAGGCTTCAACCTGTTTACCTTGGATCTAATGAGACTCTTCACAACGGGGATCTTTTGATGCTTCGTTGATGCCGGTTTTGGATTGACTTCGAATTGTGCTTCTGACTCCTCCTCCTTTATGCTGTTAAGGACTTTCTCTTCTGTTTTGTGGTGGTTTTGTGTGTTTTTGGTGCTTGGAAGTTCAATAGGAGAAGGAAGGATGAGTTTTTGGTGATTTCGGAGTGATTTTGCAGTGTTTCGGTATTGGGAGTGTTGAAAACGTGGGAGGCAAGTAGACGGCTGTGTCTTCTGGCTATGGGGATCATCTCCTCTGCCCTAGGTCGTTTTTTGGAAGGCCTTTTATAGAAAGAGATGGCCAAGTTGATAGAACAGAATTTTTATCTAAAACCTTGATTTTGTGCTCTAAGAGAATCTGATTTTTTAAAATATGTTGCAAGCCGATAAAAATTATGAAAATTTAACTGAAGGTAAAGAATGATTTTTAGGAATTTTGAGAGTTGGAATCGGGTTATTTTGATAAATAACCGATTATAAAAATCTCACAATCTGGAATCTCCCAAAATTCATAACTTATTATTAGAAAGTCGAAATTACGAAATTCCAACGGCATTAGTCTCTAATAATCATCCTCTACCCTGTGTTAAAGTTTCATGACATTTTGTTTTGATTTCGGTATTTTCTAGAGGAGAGAGAAAATTGCAAAAAATGATTGAATTTCTCTTTTAAATTTTGGGATAAGGTTCCAAATAAAATAAATTCAGGTTTATGACTGTGTGTAGTCATGCTAACCATGTGACAATTTATTTTAATTTTGAAAACCCTTTTATTTCTATTTTGAGGTTATTTCATGTGTTAATTATTAAAGAAACTAGCTTATTAAAAGCTTAATTTCCAGAATAAATATATCAGAAAATCATGAAATACCTTCATAATGACTATGATATTGGAAGTGTTGGAGATAATGAACAAGTCATATGAAAATAGAAAATCCCGAGAATGTCCTTGGAAAATCCTGCATCGGTGCATTTTGACCATTTTGCCCTTCGTAACACGTATGCCTTAGAGACTACTCCGAGGGGGTTGGAATTTTGGGTATAACAGATTGCCCCCCGTCAAACTAGACTTTGTAATGGAAATGAAAAGGCTAGTTGATGCTTGAGTGATACCCCAAAATTTTGGATCTTAAAAGACCCCTCGTGCAATTGAAATCCAACAAGTTGTGTCGAGCTGTTCTAAGGCGTGACTACCTATGAGTAAAGTGGAAGATGTCGAGCGATTCTAAGGCGTCGGACACCAATAAAAATGAAGGCCCTAAAAGGATAGGAGTAACGTCAGACTATTCTAAGGCGCCGACTACCTATAAGGATGATATGATGTCAAGCTATTCTAAGGCGTTGACTACCTATAACGAATGAGATGTGTCAAGCTATTCTAAGGCGTTGACTACCTATAACGAATGAGATGATGTCAAGCTATTCTAAGGCGTTGACTACCTATAACGAATGAGATGATGTCAAGCTATTCTAAGGCGTTGACTACCTATAACGAATGAGATGATGTCAAGCTATTCTAAGGCGTTGACTACCTATAACGAATGAGATGATGTCAAGCTATTCTAAGGCGTTGACCACCTAAAATGAATGAGATGATGTCAAGCTATTCTAAGGCGTTGACCACCTAAAATGAAATGAAGTATGCCGAACATTCTAAGGTGTCGGGAACCTGTAATGCAAATGTAGATGTCATGCGGAAGAAGATGATATGATATGATGATGATGCTCGGATGCTTCTGGGGACCGAAACCCGTTCCAATGCTCCTGGTTGGTATACTATGGGGACTTATTGCCTCTGCCCACCAACTGGGGTGCTGGGATAACTTCTAGATTACCAAGGGGACTTATTGCCACTGCCCACTAGTTGTTTCTCCCAAGATGTTGACATGAAGATGGGGACTTATTGCCTCTGCCCCGCCAACTTAGATCACGCTCTACCTCGCACTGAAGATGATACTAGGTCTCGTACTGGTCTCGCACTGGATGATGACGCTCGATCTCGCACTGAAGAAAATGATGGGTCTCGCACGGAAGATGATACTAGGTCTCGTACTGGTCTCGCACTGGATGATGACGCTCGATCTCGCACTGAAGAAAATGATGGGTCTCGCACGGAAGATGATACTAGGTCTCGTACTGGTCTCGCACTGGATGATGACGCTCGGTCTCGCACTGAAGAAGATGATGGGTCTCGCACGGAAGAAATTGATGGGCTCGCACTGATGAAGATGCTTGGTCTCGCACTGAAGTCTCGTACTAAATGGATGAAGAAAAAGCTGGATTCCGCACTGATTCTGGGTCGCGCACTGAATGAAGATGTCTTGTACTAAAGTCTTGAAAATGATGGGTCTCGCACTGATGAAGATGGTAGGTCTCGTACTGAATGAGGAAACTGCAGGGCCTCGCACCGTTTTGGGTCTCGAACTAAAAATGAGTTAGGAAGATAATGGTCTCGTGCAAATGATGAAAAATGATTACCGGAGTGCCAATCATGGCAATGTATGCAATCAAAATATATGAAAGATACTCGTTCAAAACAGGAAACTGTTGGAAAAGGTGCCAAACTTGGCATTGTTGAGGTGTTATGCAAAAGTTGTAAAATGCAACTAAAGTGTTTGTTGGAAGCTTGCCAAAACAAGAAACTGTTGAAAAATATGTCAAACATGGCAATGCTTGAGAAAGACTCTGCTGAAAAAGGAAAGTGAAATGATCTTTTGCTGACTAAAAATTTTATATCCGCAATTTGTTTCTTGAAAAATGAACATGTCATTGGTGGAAGTGTGTGGTGTTTGTTGTGGTGCTGAAGGCTTTCGCCGGTGTTCAGGATTTGTGACAGACCTGGGATTGGGTTGTGATTTTGGATGGAGGTCAAGGCCAATGACGGGCTTGAGAGTGTGTGTGTGGTGGTAAGGACTTATGTGTGCCTGTGGTGGGATGGTGGTGCTCGAGCTTTGGGTTTTAATTGGTGTTGACATGGCAATTGTTGGAACCAACAATTGCCCCCAGTATTTTTCCCTAGGACAATCCGAGCTAGAGTTCATGGCAATCGATCGCGATCGATTGCCCCCAGTATTTTCTTTGATTAAACGTGCGAACAAGTCTCATCCTCACAGGGTTGAGGCTTATTCTTTGACGTGGTGCTTCCTAACCTACACTCGATGTGGTCGGTGTTTGCACTCATTTCTCGCTCATGGTCCTAACTTCTAAACCATTGAATTCGATATTTGATGGATTTACGCATTTGATCTGTTACTTTCACGTGATTAGATACACAACTATCAAGTCGGAAGTCTTTAAAGCTTATAACGTGGCCATAGGGTGTGATGAATGACAACAGGATCATGGAGGGATATTTGAGGTATGTGGAGCTTAAATGGGTGACCAAAGCTGCAACTTGCATTTTCTCCCGGAATTATCTTCCTTGTCTTTGAAGTAATTTGGCTACTTCGCGACGACTTCGCTTATGAGCTTGGAACTTAGAACTTTTGGGTTGTTCCTTGCATCTTCTTTCTTTTTTCCGATTTTGGATTTCTTCGAGGCTTTTCAGGTTCGCCTTTCTTTGAATTTCCTTTCCTTCGGGGTTCTTGTGTTTCCCGGTTTTGAACTTCGAGAGCTGTTTTTAATGTTAGCTCATTTGGATCCTGTGTCACCTTGGGACCATTTGCGGATCGTTTCGTCATGCTGGTAGCGGTTTTGCTTCTTTGTGAGGTTGCAGTTCGGGAGTCGGGCTCCTTGCTTCCTTTGGTCACCGGGTCGGTTATTCATCATTGGTTGGCTTGTTTGTGGAGCTTGTAGTGTTGTAAAAGAGGTCATACATGAGAAGCTCAGTGGGGGTGCCTAGGGTGTAATGTCAGGGTTCACAAGCTTTTGGATGTGTGGTGCTGTACCTAGGTGCTTCGTCATTCCTGATAGTTGTGTATCCATTCTTGTTACTTTTCGCAGATCTAAGAGTAAATTTACAAATTATCTCCTTCGGTCGGAGTTATGCCGTTTACCTCACCTTTGAATGTGGTCTCACCGGAGTCGTGTAAAAGTGACACGCTCATTCACTCATGGTTTTTCCGCTCAAGACACTCTCGTGAATTTCACTTAGAGACTAGTTCACACGCTTAAACGAAAGATGAAAGATGACGTACCTAAACTCAGATTGCCCCCAGTATTGATTTGGGGTTAATGACAACAATTTAAAAGATATGGATTTGGAACCGCTTTGGGGGTTATTTGGATGTCTTGGGATGAGCTGTGGGGTTTGGTAAGGCATGTTCAAAATTTCGGAAACAAAATACAAGTCTTTGCATGCCATTGTCGGGAAATAATTATTTCATGAACCATTTTCTCAAAAGAAACTTGTGTGAAATAAAATCTTTTTTGTTACCCTTTAGACTCGAAAATGTCATCCATTTGTGAACATGAGGAAGAAAATGAAAAATCGATGCTTCTTATCGGTGGTTTGAAAACGATCATTCTTTGAAAACTTTGAGCGATGCATTTGAAAGATGAATGTTTTAGCAAGTTATGCAGTAGAATGCATGGGATCCCTAAACTTTCCCTTGAATTTGAACTCTGCTGAACCGTCTGATGTCGGCATGCTGAAGACTCGAGCTCTTGACTGCTAGGATGTCGTTAAGATGACCGTGACCGTCTTCTTCTTGGACTCTGTGTGGGCCTGAAGGCCCTTAATCTGGAGGTGATATGTACAGGCTGAAGGAAGCCATATGAACTATGAATGGGCCACTGGGCCGAGAGAGAAACTTTGAAGTCTAAGATTTGTTTGATGTTCCTGTTGGGCCTTGAGGCCAGAAACAACAATGAATGAAAAATTATCTTGAATTTGAATGAGTTGAAACCTAAACAAATAGTTTTGAGTGGGCCTAAAAGGTATGACACCTAGATCTAGGACTTTGGGCCAGGGCCCGAACAAAAGGTTCACCTAGACTAGAATGGGCCTTGGGCCGAAGTGGAAAAGCCTGATTGATTTTCATGTCTTATGGACTGCTTTAGGTAGATTTGTTTTTCATGGGCCTAGAACTAAATTGATAATTCAAATTAGGCTGAAAGAGAAATCACCAAAGTCTAAACTTTTGGGCCGAAGCCCAAATGACACACAAATCAAACCAAACAGGGCCTCTGGGCTGTAAACGATAAAGCTGCCAATTCGGGTTGGGCTGAGTTGAGGTAGGAGAGGTTCCTATCAATTTCTAGGCTGCGTAGTGGGCCGATCATACAAGCAAACAAGGCCCACACAAATTCAACATGTCCTCACTTGACGGTTAAATCAATTTGGGTATGGATCGATCCGGAGAGGTGCTTGGGGCTCGGGCCCAGGTCGCCACAAAGGAATAGGGCTTGCACGCTATTCTCTTTGGGCTTCCCCACTTTTTTCACATCACCTGAAGGTGTGCGTCTGCGGCCGGGTCTTTGACTGACCAAACAATGGGCTAGGTAAGGACACTGCCAGGAAAACGCTTGGGGCTAAGGCCCAGGTATTAAGGGGATGTGGTTAGACGACATCCTCCTCTTTTCCCCCGCTTATTCACATCACCTAAAAGGTGTGAGTCCCTGACAGGGGACCCTCAAACGGGTGGGGTGAAATCGGTTTAGGTGGACCCTCGCTCTCATATGATGCAAAGGTGCAGAAAATTAAAGTGCGCACCAAAGTAAACAAACAAAGTAATAAAGCCATAAATAAACATTTTTCGAGTTAAGCCCTCTTTCTTAAAATTAATCAAGTTAATATTAAGAGTTTGTCCCCAGCAGAGTCGCCAGTCTGTGAGCCTCGATTTTAAACCCTATCCTATGTTGATTAAAGCTGATTAGGATCTAAACGGGTTTTAGGTCCACTTATAACCTAAGATTAATAACTATGTCATATAACAATAATTATTAAAACCTAAGCTAGCTCACTGGAACCTATTATGAGTCGCCACCTAATTTTAACCTAGATCAAATTAGGAAAGGAGAGTTCGGGTTCGGGGGCTTGGTATTCGACTTATTTAGGGTTCAATTACTTTCATTACCCCTAGAAGTCGTTTTTCCTCTACTTAGTTTAATTACGGCTTATTACGAGTCGTTTTAACCTAAGTGCGCAAGCTTCTGTTTTTTTGTGTTTTTTAGCATTTTTTGACAGAAAAATAAAGTGAAATTGAAAGCTACCTAAACTAGGGTTTCGGAGGCAGAATTAGGTCAAATTTTGCTTACGTCCGTAGCCACGGACCCCATGTCCGAGACCACGGACCCCAGTTAACCTAAACTATACAGAAGAGTCGAAAATAAAGAAAAACAAAAATTTGCAGGGTCCGGGGCCTCGGACAGGCTGTCCGAGGGCCCGGACATTATCAGAAAAAACCTAAATTTTGAATTTTTTAAATCCTGCCGCCGTCCGTGGGCGTCCGGCTTTCGGACAGGGCGTCCGGGACCCCGGACATAGCGTCCGTGGGTGCGGACCACCCTCGGACGGCGGCGTTGAGGCTGTTCCCGAAGGTGTTTTGGCTCAAATTTTATGGGTGCGTAGCCTGAAAGATTCTAAACACGTTAGTGATTGAAAGTTTACAATTTGAATTCGAATTAAACACGAAACTTAGCAAACAAGTTATTGGGCAGAAGCGAAAACAAACGCTAATTCAGAAGCGATAAAAAGTCAATTCGACTCCAGATTTTAACACAGAGTAGTTAAAGTTGAACAAAGTCAGAAAAACAAGGCTTCAACCTGTTTTACCTTGGATCTAATGAGACTCTTCACAACGGGGATCTTTTGATGCTTCGTTGATGCCGGTTTTGGATTGACTTCGAATTGTGCTTCTGACTCCTCCTCCTTTATGCTGTTAAGGACGTTTCTCTTCTGTTTTTGTGGTGGTTTTGTGTGTTTTTGGTGCTTGGAAGTTCAATAGGAGAAGGAAGGATGAGTTTTTGGTGATTTCGGAGTGATTTCTGCAGTGTTTCGGTATTGGGAGTGTTGAAAACGTGGGAGGCAAGTAGACGGCTGTGTCTTCTGACTATGGGGATCATCTCCTCTGCCCTAGGTCGTTTTTTGGAAGGCCTTTTATAGAAAGAGCATGGCCAAGTTGATAGAACAGAATTTTTATCTAAAACCTTGATTTTGTGCTCTAAGAGAATCTGATTTTTTAAAATATGTTGCAAGCCGATAAAAATTATGAAAATTTAACTGAAGGTAAAGAATGATTTTTAGGAATTTTGAGAGTTGGAATCGGGTTATTTTGATAAATAACCGATTATATAAAAATCTCACAATCTGGAATCTCCCAAAATTCATAACTTATTATTAGAAAGTCGAAATTACGAAATTCCAACGGCATTAGTCTCTAATAATCATCCTCTACCCTGTGTTAAAGTTTCATGACATTTTGTTTTGATTTCGGTATTTTCCAGAGGAGAGAGAAAATTGCAAAAATGATTGAATTTCTCTTTTAAATTTTGGGATAAGGTTCCAAATAAAATAAATTCAGGTTTATGACTGTGTGTAGTCATGCTAACCATGTGACAATTTTATTTTAATTTTGAAAACCCTTTTATTTCTATTTTGAGGTTATTTCATGTGTTAATTATTAAAGAAACTAGCTTATTAAAAGCTTAATTTCCAGAATAAATATTATCAGAAAATCATGAAATACCTTTCATAATGACTATGATATTTGGAAGTGTTTGGAGATAATGAACAAGTCATATGAAAATAGAAAATCCCGAGAATGTCCTTGGAAAATCCTGCATCGGTGCATTTTGACCATTTTGCCCTTCGTAACACGTATGCCTTAGAGACTACTCCGAGGGGGTTGGAATTTTGGGTATAACAGTAGGGGAGAAGGTTTCCTCACACTTGCTTCCAAGCTAGTGTCCGGCATAGAGTCAGCACGATAAAGTATACTTGCACACATTCAGCAAACAACACAGAAAAGTATGCTAGAGCATCACATTAGAGACATCAGTATTCAGAGTTAAAGATGAGAACAAACTAAAATCAAAATAAATTAAAATACAACCCAATCGAACTAAAAAGAAAGAAGTCTAACACAACGGAAAGTTGTAACGCCCCTACTATTAATACAATCATTACCGTCCAATCTCCTCGTTCATCCAGATTCACGCAGTGGATACATACTTACATACATTGGGTGATACAATGCCGTTAGCCACCCTCGTGACTAACAAGGCTACTACTACTACATACAGTATCGGTCTGATGGACCGGAATATCCGAGTACTACACACTTATCTTACATACTCCAATTACTAAATCAAATACTACAACTTCCCATTCATTACAATACTCCAAATTCAATACATGCTAATACAATGCACCGAGTTTACTATGATCCAAATACAAATACTATACTTCCTTCAATTCCATACATACTCATTACGAGTCTACCTACTACCCATTCCTCACAAACTACTTAATTTCTAAGTACAAGGGTGTGCCTCTGGTCTCTTACCTTGACCATATCTGCTTCAGGTACCTGCACACTAAAAACGTTCCCCCTAGGGGGTCAGCTTTCGCTGCATATGATAACCGCATACCCCGCGTACTAGTGAGGGTACGCCGACCACTTGGTCGAATACATGCAGTTCATTTTCATTCAAACATACATGCATACATGCTCTTAAATACAATACTACAATACTTACACAAGGAACACACGAATACATTCCAATACATACCAAGAAGTTATACAAGTCCAACAATACTTACTTACCTTCTTCCGAAACATACATTCACAATACATGCACAATATATACACATTACATACTCAATCCATACACAATACATATACAATGTCCAATACTTTGTTAGCTTCATTTGTCCACCCGGGTTAATCGGGTGGAGATTACTCTTTTACTCATTCACGGTACTTACGCATACATACTCATACATACTTACGGATCCATACTTACTTACTCTTACTCTTACTCATGTTAAGTCGTCGGGACCTCCGGCCCGGGGACTACTCCGTCCCACCACCGGGATTTACTTGACTCACCAATCCGGGATGCTACCCATTTAAGGGGTTTGGGCCGCGGACTAGTTTAAGAGTCAGGAATCGGATCCAACCTTGTGTCTCCTCATCCTCACGCGTGGCCGAAACTATATCGGACTTCTACTCATTCCAATTTACTCACTTAAGTTAGGAGTTAGGTAGTTAGGAATTAGTAGAAGTCATTCATTCAACCACATACACAAATACATTATTCAAATACACATCCATACAAAATACAATACAATATACAAGTACACTACGAGATACAATTACACTTCATCATCATTCATATATTTCATGAATTATACAAACTATTGTTCAAGACAAATATCGAGAACAATGTAAACAAGCACAAGTAAGTGCAATATAGTCCGATTCATGCTTTTATCTTATTTAGGTGGTCAAATAAGCACACAAATCGGGGTAACCAGATTAGGATACAGGGCATGAAGAAATCATACCGTTCGCCGTTGTACTTGTATCCAACTTTCCTCCGGTGTTCACAATCCAAGTCCTATGACATACATGTGATCGAGTGGTTAATTCCCTATGGGTAACCCAACACATTTCATCCTTTATGTTTCCCAATGTACCATTACTAGTTCCTTAGATTTCATACTTAATTCCAAAATCATTTACTTAATATCATTTCCTAAGCTCATTTCTTAGGTTCTTATGTGTATATTATTTCTCCTTACCATCATTATTCTCCCTATGGTTACTGCTTAAGCCCAAAAAAAAAAAAAAAAAAAATTTTTTTTTTTTGACCGGACCTCCCCTGTGGGGCGGTCCCTAGGGGCGGTCCGAGACAGAAGCCATCTACGCTGCGAGATTCCAGTACTGGACCTCCCCACAGGGGCGGTCCCGTAGGGCGGTCCGAGACAGAGACCAAATTTTTTTTTTTTAAATTTTTTTATCTTCTCTGCACCGGACCTCCCCTGTGGGGCGGTCCCTAGGGGCGGTCCGAGACAGAAACGAATCCGTCCAGCAGAATTCGACTGGACCTCCCCACAGGGGCGGTCCATAGGGGCGGTCCACAACAGAACCTGTTTTTAAAAGCGTTTTTTCTACTCATTTTGGACTCCAAATTCACCCCAATTTTTTTCCACTCATTCCACAATCTTTTCACATGTTTCCTACATGCTTAAACACCTTTAAAACACTCCTTAATCATGCTCTAAACTCCTTACTCATTTCTACATTCACTTACACAAATTTCATCACTTCTTCCCAACACTTGCATCAGTTTTCATTCTCCCTTTGCTACAGATTTGTTCCTCTTCTATGCTACAGATTTTTCACTCAACTTCTAACCCCATTACTTCCTCAACTAATGTTACTCCTAGTATCCAAAATACATCCATTCACTCCTAGTATCCCATTAACAATCATAGCCAAAATGTTACAACACAAGTTTTCCACCTAGCTTCTAGCACACTAAGTGTTCTATTCCTAGGTAAATTTTGCCATAACCTCCCTTGTATTTTTATACACTCACCACATCGTTTTTCATCCATACCTATATTATCTCACCTGTTTTCAACAACCAAAAATACAAGCTCCCATATAAATACCAATACTAAAACCACACTTAAAATTCCTGCACTTAAACACTAATTCTCAATCTGTTTTAACAAGTTTTAAAATGTCTTTTAAGGCTTCAAAATACTTATATCTTCCTACACACTACACTACTAATACATTACCATTTTGCAATACACATTTCCATTTCAAAAAAAAATTTGTTACATTACATATATACTCAAGGCTACACAATGAGAATTCTTACCTTCTTTTCCTTCTAGATTTCTTTCTTCTTCTTTCTCCTTCCTTCTCTCTCTCTCTACCGGTTTTCAAACCAAACCTCCAATGCTACAGCCCATCAACATACATATTTTCAATACTAAAACTAACCGTAAATATTATTTGAGTTCTAATATACCTTCTAGGGTTTAGAAAATTTATTACCTTCCAAGGGTGCAAGTGCTGTTTGGAGTGGTTCAAGAACAAGGTTTCCAAATCCACCAACAAGCCAAAATCGGCTAGATACACAAGAGAACCAACAAGGGTTTTAGCTTAAATTCGTTTTGCCCATAAGACAAGAAAAACGAAGGAGTTTTCGAAATATTTTTACCTTAGAAGAACAAGGAGAAGGAGGGCCTTCTAATGGTGGTGTTGAAACTCCAAATGGGGTATACCCATAAAATCGAAATTGCTTGTTTTCGAATTTTGGAAAGATGAAAATGTAGCTCTTGATGAGAGGATTACAATGGTGGTATTTTATAATTTTTGGAAGAGTTTGGAGAGAGTTACAAAGGAGGGAAGATGGTATTTTGTGTTGTTGTTCTCATCCTTCCATGGAACCGGCTGGAGGTTGAAGAAGAGGAAAAAGAGAGAGTGAGGAAGGAGGGGATACGTGAGTGAGAGAATAGAGAGTAGGAGAGAGAGTAGAAAATGAGGGTGGGGGTTACTTTATGTCTTTTTATTTCTTTTGTCCTTTTACAAATAAAGAGAGTAGAGTGTGTGTGTGTGTATATGTAAAATCGGACAGCACACAGCACCTATGAGGATTTTAAAATTTTATTACAATATTGGACACATAAGTTTGGTCTATTTATATTTCTACCCCACAACTTCCCGTTTTTGACAGTTTTTACTAATCTCTCGTTTTATTGATTTTATTGGTCCTAAAGCTTCACTAATATTTATTAATGATTATTTAGTTGACCAAAATTGCTACGAATCTATTTGACCCGCTTAAAGACACGTTTTCCCGGTTACCTCGAAAAACGCGCTTAATGTTCATTAGTGTTTTTAATCCATTTTAAGGATCCGTTTTCTTCGGGATTTGTTCCCTAATATTTATTTAGACTTAATTAAGCCTTTAGAATCCTTATAATACGTTAACCGAGGTCTCATACCTCCTATGGTTATCTAACGCTTATTTAGCGTTTTTCGTTTTTTAAGTGTTTCTTTATTTCTTTTGAATTTATTTCCTCTTACTAATATTTCTTAATCATTATTAGGCTCTTAAATACCTATTAGGATAATTTAATCGCCATATTTAAGGTCGGGGTATTTCAATCTACCCCCCTTAAGAAACTTTGTCCTCAAAGTTGTTCGAGGTTACAAGTTACAATGCTTACTCATCCTTACATGTCTAATACCAAAAGTCACACATTCTTCCTCCTTACAATTCCCAAATCCATTACTCACGGTCCCTACATTCCATACCATACAAATGTACTATGATTGCTCCGTTCCACAATACTACCAACCATTGGTTCCACATTACCAGGTTTTCACATAGATACAATGCAAAGCTATCCCCAAAGCAATGCAATACACATACAGTCCCGTAGGCACTCAGGTCATCTAGGCACAGGACTCCTCTATGTCCCGCTGCCCTTGGAGTAATACAATATGCTACACTACTATCTTCTCCGGTATAAGCTTCTAACCAGAACTTCATTCTCAGTCTAAGGAAAATCCTTTCCAATAGCTAATTAGAAACCCTCTAAAGCATACAACTCCAAATTTCAATTTGTATTCATTACTTCTATCCTATGTGTGATTCTTATGACCACTTGAGGGGAGCTTCAAGAATCATTCGACCCTGATGTGATCAGCATCAGTGTTGAACTATCTTTCCACCCCAATTTGTGTTCAGTTTCCCTCGATCTGATCAGGATCAAGTTCGACCTCCCACATCAGTTTCAAACAATCAAATAATGCAATTATTTTCATGTTTATGTTTTTATTCTTCCTAGTCATTCATACATCTCCAAGGATGGAATTCAGTCCATCTATCATCCTCATTCTACTTCCAAATTCTTTCTTCGAGATTCAATGCCTAAGTGCTCATTTCATCAACCTTCACTACTTCCATCTATTACTCTCCATCGTTTCAAATATCTCACTAGGGATTACCATACTTGTAGAATTTAGTTGTTCTCAATTTACTTCCAATAATTTACCTAGGTATACACTACCCCTAGACTTCATACATCTACTACTCTCATTCATTTGGTACTACTTCTTCAATGGCTACAATACTCGTGGAGCTTTGTCCACTACTCATTACTTTTCTTCTACTAATACTCTTACACTGGGGTTACACGATGGGTATTTTCATCCTATGGTATTTGCATGTCTAATGCCTAGTTACCATAATCACAATATGAATGAGTACTTATGTTTATTTAACATAGTATCAATCATCAATTTGATTCTCATTTGTGCTATGCACATTATAGTTTATGTGTTTTATTCGCAAAACTTACATTAAGCGGTTTTCGCTCTACCCCCCTTAAAAGGGATTACGCCCACGTAATCTACCATGTGTTATTATTATTAAACATTGGTTTAATCAATTTGGGCTATCTGAAGCGTTTAGCTTCACTACGGTATACTATACAATATGCTCTGGTCAAGGGTCTTAACCATACCAATGGTTTAGTCTTTGCACCATGAATCCCTATATGAGTTTATTTAACTCATAATTAATTCGGTTCTAGCCTATTAGGCTTCAAGGCATTAATAGCCATTCTGCTATCCTTACTAGGTACATTATTCTTAGCTAGGACCCACTAGCTTCAGCTGCGCGACCCTGATAATCTTAGTACTTTACTACTCTTGGTTATTTCCAATATGTTACTCATCGCCCCTTTATCCCTTCGTTATGGGAATAAGGTGTACTAACAGTGTGGTATTCTCTTACCGCTGTTTGAACTCAATGAGTTTAAGATTTATAACCAGCTCTCTGGCGATCTATTATGTATACTACTCGTACTCCCGTGATTATTCACCAAGCTCTTCCGACTTATTGTCGGCGAGGTTAAGTCACTACTTAGTTGTAGTGCTTCCTCTATTGTCCTTTACTTGTATGACCTTGCATTTCTATGCGTCGGTCCTAGTGACTTTCTTAAGTCTCCTTCCACCTTTATTCCATTGGAATTCACATTTTGTGATTGTTAGTGTATTGTACACTCTTCGTGCTTCTTTGGCCTTAGGCCGCACGGTTTAGTGCTAAGCTTGCTTAACTGGCTAGTGCCATGTTTGTTGGTGAAAGAAAGGTTTACTACGGTTTACATTCTCCATATCCCTAGCCATCTCATTAGATCATTAGCTGAACAAGTGCAATACCAAACACTCAGTCATACAGAGGCAGAGACGTAAACGCTTGACAGTAAGTCACTTATGTGATAGGGGATATTTTTCTGCCTGTCTTCCATACTTATACTCCGTGTCGTTATCTAACTACTTCCTCATAGCGGTCGCTTGTTGCGCACCGTATTCTTACTCATTGTAGAACATTGTTTTTTACTATTTTTATTACTGTGATAGTTCCTTTTTACTTATTGCCATTGTCATTAGCACCATTTCCTTATGGTGTGTACACTGAGGGTTTCCCTGTTCGTGTATGACGGTTGTCGTAGCATACCG
Organism: Limonium bicolor; assembly: GCA_023374045.1. Lineage (NCBI taxonomy): Eukaryota > Viridiplantae > Streptophyta > Magnoliopsida > Caryophyllales > Plumbaginaceae > Limonium > Limonium bicolor. The sequence goes on from CM041779.1 coordinate 326,345,550, forward strand.
CAATACTATTATCTTCCAATTGTGGGGATGCTTTATTTCAATTTAGGTTTCATGTGTAGGTTAGCTTACCTCACATTACTACCTCATTCATGATATAATTTGCCAAATAACTCGGTTGACCAAAGATGAAGTGGCTTATAAGGTTACGAGCTCTCTTGGGCGTTGGTCATTCGTGGTGTGCAATGTGCATTCCCGTTGATTGTTTTGACAATTATTGTCTTCCAGTGCTGAGCATTGGTTATAGGCTCTAGCTGTGTAGTTCTACTTGTATGTACATCACCGGGACATCCCAAGAAACTTCGAGGGTTTTCTGGTCCCGTTCTCCAATTGGAGAGTACTCTGTCATTGGTAAATGAAAGTTCTTGTTGAGAGGCTTGTTCCACTCATAGGTCTTATGACAAGTTTGCTATGTTAGTATTTAATAATGGCTCACCACATGCTTGGGTGCATATGGAGTATACCTACTCCTTGAGTCGTAATGGTTTGGAAATCTCATTTCCTTATTCCGTCGCCCCTTGGCAATGTCCATAAACGTAGGCTTTACTGTTATAATAGATGGGGCCTTTCTAAGGGTTCACATCTTCACCACGTTGGTGGTCTTCGGTTATTGAGAGGTAGCTTCCTCGAGTTTCTCGTAGGGTCCAAGTGTGGACTAGGCCAATGTTGGCACTATTACGATTTCTATGCCTCTGTGTTATCATTGCTACAGAAGGCATGAAGGTAGTTAAAGCTTGTCAACTGTATACTAGACTGATGCTCTAGTGACAGTGACGCTGAGTTGACCATTACTCCAAGCCACTCAGGTTGTTGGGTTTGAATTGATGGTCCAGTTGTTGATTTTTTGTCGTATGAGACAATACTTCTTGCAAGTCTTGTTATCGAATGATGTGGGTTATGCAACCGTTAGGGTTTACGTCACATAGATGGTTAATGGCTTTTAGCCTTATTGCTGCAAGCTATGCTCTTTGCAAGCTGCTTATACATGTTTCCACTTCATGTATACCCCATAGGTTGGAGGTATTGTTAGGCTCCTTGGTAAGTCGTGACATCACGCTTCCGTTCATAGGAGGTCCTTTAGGCATTCTGGTGTTAATCGGTGCCTCTTAGTAATTTAGGGCATTTCCTGTTAAGTGAAATCCCTCGGTGTCTTAACCGAGTGTTCGTTCTAACTTCTGTGCTTTTATCATGTCGCTGTCGTTCGACTGTTGCAATTCAGACACCCTTCAAGGATTGCTCCTGGGTGTTGTCGGGTTTATGCCGTTTCATCCGGCTAATGTTTGTGATGTGTTATTACCATACCGACTTGTGGTATTGTATTGGAGTATCTCTTTTTGGGTTAGAACGTCCCCCGTTCTTGGGTAGACTGTTTATACTTTCTCCTAGTGTTCTAGGCTAGTTTAATATCCTCTTTAATGATGGATTATACTTGGTGGTAATCTTGTGATTGCTCTTGGGAATTCTGTCCCGTTTGTTGAGCATTGTTGTGATTATTTTAGGCATTTGCCTTGCTGAGTTCGGCTGGGTATCGTTTCCAGCTATCATGTATTTGTTTGACGTCTTTGAGACATATCCAATGTCTACACTTACTAGTCTGTGCTCTTTGCACTTCCTAGTTCTTATTCCTTATCTCCAGATGGATTCTTTGAGTTCCTTATACTTGATCGTCTGAGGTGTCCAGTTGTTCTGGTTTGAACTTACTTATGGTCCGTAGAACGGAGTTGACTACTTCCCGTGTGTCGTACGCTACATGTATACATACGTGGGGTACCGTGTTGATACGTTACCACTTACCCAACTATTTGTCAGGCCCGCAGGCTCCTTCAGAGTGCGGTTGTCCCACATCCCGTAATTGGGTACACTCATAGTGTTCGTCACACGCCTAGGTGAAGTATTCTATTGCCAACTCCTCTTGTATCACTTTATGATACTCACCGTAATTCGGTTGGTCTGGTTTTAAAATCCAAGGTTTTAAAAGAAAGTTGTGGTTTGAAAGAAGGGTTTGGTTTTGAAAACAATGGTTCGGTGTTAAAAGAAATCTCTCATGGCATAGCCATGCTTGAGGTCTTGACCAAGCCTAGCTTCTCGCTACTGGTATGTTCTAAGTACAGTGGTCGGGCCGTTAAGCCTTCCCAATGTTCCATGCGTCTGGTTGTTAGGATGTGTGATCCTGTGGTTGTTTCATTACGGTCACCGTACATTACTATGTACTTGTGACGTATTAGTGTTCCTTTACATATTCGTGTTGTTACTGCACTTGCCGTGGCAAGTGCGTGGTACTGGTGGTTTTTTGAGTAATCCTATACCGATCACGGTATGGTTTCCACTCGCATTTGATAGTCTTGTTGACTCTTCTCTTGATCTTGTTGATCTACAATTGGTACACTCGATCCTTTAGGTAGCTTCTTGGTGGTCTAGACATGGCTGTCGTAGATCAGGGTACTTCTCCAATCCTTGGAGATTCCCACTCTATTTGGTTTAGTGTCGTTCCTTGTGGCTCGTTCCCACTCATCTGTGGTGGTTACTGAGCCTTCCCTGTTTAGGCACTACTCTTGTAGTCCTATTGAATTATATCTCATGGTTGTCCTTGTAGTTGTCTGAGCCATATTGGCCAGGTGTTGCGGCCTTTTGGCGTTGTAATTTGGAGTTAATCGCTTCTGACTATGTTCTTAGCCAGCTAGCCTGCCATGGTGGTGTGGTGCTGCTGGCTATTACAGTTGTCCCGTAGACTTGTGTCTCGGGTCCCATTACTGCTCCTTTTCCATTTCGTTGTACGTTTAGCGCTTCTTTTCCTGCTGCTGGTTGTTTAGCTAGGTTCTGCGACTGCTAAGCATGTCGCCCCATGCTGTTGTAAGTTGTAGCCTCTTTGTGGTTGGAGTGCTATTCCCCCGCTATTAAGTGCGGGCATTATTGTTCAACCGGGATTCATCTCCGGGTCTCCCATTTCTTGGAATCTACTACGCGTCGGTTCTTGTTTACTGTGTGATTGCTTCACCACTGCCAGATCGGGTTTTCCTGAGTATGAGAAGGCTTTTCTTCTCTCTGGCGTCCTTTCCCAAGTTATACAATAGGGTTAGTGGAGGGCGGGTCTGGTATTGTAGGTATCCGGTACTCACCGGTAGTTCCTAACTAGCATATCTCTAATGCTAACACTCAGCCCTTAGCCCTAAGCTTCTAATTCCTAACTCGGTATTCCTAAACTCGGTACTTCCAGTCATCAGAGCGATACTTCGCTCTGATACCACTTTTTGTAACGCCCCTACTATTAATACAATCATTACCGTCCAATCTCCTCGTTCATCCAGATTCACGCAGTGGATACATACTTACATACATTGGGTGATACAATGCCGTTAGCCACCCTCGTGACTAACAAGGCTACTACTACTACATACAGTATCGGTCTGATGGACCGGAATATCCGAGTACTACACACTTATCTACATACTCCAATTACTAAATCAAATACTACAACTTCCCATTCATTACAATACTCCAAATTCAATACATGCTAATACAATGCACCGAGTTTACTATGATCCAAATACAAATACTATACTTCCTTCAATTCCACATACTCATTACGAGTCTACCTACTACCCATTCCTCACAAACTACTTAATTTCTAAGTACAAGGGTGTGCCTCTGGTCTCTTACCTTGACCATATCTGCTTCAGGTACCTGCACACTAAAAATGTTCCCCCTAGGGGGTCAGCTTTCGCTGCATATGATAACCGCATACCCCGCGTACTAGTGAGGGTACGCCGACCACTTGGTCGAATACATGCAGTTCATTTTCATTCAAACATACATGCATACATACTCTTAAATACAATACTACAATACTTACACAAGGAACACACGATACATTCCAATACATACCAAGAAGTTATACAAGTCCAACAATACTTACTTACCTTCTTCCGAAACATACATTCACAATACATGCACAATATATACACATTACATACTCAATCCATACACAATACATATACAATGTCCAATACTTTGTTAGCTTCATTTGTCCACCCGGTTAGTCGGGTGGAGATTACTCTTTTACTCATTCACGGTACTTACGCATACATACTCATACATACTTACGGATCCATACTTACTTACTCTTACTCTTACTCATGTTAAGTCGTCGGGACCTCCGGCCCGGGGACTACTCCGTCCCACCACCGGGATTTACTTGACTCACCAATCCGGGATGCTACCCATTTAAGGGGTTTGGGCCGCGGACTAGTTTAAGAGTCAGGAATCGGATCCAACCTCTTGTGTCTCCTCATCCTCACGCGTGGCCGAAACTATATCGGACTTCTACTCATTCCAATTTACTCACTTAAGTTAGGAGTTAGGTAGTTAGGAATTAGTAGAAGTCATTCATTCAACCACATACACAAATACATTATTCAAATACACATCCATACAAAATACAATACAATATACAAGTACACTACGAGATACAATTACACTTCATCATCATTCATATATTTCATGAATTATACAAACTATTGTTCAAGACAAATATCGAGAACAATGTAAACAAGCACAAGTAAGTGCAATATAGTCCGATTCATGCTTTTATCTTATTTAGGTGGTCAAATAAGCACACAAATCGGGGTAACCAGATTAGGATACAGGGCATGAAGAAATCATACCGTTCGCCGTTGTACTTGTATCCAACTTTCCTCCGGTGTTCACAATCCAAGTCCTATGACATACATGTGATCGAGTGGTTAATTCCCTATGGGTAACCCAACACATTTCATCCTTTATGTTTCCCAATGTACCATTACTAGTTCCTTAGATTTCATACTTAATTCCAAAATCATTTACTTAATATCATTTCCTAAGCTCATTTTCTTAGGTTCTTATGTGTATATTATTTTCTCCTTACCATTATTATTCTCCCTATGGTTTACTGCTTAAGCCCAAAAAAAAAAAAAAAAATTTTTTTTTTTTTTTGACCGGACCTCCCCTGTGGGGCGGTCCCTAGGGGCGGTCCGAGACAGAAGCCATCTACGCTGCGAGATTCCAGTACTGGACCTCCCCACAGGGGCGGTCCGTAGGGGCGGTCCGAGACAGAGACCAAATTTTTTTTTTTTTTAAATTTTTTTATCTTCTCTGCCGGACCTCCCCTGTGGGGCGGTCCCTAGGGGCGGTCCGAGACAGAAACGAATCCGTCCAGTAGAATTCGACTGGACCTCCCCACAGGGGCGGTCCATAGGGGCGGTCCACAACAGAACCTGTTTTTAAAAGCGTTTTTCTACTCATTTTGGACTCCAAATTCACCCCAATTTTTTTTCCACTCATTCCACAATCTTTTCACATGTTTCCTACATGCTTAAACACCTTAAAACACTCCTTAATCATGCTCTAAACTCCTTACTCATTTCTACATTCACTTACACAAATTTTCATCACTTCTTCCCAACACTTGCATCAGTTTTCATTCTCCCTTTGCTACAGATTTTGTTTCCTCTTCTATGCTACAGATTTTTCACTCAACTTCTAACCTCCATTACTTCCTCAACTAATGTTACTCCTAGTATCCAAAATACATCCATTCACTTCCTAGTTACATCCCATTAACAACTCATAGCCAAATCTGTTACAACACAATTTTCCACCTAGCTTCTAGCACACTAAGTGTTCTATTCCTAGGTAAATTTTGCCATAACCTCCCTTGTATTTTTATACACTCACCACATCGTTTTTCATCCATACCTATATTATCTCACCTGTTTTCAACAACCAAAATATACAAGCTCCCATATACAATACCAATACTAAACCACACTTAAAATTCCTGCACTTAAACACTAATTCTCAATCTGTTTTAACAAGTTTTAAAATGTCTTTTAAGGCTTCAAAATACTTATATCTTCCTACACACTACACTACTAATACATTACCATTTTGCAATACACATTTCCATTTCAAAAAAAAATTTGTTACATTACATATATACTCAAGGCTACACAATGAGAATTCTTACCTTCTTTTCCTTCTAGATTTCTTTCTTCTTCTTTCTCCTTCCTTCTCTCTCTCTCTACCGGTTTTCAAACCAAACCTCCAATGCTACAGCCCATCAACATACATATTTTCAATACTAAAACTAACCGTAAATATTATTTGAGTTCTAATATACCTTCTAGGGTTTAGAAATTTATTACCTTCCAAGGGTGCAAGTGCTGTTTGGAGTGGTTCAAGAACAAGGTTTCCAAATCCACCAACAAGCCAAAATCGGCTAGATACACAACAAGGGTTTTAGCTTAAATTCGTTTTGCCCATAAGACAAGAAAAACGAAGGAGTTTTCGAAATATTTTTACCTTAGAAGAACAAGGAGAAGGAGGGCCTTCTAATGGTGGTGTTGAAACTCCAAATGGGGTATACCCATAAAATCGAAATTGCTTGTTTTCGAATTTGGAAAGATGAAAATGTAGCTCTTGATGAGAGGATTACAATGGTGGTATTTTTATAATTTTTGGAAGAGTTTGGAGAGAGTTACAAAGGAGGGAAGATGGTATTTTGTGTTGTTGTTCTCATCCTTCCATGGAACCGGCTGGAGGTTGAAGAAGAGGAAAAAGAGAGAGTGAGGAAGGAGGGGATACGTGAGTGAGAGAAAGAGAGTAGGAGAGAGAGTAGAAAATGAGGGTGGGGGTTACTTTATGTCTTTTTATTTCTTTTGTCCTTTTACAAATAAAGAGAGTAGAGTGTGTGTGTGTGTATATGTAAAATCGGACAGCACACAGCACCTATGAGGATTTTAAAATTTTATTTACAATATTGGACACATAAGTTGGTCTATTTATATTTCTACCCCACAACTTCCCGTTTTTGACAGTTTTTACTAATCTCTCGTTTTATTGATTTTATTGGTCCTAAAGCTTCACTAATATTTATTAATGATTATTTAGTTGACCAAAATTGCTACGAGTCTATTTGACCCGCTTAAAGACACGTTTTCCCGGTTACCTCGAAAAACGCGCTTTATGTTCATTAGTGTTTTTAATCCATTTTAAGGATCCGTTTTCTTCGGGATTTGTTCCCTAATATTTATTTAGACTTAATTAAGCCTTTAGAATCCTTATAATACGTTAACCGAGGTCTCATACCTCCTATGGTTATCTAACGCTTATTTAGCGTTTTTTCGTTTTTAAGTGTTTCTTTATTTCTTTTGAATTTATTTCCTCTTACTAATATTTCTTAATCATTATTAGGCTCTTAAATACCTATTAGGATAATTTAATCGCCATATTTAAGGTCGGGGTATTTCAAAAGTAAATCGAAAAAAAGTCCAGAATAGGCTTCTAAATAAGAGTAGCACCAAGCAACATAATCACTGTGGAGGCGGATAGTACGCTGCCACTGCTGAACTGCGCGAGCAGAGCCTCATAATCCTCCTGCGAGCGGCGCGCCTGCTGCTGAAGAGTCTCAATCTCCGCCTGATAGCGATGATCCAGCTCTTCAAACTCATAGCGAGTGACATACTCGCTCCCAGGGGCTGGCAGTGCAAGATATGCCTCATGCTCGTCAGGTGTAACAGTAGGGGCGGGCTCTGATGGACTCTCACCCGCCTCTCGCTGGCGCTTCTGTGGTCGCGCGGCAGCCTTCTTCCTCCACTGGCCCTCGCTGAACTCAAACCACATCTTCTTCAAGGCGCCCGCATCAATAGGAGCCCGCGCAGCATGCAGCCCTCACAGTAGGAACGGTAACCCTCTGCCGCCTGAGTATGCTGCAGATCATGACCGGGAAGCCCAGCTTGTGCTTGTCTTTGTGCTAAATTCAGGTTCTAGAGCTCGACGGCTGGAGCTTGCACCAGGCCTCGCAGCCCTCTTACCACGGCCCGTGAATCTGCTCAGCATCTGCACAAGAAAGGGTACCCAATGTCAAATAAAGGAAAGCAAGGACATGGTTCTAAATGTGCACATAATTACCCAAATCGGACAGTGTGTCCCCTAAAAACTCATTATTCTCCACAGCAGAAGTCAATCATTTTTTTTCAATTTCAATGGGAATCCTCAACAACTGGTGACTAGCAGAGACTTAACTGACCAGAAAGGCACAATATTCCCACACATTCAGTTCAGTCTCATTCATTTTTTTTTTCAGTTCAGCTATGCAAAATAAAACCATACCCAAATATCCACATTGAACTCACAGTAGTGCAATTTTAAACATCCCTATCCATCAACTTGCAGATAGCAGATAATAAACTCCATATATGCAAATGAATCTCAGAAAGCTCATAAATAACAGCCCACTCTCGACTTTTCTATACCTCAGATTCCAAAACTTTCAAAAACACATTCAAAGAGGTAGAAAAGTAGAGAGATTACCTTGCTGGAGTTGAATGAATGATTAGAAGTAGATATAACAGCAAAAACTGCAAGGATCAAACTCAAAAACCCCCAAATCGGTAGTTAGGGTTCTAAGTCGAACAAGGTCTGATTTGAACTGGTGTGGGGCTTTGTGGCCGATTTCAGTTGCTAGAGTGGTGGAGAACTCAAAACCGGAGCAGATTGGTAGTAAGAATGTGGATTTGGTGGAGATTTGAGTGAGTTGTGAGAGATTGAAGAAGAAGGGAGAAAGGGGTGCTCTGTGTGCGTCGCGAGTTTTCTGAGGAGTTTTTTGGAAAATTTTTAAGTCCGACGCGTTCTTTTAGTTCAAAATTTTCGGGGTGTCCGAACTTCGATGTTCGGACCGAAGTTCGGACATACATACCTCGGCAAAGCTTCGCGTCGTGTCTGAACTTCGATGTTCGGACCGAAGTTCGGACATCTCGTTTTCTTGTTTCACCGCACTCTCGAATCAGGTCCGAACTTCAATCTTCGGACTGAAGTTCGGACATGTTGTTTTGCGCAGGTCTCCAATTCTCGAACTGGGTCCGAACTTCAATGTTCGGACCGAAGTTCGGACATAGCCAAAATGCACCATTTTGTTTCTTTTGAGCTCCAACCACTGCAACAACAACATTACCCTAAAACAAAACTATAACACATAAAAAACATAGAATAACAATACCGAAAACACTGGGTTGCCTCCCAGTCAGCTGCTCTTCTTTAATGTCTTTAGCTAGACAATTTCCGCTTGATCAATCAGAAGAGGTGTGATGAGCAGCTCTACAACAGCCGGTAGCGAATTCCTTCAGCCTTCTTAATTCTTTTCGCATTCGCCAAGGGAATTTCTTTTTCACATTCGAACTCGTCTCTTGAGCATTCATCTTCGCTGTAGGATTGGATTCACTCTCCAAAAAGAATAGTGCCTGCAAGGGAAAAAGTTATGATCAGTACCAAGATAACATTTTAAACGAGCACCATTTACCCTTAAAGGTTTCACCAGCTTTATTTTCCAGCTCGTATGCTCCATAGGATGTAACTCCTCCAACTCTGAAGGGCCCTGCCCAGTGTGATTTTAGCTTCCCAGGAAAGAGACGTAGTCTAGAGTTAAAGAGCAGCACCAGATCCCCCACTTTGAAGTCTCTCTTTTGAATCATCTGGTCGTGGATCCCTTGGTTCGCTCTTTGTAGATCCTTGAACTGTCATATGCCTGGTCTCTCAATTCCTCCAACTCAGAAAGCTGAAATCGCCTCTTCTCTCCAGCGTCATGTAAATCAAAGTTAAGAGCCTTTAAAGCCCAATAGGCTCTGTGCTCTAGCTCAACTGGGAGATGACAAGCCTTCCCGTATACCAGCTTAAAGGGGGACATCCAAATGGGAGTCTTAAATGCGGTTCTATAGGCCCATAGAGCATCGTCAAGCTTGACAGACCAATCCTTCCTGAGGAGTTGATTGTCTTCTGAAGAATCCATTTGAGCTCTTGGTTACTCACTTCTGCTTGCCCATTAGTTTGGGGTGATAAGGCAAAGCAACCTTATGAGTCACCCCGTACTTAGTCATCAGAGTATCAAAAGCTTTGTTGCTGAAGTGAGAACCTCCGTCACTGATGATAGCTCTTGGCACTCCAAATCTGGTAAATATGTTCTTCTTCAAGAATTTTACCACAGTTTTAGCATCAACAGAAGGGCAGGGGATTGCTTCGCGACCCATTTGGAAACATAATCTACAGCAACAAGGATGTAGTGGTTTCCGTGAGAAGAAGGAAATGGGCCAGTGAAGTCAATACCCCAGACATCAAATAATTCTACTTCAAGGATTCCCTTCTGCGGCATCTCATGCCTTCTTGAAGTGTTCCCCATCCTCTGGCAGTTATCACAGTGAGCACAGAAGCGGTGGACATCTTTGTGTAGAGTGGGCCAGTAAAAACCGCACTCTAACACCTTAGCAGCTGTCCTAGCAGGACCGTGGTGACCACCTGCCTCTTGGGAATGGCAGAACTCTATTACACTGTTTACCTCTTCATCAGGGAGACATCTTCTGATTAAACCATCAGCACATACTCTGAAGAGATAGGGGTCCTCCCCAACGTAATGACGGGTCTCAGACAGAAACTTCTTCCTCTGGTTGTAACTTAGATCATGTGGAACCAACCCAGAGGCAAGATAGTTAGCCAAGTCAGCGTACCATGGCTCTTTGACTTTCCCAATTACAAAGACCGTTTCGTCGGGAAAGAACTCATTTATGGGGACCCCGTCATCTGGAGTCTCAAGCCTCGATAAATGGTCTGCAACCCCATTCTGCTTCTCTTGCTTATCAACCACTTCCAAGTCGAACTCTTGGAGAAGCAGGATCCATCTCAATAGTCTGGGCTTGGAATCATTCTTTTGGAACAAGTACTTCAGGCGGAGTGGTCGGTGTGAGCAATTACCTTACTCCCCAACAAATAAGGTCTGAATTTGTCAAGAGCGAACACCACAACCAGTAGCTCCTCTCAGTGGTGGTGTAGTTCTTTTGAGGCTCCGTCAGAGTCTTACTCGCATATGTGATGACCCTCAAAATCTTATCCTTCCTTTGATAGAGAGCAGCACCAACAGCGAAGTCACTAGCATCAGTCATTACCTTAAAAGAAGGGTCCAGTCAGGGGGAACCACAATGGGGGCAGAGATGAGTTTATTCTTGATGGTTTGAAAAGCCTTCAAGCATTCGTCTGAAAAATGAAACTTTACATCTTTCTGGCAGGAGATCAGACAAGGGCTTCGCGATTTTTGAAAAGTCCTGGATGAACCTTCGATAGAACCCGCGTGACCCAGGAAAGATCTAACTCCTCTGACTGATGTGGGAGGAGGTAACCCATCATTGACTTCCACTTTTGCCTTGTCCACCTGAATGTCGTCTTTGGAGACCCTGTGCCCAAGCACTATACTCTCATGTACCATAAAATGCACTTCTCCCAATTTAAAACCAGGTGGGTCTCCTCACATCTGCTTAATATCTGATCCAGCTGATCCAGACACACATCAAGTTCTGGCCATACACCGAGAAGTCGTCCATGAAGACTTCTATACTCTTCTCAATAAATTCGTTGAAAATGGCCATCATGCACCGCTGGAAGGTGGCTGGTGCGTTGCAGAGACCAAATGGCATCCTCCTATAGGCAAACGTGCCATAAGGGCAGGTGAAGGTGGTCTTCTCCTGATCCTCTGGCGCGATGGGAATCTGGAAGTAACCGCTGTATCCATCAAGGAAACAGTAGTACTCCTGCCCTGCCAGTCGCTCCAACATCTGATCGATGAACGGCAGCGGGAAATGGTCCTTTCTTGTGGCCTCGTTCAAACGTCTATAGTCTATGCACATCCTCCAGCCAGTGGTCTGTCTTTGAGGCACCAGTTCTCCCTTATCATTGGGCACCGCCACAATTCCTCCTTTTTGGGAACGACTTGCACAGGAGAAACCCACGCTTTTATCAGAGATGGGGTAGATGATGCCCGCATCCAAGAGCTTTAATACCTCCGCTTTCACTACTTCCTTCAGGTTGGGGTTTAATCTCCTCTGAGGTTGCTCACTGGTTTGATACTGTCTTCCATGTAGATTCGGTGAGTGCAGAACCCTGGACTAATCCCTTTAATGTCTGCCACTGACCACCCCAATGCTCCCTTGTGCCTTCTTAAAACCTCCAGAAGTCTGCTTTCCTGCGAACAGACAAAGAAGAAGAAAAAATAACCGGCAGGGCGCTACCCTCTGCCAAGAAGCATATTTAAGGTTTGAAGGGAGAGTTTTTAATTCAAGAGTGGGGGGTTTCTCTACTGAAGGAATGAGCCTCTGAGTAGCCTTTCCAGTGGCTCCACAGGAGGAGCGTGAGGGCGAAAAATATGTTTCCCTGGTTAAGCTGCTGGACAACAGTAGCTACCTCAGTGCTCTCATTGTCATCCTCATCGAGTGGCATAACACCTGTTCTAACAGATCAGAATTCTCAACAGGAAGGAAGAGTCATCATACTTTCAGCGACAAATGCATCATAATCATCAGTATAGTCGACATCAATAGAAAGTACAGCATGAGATGAAGCATTTGTTCTCATCATCTTGGGTGATATCAAACTAAGCTCCTCATTATTAATTTCAGGGTGATTTTTCCTTTGTCAACATCAATGACAGTTTTAGCAGTTCGCAGGATGGTCTACCCAAATTAATGGCACTTCAACATCCTCATCCATATCAAGAATAACAAAATCAGCAGGGAAGAAGAAGTTACCAACACCTACCACAACGTTCTCAACCATACCACGAGGTTTGATTGACGAACGATCAGCTAATTGCAGATTAAAGTTGATTGGGACAAGCTCACCAGCATGAAGCTTCTTAAACATTGAGTACGGCATTAAATTGATACTTGCTCCAAGGTCGCAGAGTCCGTACCCACATTCCATGTCTCCTATGGTGCAAGGGATGATGGGCTGCCCTGGATCTCCACACTTTGAAGGAGCTTCTGCTGGATGGCTGCAGAGCACGTCTCTGTCAGCTGAACAATCTCCCTTTCCTTGAACCTTCGCTTATTAGAAATTAAATCTTTCACAAGAGAGCATAGTTAGGCATCTGCTTGATAGCATCAATCAAGGGAATATTAATAGTAAGCTTCGAAAATACACTAAAAAATTTCCCAAATTGATCATCAAGTTCTTTCTCTTTTAATCTATTAGGGAAGGGAAGTTCCTTAGGACCACCTTACCCTTGGAGTTTTTAGCATTAAAAATATGAGAAGGGGAAGAAATAGGAGCCTGGGTTCCTCACAACTACCTCAAGAGGGGCTGAGGGCCCTGACGGTGCACCAGTGCTAGAAGAAGGGCGACCGGTCTCCTCGTCATCTGATCCTCAGCCACTTGATTCTATTGCTTAATTGCTTCCCACTTTGTAAGGTAACTACTGCCACCTCTTCAGTATCTGAGCAATCCTCAACTACCACAGTTTCTGAGACCGTCACTGCCTTCAACTGAGCTTTAGGATTGGGTCTGTTTGGGAAGGCAGTGAGCCAGACGGTCTCTGCTGTAGGAGGAACTGAGTCAACTGACTCATAGTTCCTTGCATCTCCACCATAGCGTTCTCAAGCTTCTCTGGCCAGCTGCCAGATTCTGATTTATCACCGTTTGTTGCTCTTGAGAGGCCATCAGTTTATCCATCATCTCCTTCAAATTGCATTATTTGAACTCAGTGACGATGGCTGAGCTGGAGACTGCTGTGGCCTAAACTGATTGTTTGGTGGCCTACAAAACCGAGTGGTGCTCCCTGACTTGCCCTCTGAGCTGCATCTGCTGTGAGTTGAGGGCGTTATTTGGATTACCGTACCTCAGGTTTGGATGCTGATTCTGCATCCAAGGCTGCCTGTTGTACTGGCCATTACATTTGCCTCCTCAGTCTGCCTCATCTCGCAACCATCGGGCAGTCTTCATAATCATGGTTGTCTCCACACTGAGAACAGTGGGGTAAGAGGGCTGCGAGGCCTGGTGCAAGCTCCAGCCGTCGAGCTCTAGAACCTGAATTTAAGCACAAAGACAAGGAACAAGCTGGGCTTCCCGGTCATGATCTGCAGCATACTCAGGCGAGAGGGTTACCGTTCCTACTGTGGGGCTGCATGCTCGCGCGGCTCCTATTGATGCGGGCGCCTTGAAGAAGATGTGGTTTGAGTTCAGCGAGGGCCAGTGGAGGAAGAAGGCTGCCGCTGACCACAGAAGCGCCAGCGAGAGGCGGGTGAGAGTCCATCAGAGCCCGCCCCTACTGCTACACCTGACGAGCATGAGGCATATCTTGCACTGCCAGCCCCTGGAGCGAGTATGTCACTCGCTATGAGTTTGAAGAGCTGGATCATCGCTATCAGGCGGAGATTGAGACTCTTCAGCAGCAGGCACGCCGCTCGCAATAGGATTATGAGGCTCTGCTCGCGCAGTTTCAGCAGTGGCAGGCGTACTATCCGCCTCCACAGTGATTATGTTGCTTGGTGCTACTCTTGTTTAGAAGCCTATTCTGGACTTCTTTTTCGATTTACTTTCCGTTGTGTTAGACTTCTTTCTTTTTAGTTCGATTGGGTTGTATTTTAATTTATTTTGATTTTAGTTTGTTCTCATCTTTAACTCTGAATACTGATGTCTCTAATGCGATGCTCTAGCATACTTTTCTGTGTTGTTTGCTGAATGTGTGCAAGTATACTTTATCGTGCTGACTCCATGCCGGACACTAGCTTGGAAGCAAGTGTGAGGAAACCTTCTCCCCTACCAGGACACTAAGTGTGAGGAAGAACCTCTTCCTCAAACCATCACAAAAGAAATCAGGGGAGTGTTTCAGTTTCTTTTCCTTTTTGGTTAATGTTCGGCCCGTGCTTTAACGTGTATACCTATGTCCCTGTTCATTTCCCCCTTGTGAGTGTGACACATTTAGCCAGATCTCCTTTTTGTGATAAATTTCTGAACAATGCGGATATTGCTCCTCATTAAGTGTGAGGAAGGGGAGATCTTTCTGAATGTGTCAGTCATTTATTCCCGCACTAATTTTTTTTGTTTGGTTTTGGGCTATGTGGGGGTAATTCCCTTAGAGTGCTTCTTAGTGTTGAATACTTGGGTGGATCTTTAGTTGTGGAGTTGAGTCCGGTACTGACCTTTAGAGTTGGTTTGCTCAAAGCTGTGTGTTCTCATATCATATTTTCAAATGGCTGAATTCTGTTAAATGTCTGTGAACAAGTTAGTTGTGAAGTTAGAACTTGTTTAACTTGGAACCTTGGGAATGATGAGAATGTCTGGAATGAAGGATAAAGGCAAGGTACTCCTCTGATCTAAGTTATTTTCTGAACCAAAACAGGCCTCTTCCATCCGGTTATTAAGTCCTAGGGGTGCTTCATCACCCATTTACCTAAGGTCGTCTGATCTGGGATAAAAGACCCAATACCGTTACAAGGATGGAGAGAAAAGTCTGGGGGATGAATTATTTGCGTGAAATTGATATGTATGCAAAAGAAAAAAAAGAAGAGGAAGTTCTTTAAAGTCTTATGTTTATGGCAATTCCTTAAATTAGATCATGAGTACGTGGTGTTGAAAGGTTCTGCGGAATATGGCAGAACTTCACACCCCTTGTCATCCACGGGTTTGAGAAGAGAAAAGGTTGGAAGGTTCTGAGTTACTCTATGTTTTGACTTCATGATTTGGCTTCTTCATATTCTTTTGTTTTAAAAGTGTGCTTCGTTGTTTAAGAGACATGTATTAAGAGCAGATCGATTCCTGGGTGATTATTGTGTCTTAAACTCCTTATTTTGTGCAATCCCAGGTTTGGCCCTGAGGCATTCTGAATGTTTTACTCCTGCTTTGCTTGAGGACAAGCAAAGGTTAAGTGTGAGGAGGTTTTGAGTGGGAAATATGAATGGTTTTAGTGATCTTTAATGCCTAATTTTTATACGTACATCGATAATATTCCACACTTATCTTCCGTTTTCCTTTGGTTTGTTGTTTGGTAAGGCTTGATACCTTTTTCTATGATTAAATGCAGAGAAAAGCCAAGGAAACAGTAGATTAACTCACAAGGGAGATGATGCAACAAATGGGGGTCGAATTGGAGTCCGAACGTGAATTTAGAGGATTCTGAAGGAATGTCCGAGCTTGTGTCCGAACTTCCAAGTTCGGACGCAAGTCGAGAGTTCACATGCTGCGCCTGATGGAATGTCCGAACTTCAGTCCGAACATCGAAGTTCGGACATGGTTAAGAAAAGCCGGAGGTCTGATGTACGGAGCATGTCCGAACTTGTGTCCGAACATCCAAGTTCGGACACAAGTCGAGAATTTTGGGATTGAAGCGCTCAAAGCATTGTGTCCGAACATTGAAGGTCGGACCAATGTTCGGACGGCACGATAATTTCAGTATAAACTCGGTGTTTTGAAGGGAAAAAGAGAGAGGGAAGCCTATTTAAATGACCTAATCAGAGGGAGAGGGTATTCATTCATCATCGATCATTACATCACACACTCTCACACTGATAAACGAGGTTCTCTCCATTCATCCACGCCAATTGCATCAGTTCACCTTCATTCACATTCATCAAGCTTATCACCATCGTTCTGGAGGAGCATCGTCAGAAGGGAGTGAGGCCATCATCTTCATCCTCAACCTTACACCTGCATCCATCGATCTGGATAGTCGTTCAACAGAAGGGTTTTTCTTCTTTTAGATGATTTCTATGTTGATTGTATTTATCTGTTTCTTTGCAATGTCTGGCTAGTAGGAATTTAACTCTGGGGTAGGGTTTGTTCAAGATGGATTCAATGTAGTTAAAGATTCTGCAATTTGATTATGAGGCTGTAATGGATTGTTTTCAGGTTAATGATTATCAATTTTCTTCTCTATTAATTTCACGAGTTATAGAGTTGCTCTGCGAAACCTATTAAGATCAGACAAGGTGATTAATAGGGAGTTTGAATTAACCTGGGAATTTGGGGAAGGATTAGTCGGATAGATAATCTTTCCTACAAATGCTAACAATTCTTTGTGCTTATTCCACCTATATGTGTTTTGCCAACTGCTAGATTAGAGTTGACACGTTCTGATAGGTGAGCTCTTCAATGAACTAGGATTTAGCATTGAAGAGATAGAAAGAATTGGCCTTTCCGTTTCTCATAATTAAATTGTAGGAGTTACTAGATTCAACCAGAAGAGAACAACCCGAACCCGGAGTTCCACTCATATTATCAAACTCATCATTCATTTTTACCTATTGCTTATTTCAACTCTGATTTGCATTTATTCGATTCAGTTTCAAAAACAATTCACAACCCCCCTGAATTTCCAGTTTTCTTAGGATTTAGGATAGGACTTAGGCTTATTTATTCAAGTCCCACGGTTCGATACTTGGTTGCTTAACTTTCTATACTATAGTGACCGGGACTTTTGCAACCCGACAGACTGATTGATTTATTATTTTCTAGATTAATTTGTTTAGTTTTAGTAGATCAATTTCTCTGTTTGCAATAACGACCTGACCAAGAAGGTAAGGAGGAAAGCATCAGTAGTCTACCCAAGAACGGGAGACATTACAACCCTAAATGGGATAGTTCAAAGTATATAACCGCAAGGCGGAATAGGTAACTAAACATACCCATGAGTTCAACCCAGATGAAATGGCGCAACTCAGTAACACCCAGGAGCAATCCGTGAAGGGTGCTGGAGTCAACAGTAGTTGAACGAAATATCTTGTTGAGAACACAATTGTAAAGCAAACACTCGGGTAGAACCCGATGGGATTCCACGTAACACGGGATACCCTAAATTGCCAGAGGGCTTGGATTAATATCAACATATTTAAAGGGCCTTCCAGGTACGGAAGTGTGATGAGATAACCATGTCAAGGAGCCCAGAAATACCTCCAAACCATTTAATGGCATACGGAGTAGAAGAAACCTGTATAAACAGCCTGCAAAGAGCATGACTCGAGGCAATGTGGCTTGTAAGCCGGTAAACCAACTACAATTTGTAGATCCAAACGTTTTAAAACATATACGTAAAGGCATAAGAGTTTTTGTGGAGTACGAACCAACTACCACTCGTGATTATGGAGCCTAGGGAACGGCAATTGCGTGAATCCTCTAGGGAAAGGCTACCACCTAAGAAATTAATGTGAAACCGCTAGAATGGTGTAGTGAAACTTGACCATGTGTTTATTGCCAAGGAGTAAATCGAACAGAGATAGTATGTAAAAAGGCTTTGATAGCAATGGAAGGAAACCGAGAGAGTAATCGGATAAGTAGTAAACACTGTATGTGTGCAATATAAATTGCAGAGGAAACAATGCGCAAGTAGCATAGAGAGTTCAGAGTCGTATATTTAATTGATCCATAGTATAATGGCGGGAGCACATGAGCGGAAGCTAAGTAGTAGCGAATGCCATAGAAACGAGTAAGAACATGGTACGCAGCAAGCGACCATTGTAAGAGTATAGCCAGACCACCATGTGATGTTGATCAGAAAAGATAGTAAAAGGAGACATGTTCATTCCTATCACATGAGGGATTTACTGTCAAGGGTTTATACCTCTGCACTCTGTAGGACTGGGTGTTTTTGTATTGCACTTGGGTAGTAATGTCTTGTGGGATAGTTAGGAACTTGAGAAACGTCAATGAAGCCTGTGAGCGAAAATCTAGAAATAACCGTGCGCCGTTGGCCAAAGATGCATGAAGAACGTGGGCAGTAACCCACAGGTCCCAGGACCTATGGATGGTAAATGCAAAGTAGTATGAATGAAGAATTCTTATACAAAAACAAGTAAACAAACATAATTCAGAAGCCATTATTAAATGAGGAATCACTACATACTACGTAGTAGCTTGACCTCAACTGACAATAAGTCGGGAAAAAGTAAGTGAATAATCATGAAGGTATATAGTGTTATACGAAATAGATTTCTAGAGAACTGGGGAGAAAATCTATAACTCGTCGAATTCGCATACGGTAAGAGGTACCAAGCGACGACTGAGAAACCTTTATTCCCAAGACAAAAGGGATAAAAAGGGACTGATTAATACATTGAGAATACCAAAAGGGCGAGTTAAGCTGTAGTTATCAGGTCACGTAGCAGAAGCTAGTGTGCTGTAATTCAAAGGTTAAGTATACCTAGCAAATGAGAGTAACTGGCTAACCATAAACGCCTTGAAGCCTTAGAGGCTAGAACTGAACCAGTTATGAGTTAATTAACTTCATTGAAGTTAAAACAATTCATGATACTGAATTAGTGAACCAATGTTCAGTGATAACATATGGTCGACTACGCGGCCGTAACCCTTTTTAAGGGGGGTAGGGCGAGAAACCGCTTAGAGTATGTTTTACGTATAGGCGTTGCAGACGTTATAAAGTGAGTGGTTGAAATGGTGTAAAATTAAAAGAAAAGAAATTAAAAACTCAAAATAAACGTCGGGCTGCAAACAAATCCCGGTCGCAGTAGTATAGTGAAAATGTAAGCGACCGGATATCGAACCACGGGACTAATATACATATTATAGTACCTAAGCGTGTCACAAAGGGGGGGGATTAATTGACTTGTTTTTATAAAAAAAAGAGAAAGATAATGTTAACTAAATTAACAGATAAACTAAACGGGACTCTGGTTCAGATTAATATTATCTGCTCTTTCATGCTATTCCTACTGGTTTAATTATAATTGTCTGGCAAAATTCCTTTAATTATCTTAAGGACTAAGTCATAGCCTCATAAGAACTCGTTAACCAGAAATGCTCGGTCTAATCAAGGTTCGAGCACTCTTATGTAAACGGACATTAAGTTCCAGGAAATATAATTGCATCTGAAAATACTAACTCATTAAATCATAATAAGCTTTCTCCAAATTTACGGCTTAATCAACCTATCTATTTATCACCTGGTCTGATCAAAATAGACTTAGCAAGCAATTTAATAAACTCATGACATTTATTAAAAAGGCGAGAGATGAGCTTTAAGCGTAACAAACTTCATTAAATTAAAACCAGTAAAAACATTGCATAATTAATACAGAACATAATAATCATTCGCAAAGTATACGTACTCTAGCCTAACATATCAAATAGTTTGGTCTTCTACTTAAATACGTGAGACTAGAGGTGAAATTAATGAGATGAAAAGAAAACAAATGAAGAAGCGGGAGATTAGAGATGAAAATGAACGAGTGAGTGAAAGTGTAGTGGTACGAAGATGAAATGATGGTGTGAATTGGAACTCCAGAGGAACCACGGACGGAACCTCTGGAAGGACACTGGAGAAGGTGTTTGAGCGTTGTATTTATAGAGGAAGGAGAAGAAGCATAGCAGCAGCTCATTGATTGAGCTCGTTGATTGCAGCCTCACTGATTGCTTCATTTATTGCAGGGGACAGGAACATACGTGTGAGTGTTTTCTGGTAGGCGCCATCTCAAGTTGCAGAGCGAGTCGGCGTAGAAGATAAGCCCATTTACACGTGTCCGCTAGATAAGTGGCGGTCTCCTCTATCTTGTCCGCCTGTTTATCAAGCGGTACACTCTCAGTTTTCTCTCTGTCACGTCCGCCCAATAAGGGGCGGTCGCCCTTGTGTTGTCCGCCTCGTATGAGGCGGTCTCCTCTGTCTCTATTTCCTCCTCTTGTCCGCTCGTTATCAAGCGGTTGCATTATTAGTGTTGTCGCCCAATAGGGGGCGGTTGCCTTCTCTGTGTCGTCCGCCTCCTATGTGGCGGTTGCAAGCCTCTTGCGCCTTCTCACGTGACCTTCTTTAATCCTTATGTGTTAGTTTGTCATTTTTCCTACATTTTAACACATATAATACATCAGTTAATATAACAACATAAATATAGGAAAAACCCAAGATAAGTGAGAAACATTACTAAAAATGATGCAATTAATAAGGTGATTAAACCTTAGTAAGTCTATATGTTTTGCACTTATCAAACTTCCTCACACTTGACTTTTGCTTGTCCTCAAGCAAATAAGGAATAAAATTATCTCTAAGCCAAAATAATAAAACAAGATTAAATAAGTGTAGAAGGGAATTTAGACAAAGTGACAACTTGAAAGAATAATTCTGCTCTTAGAAGTAGGTTTTTATAAAAAGTGAAGAAGAACAATTTAATAAAAGCATAGAAAAACGAGACTGCAGAAAACAAGTTAGATTAACCTGGGATTTCCAACCAATTTCATTCACTAACCCGGGATGACAAGGGGTGTGAAGTAATGCCTTATTCCGCAATACCTTTCAACACCACGTACTCATGTTCATAAATATAATTGCAATTTATTATTTACATTTTCTTTTTTTTTTGAATGTGCAAATTGTATATACAAAGCACATATTATTTTAATACTTTTTTTTTTGAATTGCATTATTTTTCTGTACCCCAGACTTTTCTCTCTATCCTTGTAGCGGTGTTGGGTCTTCTATCCCAGATCACGAGACCTTAGGTAGATAGGTGTTAAAGCACCCCAAAGAACTTAATATCCGGATAGACGAGGCCTGTTTTGGTTAGAAAAAAAAATTCATAAACAGCGGAGTACCTTGTCTTTATCCTTTTCTTTCCTTGACTTTCCACATATTTCCATAATCCCAAGCTAAACTAAATTGGTTTTTACAATCAGCAGATCTATCATTTTTCGAGGAAAAATAGAGTATTTTGATGGAAAATAATTTTATACAAACTCCTTTAAATAAAACTATCTTTCAGTTGTCACTTGACATAATTTCAGACACTTCTACAATTATTTTATCTCATTTTTTTGCAATTTTTTTTTATAGGCAGTTTAGAGTAGCAGAAAGCGAGTGTGGCATTATCGAACTACTGTCATAATTTCAGGGAAAGGTCTCTCCTTCCTCACACTTAAGAGGAGCAATGTCCTCATTGTTCAGAATTAGAATCAAGAAAAGGACCTTTCAAATTATGACAGACTCATAAAGGATTAAATAAATACAGGTTGAACATTAATAAAATAAAGGAAGAACTGAAACTCCCCTTGTATCGTAGATTGAGGAAGGTATCCTTCCTCACACTTAGAGCTTTGGTAGGGGTGAGACGTTCCTCACACTTAAGTTCGCGCAAGTGTTCAACCAAAGGTATCGAATTCCTAGAGCAACTGAGGTTGCTCCCATAGGCGAGTTCAGCTATATGTTCGAATATTTATTCTGAAAAGAAAATCATATATAGCCAGCAGAACTCAAGTGGCACCAAAAAGAAAATAAAAATATGATAAACATAAATAATTAGGCATAAATAACTTTAAGCAAAAATAATAAAGTACTACATAAAATAAAAACATGAAGCAAACCGAACTGTTACCTTCCAGAAGTTTGATAAGGTTTAAACAGTAATAGTCTACAAAAAGTCGAGAAATATAAAATAAAATAAAAAAAACAAGAAAATAAAATAAAATAAAATCACTGTGGTGGTGGTGGTGGAGGCTGTGCTGGTCCCTGGCCTGTCTGAGCGAGGAGAAGGTGCAGAAGAAGATGCACCGGGACAGTTGCCACCACGAACACGAGGCATACTAATATTTTTTAAATTAAAAGCAAACAAACATTAACAGGATAACAATTTAATATTTAAATATTTAAACAGAGTATTAATATTTAACAAACACAACTTAGTAATTAGCAAAAATAGAAATCAAGAAGAAAAAATAATATGAAATATAAACAGGATATTTATACAACATAAATTCTGTCGAAAATTCTGTCGAAAATTCGACAGAACCTCCCCTAAAATTCTTCGTTTCTCCATAATTAATTCAGTCAAACGCTAGGTATTTTAATACCGTTATCAGCCTAAATCCACATATAACAACCTATAATCATAAATTCATTCGTTTAATAAAACAAGGCATAATACAATTGGAGAATGCTATTTTAACATAGCAAGTCTCGTATCTACATATACCTAAATTTGAAATTCATCCAAAACGACAAATTTAAGTATAATCAGTGTAGATTTAACCTTGTGTATGTATATTATGATTAATAGAAGAAGATTTCGAAGACAAATTTGCAAATTAAACTCGAAAATTCTAAACCCGTCGGCCTAGGTTTTCGAAAGTTTAGTCCTTAATTTCTCCTAGTGTAGTTCATCATTTGTGGAATTGAAGCTATAGAATCGTAGAGAATTGAAAAACAAAGATTTCGGTACTAACCTTGCGTGATTTGGTGTAGAATTGAAGAAGCTGTGTCGATTTAGGGAGGAGCTGGTCGCGCGTCTGTTCTTCCTGCTAGTCTTCGTCGGGTCGAGGTTGGAGTTCAGAGAATTGGGGAAGAACGGGAATTATGAAAACGCAGCGTTTCAGTTCGTTTTTTTTTTTTTGGGCCGAGACGCGACCGCGTGTTATTAGGCGGTTATGGGTATGTGTGACCGCCTCTTATGGGGCGGTTGAAGGCGTGTGAAGTCCGCCTCTTACGGGGCGGTTGTGTGTTGTGTGAGACCGCCAGTTATTAGGCGGTTGTCTGTGTGTAGTCCGCCTGAAACGGGGCGGTTGTCCTCGCGGACAACCCCTGTTTCGTTTTTTTTTTTGTAACAATAACGAATAAGAAATAAACAAATTAAACATTAGTACACAAAAATTAAGAATTAGTGGTTAGATTACATAAATTATAAGTTAGCGGTTAATTACATAAAATTAAATGTTAGAGACAATGGAAATTAAATGTTAGAGACAATGGAAATTAAATGTTAATAAGAGTTAGAAGTTAGATGTCAGAAGTTAGATGTTCGTAGTCATATGTCCAGAGTCAGGTGTCCAATTAATATTAACAGATTATTAGATAATTAATATTAACATAATATAGTAGATAATTAATATTAACAATAAACAAAATATTATAGACATAATATTAACAGATTTAAAAAGAACAAAATATTTAAAATTAAACAGGTGAATAATCCGGGGCTTAGGAACTAGTATAAATCTAGTCCCCGGCAACGGCGCCATTTTGCAGACGTTATAAAGTGAGTGGTTGAAATGGTGTAAAATTAAAAGAAAAGAAATTAAAAACTCAAAATAAACGTCGGGCTGCAAACAAATCCCGATCGCAGTAGTATAGTGAAAATGTAAGCGACCGGATATCGAACCACGGGACTAATATACATATTATAGTACCTAAGCGTGTCACAAAGGGGGGGGGGATTAATTGACTTGTTTTTATAAATAAAAGAGAAAGATAAAGTTAACTAAATTAACAGATAAACTAAACGGGACTCTGGTTCAGATTAATATTATCTGCTCTTTCATGCTATTCCTACTGGTTTAATTATAATTGTCTGGCAAAATTCCTTTAATTATCTTAAGGACTAAGTCATAGCCTCATAAGAACTCGTTAACCAGAAATGCTCGGTCTAATCAAGGTTCGAGCACTCTTATGTAAACGGACATTAAGTTCCAGGAAATATAATTGCATCTGAAAATACTAACTCATTAAATCATAATAAGCTTTCTCCAAATTTACGGCTTAATCAACCTATCTATTTATCACCTGGTCTGATCAAAATAGACTTAGCAAGCAATTTAATAAACTCATGACATTTATTAAAAAGGCGAGATGAGCTTTAAGCGTAACAAACTTCATTAAATTAAAACCAGTAAAAACATTGCATAATTAATACAGAACATAATAATCATTCGCAAAGTATACGTACTCTAGCCTAACATATCAAATAGTTTGGTCTTCTACTTAAATACGTGAGACTAGAGGTGAAATTAATGAGATGAAAAGAAAACAAATGAAGAAGCGGGAGATTAGAGATGAAAATGAACGAGTGAGTGAAAGTGTAGTGGTACGAAGATGAAATGATGGTGTGAATTGGAACTCCAGAGGAACCACGGACGGAACCTCTGGAAGGACACTGGAGAAGGTGTTTGAGCGTTGTATTTATAGAGGAAGGAGAAGAAGCATAGCAGCAGCTCATTGATTGAGCTCGTTGATTGCAGCCTCACTGATTGCTTCATTTATTGCAGGGGACAGGAACATACGCGTGAGTGTTTTCTGGTAGGCGCCGTCTCAAGTTGCAGAGCGAGTCGGCGTAGAAGATAAGCCCATTTACACGTGTCCGCTAGATAAGTGGCGGTCTCCTCTATCTTGTCCGCCTGTTTATCAAGCGGTACACTCTCAGTTTTCTCTCTGTCACGTCCGCCCAATAAGGGGCGGTCGCCCTTGTGTTGTCCGCCTCGTATGAGGCGGTCTCCTCTGTCTCTATTTCCTCCTCTTGTCCGCTCGTTATCAAGCGGTTGCATTATTAGTGTTGTCCGCCCAATAGGGGGCGGTTGCCTTCTCTGTGTCGTCCGCCTCCTATGTGGCGGTTGCAAGCCTCTTGCGCCTTCTCACGTGACCTTCTTTAATCCTTATGTGTTAGTTTGTCATTTTTCCTACATTTTAACACATATAATACATCAGTTAATATAACAACTAAATATAGGAAAAACCCAAGATAAGTGAGAAACATTACTAAAAATGATGCAATTAATAAGGTGATTAAACCTTAGTAAGTCTATATGTTTTGCACTTATCAGGCGTAAACTACTTGTGCATATCACAAAAGAAATTGTTTTGATGATCGAAACTTATGTTACGTAAACATATGTACCCATTCATTATGTAATTATGGTTATTGTGCATGAGAGATGCAAGTAATGTGTATATGATAATTATGAAAAGAGGAGTAGAGAAACTCCTAGGGAGTGAGAATCCCTATTGTATATGTCTAGTGAGATTAGACATGAGTTATGATGAGTAAGAATCGGTATGGAACCGATGTGTAACCTAGTAGGAAGTGAGTTTCCCTAGGTAATTTCAATTGAGAATGATAGATGGAGTGAGTTCCATCCTTTGGAGTTGTATGGTGAATGTTTTAATTGAGTAACAATTTGAGAAAATGAGTTATGAGTTGCTTAGTGTTATACCCAAAAAATTTACCCCATTTGAGCAAAAAGGGGTATTTCTAGGGCTTTGGGGGGATAAGGTTCATATATGATCAATGATAGCATGAAAACTGAGATAGGTGGTATGTTTGACAGGAAATCATATTGGCATAATAGTAGAGAAGAGGGAAGAGGTACAATAGGTTAATGGTTCAAGTCTAATGACAACCATTTTTTGAAGTTTTCATTTTCTATTTAATTCTTCTTTCTTTCTCTTTTCATTTTTATTTCTATCCAAAAGCAAAAACAAAAATATTCTTTCCTACTTGTATTGGTAGTTTATTTTCTTCAAAAGAAGCAACTTTTAAAACGTCATTTCCAAAAGGAAAAAAAAACTTCCAATCTCATACCATTTTTTTTTCTTTCTTATTTTTTATTTTTATTAATTCTTATCCCTTTTTATTCACTCAACTACTTATGCGTTTATTTTCGAAATTCAAAAAAAAAGAAAAACGCATCCTTCATATTTTTGCTAGTAGTTTGTTTTGCATTAGAAAAAAAATCTCATCTGAAATTCTTTCTTTCTTTTTGTACGTAAGATTAGGTAGTGAAAAATGAAAAAAAGAAGAATTCTTAGGATTCAATTTTGTTTCTTCTCCTATTCTCTTTTTCTATCCTTTTTAACTTTGGTTGTTTCTTTTCCTTGTTAATCTCTAACCTATTTGTTTGTTTTGATTCTAGCCCTTATCTTCCATATTGTTTGCTGATAGTTTTGAATCTGACAAGTCTATATAGAGAGCTCCAATGCACTAGAAAGGGGGGCAGGGACGAGCATACACGACAGAAATAACTACAATCCAATGTTGTAGTCTTTCGTCCCTCCTGAGTATTGTCATCCACATTGTCTAATCTTTCATGCTCATACAGCCATCATACGGTGAGAACTCGTACTCACACGACACATACAAATCTCCCCGGCGTCACGTCTTCGCTACAAGAGCATGATCCCGGTGTCCACCACAGCTTTCGTCCATTATCACCGCTACACCACACGAGAAGATGACTTCTCACTACTGTTCTCGTATACCAAACAAATACACAGCATTACTCATGGTAGTATTTCCCCCATTCACTACCACTGCATTGCTGCCAAACAACAGCCGGAACGCTAGCTTCCATGCTTTATACAACTACAATCCCTGTCCAAGCTTAGCACCATCACGTCCTAGCTGCATCGACCCACCAATTCACCGGTACCAACAATGACTGGCAACGTCGCCATATCCTTTGTTCTTGCCTGTGACAATAGGAGATTGTATCATCGCTGTCTAATTTCATCTTCTGAAGTCGACATCAACGACGCGCAACAAGGAAGGGACCAGCAATGCCACGCTTCTGCATTAACATCATTCTGGTATTGAAGTTTGACAGAAGAAGGACTACTCCAGCAATCTTCATATCCAGAGAGGAGAGTGATGAACGATAATCCTATCTAGTGGTTGTCTCAGTCTGTTTGAAGCCAAATCATCACCCACTGTTGTCGTTAGTCACCAGCCGCATCAGGAAAGAAGAATCGAGAAGAAAGAGGGGAGAGGTAGAAAGCAAGGAAGGTACGATAACAAGGCTCGTGAATGGAAAAGGTCCGGTGGTTACTTCCACACCCACTGTAAGGTTGCAGGTTGTTGAATGCGTAGAAGAAGAGGGGTAACTTCCGTGAAGAAACTGGAACGGGAATCAGTACCGAGGGGTAAGGATTAAGTTGACAAAAAATAAAGAATAGCCGTGGAATTTCTATCTGGCTTGTTTGAAATGCTTTAATGGATTAATTAATTAATTGGTTGTCACTGTTATCTTTATCATTTGTTAGTGTGCTGGTTAATTTTATCATGTAGCACAACTAAACTCGGAAAGGATGAATACGTGAGATATGTAGCTTTTACTGGTGCTGCTTTGTCTTTTTTTATTTTTTATTATTTGACATCATTGACATTCTATCGTTTTTTGTAGGTATGTGGCGTTTTAGGATTTTGGTCATATATAATAACATGTTTGGTCATCATTACTAGAATATTTAGTTCAAATGAGTCATAGCTAATTAGGTGGATATGTCATGATGATTTGGTCTTAAAGTTATAATAGTAAAGGAAAAGAAATTTCTAGGGTGGTGAAGGAATCTGAACCCTTTAGAAAATTCATATCAAGCCCCCGAACCCATAGCTCTAAAATCATAACCATATTTCCTTTCCAAGTTTAAAAGGTTAAAACTTAGGTGTCGACTCTATTAAGCTTTGTGTGGGCCAGTTAGAATAATTAAGCTTTAATTTTATAATTTCGGTTTAATAATTTTAATTGAAAATCGAGGCTTGAGGCCTTAAGCTCAATACTTAAGGGTTCAAAACCAACGCTCACAGACTGACGAGAGATGAGGGCCCAAATAAACTAATTATCGGTCATGCCAAGTCATGACCCGTTCTGAGACACACACTGTAGGGTGATGTGTAAAAGTGGGGGAACTGAGGAGGATGGCGTGCAAACCCCATCCCTTCACTACCTGGGCCCAAAGCCCCAAGCACCTCTCCGAACGTCCCCTTACCCAAAAACCAAATTGCGGTCACGCCGAGACATGACCCATCCTGAGACACACACCTTAGGGTGATGTGTAAAGGTGGGGGAAATGAAGAGGATGATGTGCAAGCCTCATCCCTTCACTACCTGGGCCCAAAGCCCCAAGCACCTCCGGATGTACCCATACCCATTTGATGAAGCCTGTATTGTGAGAAAATGCATATTTTCTCTTTATATCTTCGTGATTCCATACATCTGTGATAAGCTTGATTGTCTATAGTTAGCAGCTGAAATAAATCATCTTTTATTAGACCTTTCCCTTAGGCCTAAAGGCCCATTCTAGTCTAGGTGAACTATTCATTTGGGCTTCGGCCTAGAAACCTTAGATCAAGGTGGTCTCTTTTGGCCCAAAAGTGTCCAAATCTGAAACATCCATTTTGATCCATTTAGGTTTAGGCCCAAAAAAAATCCATTTGAATTTGCGATAATTCGCAAGACTTGAAAATTGATTTATGGATCAGGTTTACATTTTGGCCCAAAGGCCCATCAAGAACTTGGATTATGTCTTTCACTTGAACACTGAAAATTCTTTCAGTAACCCATCATATTCTGATAAGTGAAATTTTATAGTTTTATAGGTTTGGTCATTATTTTTTGTAACTTTTTACGCACCTTCTCACACTTATCCTATGCTTTTTGTAACTCTTACTTTGGGTAGGAACTAATTCCAATTTATATGATAAAATCAGGAAATGATGACAGAAATGCATAGTTCTCCTCACGAGCTTTCCAACGCAACAAACGGGGACCAAAACGGACTTATAACGAAGAATTTGGGGCCGATTTAAGATTGGAGTACACTCTGTACAAAACAGCGCAGACACAATAGGTGTGTCCGCCTGATAACTCGCGGACTAGACACGGGTGTCCGCCTCGCGGACAGGACAGAGGCGTCCGCCTCATAAGTGGCGGACATCAGTGAAGCTACCGCATGTTAAGGAGGCGGAAGCAATAGAGACAACCGCCTCATAAGTGGCGGACAAGAGTGAAGCTACCGCATGTTAAGGAGGCGGAAGCAATAGAGACAACCGCCTGATTTCGAGCGGACAAGAGAGGCAGAACCGCCTGGCGGACATGCATACATGCGCACAGAACAGAATTTCGCACAGTTTTCTTCTCCGATGGGCGCCGCATTCGAACTGCTACCTCATTAATTGCAGACGGTCGCCCACCTTAATTTCTGCAACGCGTGACTCTGCAATCAATTGCTCTGCCCCCGATGAAATCTCTGACAGCAATTTTTCCAGATCTGCATATCGACTCCACCGCCTTTGACTACTGCGCCGCTCATCTCCTTGTTTGCATCCTGTTCCACGTATCTATAAATAGAGCTGCAAATCACTCTGCTCAAATTGTCCATTAATCGTCCATCATCCAGTCATTCACCCACGATCCAATTGCTCCACTCCATTCACGAACCCATTCACAAAATCACTCGACAACACCACAAACCCACGCTCGACCATTCTCCATATATTATCATCCGCCTCAATTCTATTCCGGTCTGTCAGAATACGGAGCAGGAGTCACGAACAGATGATTTCTTTTACTCTTAACTCTGCTCATTTATTTAACATTCCGGTTAGATTATCTCTACTCTGGGAGATGGTTATTATTAGTTTGTTTTAATTGTGCACTTTATTTTACCGGTTTAAGTTATTATAATTTGATACGATTAATGTTATTATCTCGCTTTTTAATAAATTACATGAGTTTATAAATTGCTTTACGAAATCTATTTTGATCAGATTCCGTGATAAATAGATAGGTCATATTAATTGTTATGTCTGTGGAAAAATTTATTCTGATTGAATAATATAGTATTTCAGATGCAAAATTATATCTTTTAACTAGCCGTTTACATGTGTTTTGCCTGAGTTTAAATCAAAACCTTGCATGTTCTGGTAAACGAGGTCATTAGAATTAGGATTTAAATCTAAAGACTATAAAAGAATTTTGCCAATTATTCTTAATTAAACCGGTAGAATAGCATAATTAATCAAACGAGTAAAACATGAACCCAGAGTCCGTTCTTCCATATTCACAACCACTTTTATATTCTGTTTTTAATTATTAGCTGTATTTAAATTCTTGTTGTCTTTATTATAATTCACAGTTTTAGAACAAAACAATTCCCCCTCAATTTATAACCTTTGCTAAGTCTAGATAATTATCACATAGTCCCACGGTTCGATACCTGGTTCCCATAAACTCTACTACAATAACCAGGATTTTGCAACCTGACGGTTTTCTGATTTATTATTCTCTAAGATTATTCTTGGTATTTATAGGTCAAATTTATCGTTTGCATATTCCATATAATTTCTTCCGGTTCATGTATGCCACTTTCAATTCAAGATGTTCAAGCCCAAGCGCCTATTCGCAACTCAAATGTCATTCCGGCCCAAACGCCCGACTCTATGCCCAAAACATTTTGGCCCAAGTACCAATCTACAGTTAGAAATGATTTCGGCCCTAGGGCCTCATTCTCAAAGTATTTCGGGCCCAAACCGCTTTCCACAGTTAGGAAACCGTTCGGCCCATGTGTCTCACTTGAAGTCCACAGATATTCAGGCCCAAATTTCCATCCACAATCTAAAAGCTTTATGGCCCATGTTCCTCACGTTCAGTCCAAAGAAATTCATGCCCAAACACCTATGCACAATCAAAAAGCATCCCGACCCATGTGCCTCACTTTTAATCCAAAACATTCAGGCCCAAGTTCCTATTCACAAATATTATGGGCCATGTACCACACCTCCACAATATTCAATCCTAAGTGCCTATCCTCGGTCTTCCAAGAACTACTGCTCATGTTCTTTGCATTTAACCCACGTTTCCACTAACGCTTGACACCTCATAAATAGATAAGCTCAAGCTGATTTCAAGCATGACAGAAGAAAGAAACCCAATCAGTGAGGAGGCCCAGATCGTAGCTTTGGAAGAAAAGTGTGCCACCATTATCGAAGAATTGAGAAATAAAGTCAACTCCCTCGAGGTGGATCATCAGAAGAAAACTGCAGGAAAGACCGGCAACCATAGAAATAAGCACGACTATGTTGAAATTGACTCCGTTGGAGCCCACGATTCGCAAGGACATGAAGGGGGAGCAACACCAGATAACCATCTAGTTGTAGAATTCAAAAGGGCCTTGAAGAGGATTGAGCGCATGGAAAAAGCCAACAAACCTACTGCCTCTGATTACTTCTCCATGGCGTCATATCCCGAAGTCGACCTCCCCCCAAAGTTGAAGCTGCCGACACTTGCCTTGTACAAAGGTTCCTTGGATCCACAAATTCATTTGGCTATGTTTGACAGGGAAATGTCCATCCTCGGGCTCAACGACATGCAGAAAGCTAAAGTTTTTGCTCGCTATCTAGACGAGATTCCACAACGTTGGTATCTCACTCAGAGGATGAATACTAAGACCTACGAGGAGGTTTGCGAGGCTTTCCTACATCATTTCGAGTATGCTAAGAACCTCGAAGTCACCAGAGTTGATTTTGCATGCACTCGACAGAAAGATAGTGAGTCCATGTCCGACTTCATCAACCGTTGGAGGAGGAAGGCTGCAGCTATGCCTACCAAAATGGACAAGCAGGAGCAAATCCGCCTGATAGTGGAAACATGCGAAAGCAGTACAATGATGAATTGAAGTGCATGTACTTCCCAAATTTTGAGATGCTAATAGGACAGGTTGGAATCCTAGAAGAGAGGATCCACAAGGGGGATTTTGGGTTCAGGACACCACCTTTGACCCAGGCATACCCGGAAGCACGAAGAAAATTCGGAACCAACGGAGAGAGGCAGAACCACAGAAGACGCTACCGCCTCGCCAGGACTTCCAACGCAGTGAATTTACAGATATCGATCGACCCTTGAGCCAAGCATTCAGAGACCTGCAGGAATGAGGCACGCTACAACCTCTCACTCCTCGACATAGAACCTTCAAAAGGGAAGGAATTTGAACCAGTTCTGTCAGTATCATCAGCTTCCCGGTCATGACACCGACAATTGTAAGATTTGAAGCAGCAAATCTATGATCTTATCAATCAAGGTTTTCAATTCCCCGAGTAGGAATCCCATGCCTGAGCATCATTAGAAATTGTTATTTTCAAGTGTTTTCTCTGATTTCTTCTCTTGATTAGTCGTTTTGTTTTTTTCCAATGTTTGTAGTAGATGGTTCTTTCATCATTTTAGGAAGTTTCAGAGATTGTAATTTTCAAAGTTTCGCTACATTCGTTAAATAATATCATCTTTCCATTTTCGTAATTCTGTACAAACCATTTTTTTTCGTTCATAAAAAACTGATGAGCATTCATGTTTTTAAAAGAAAAAGGATCACGAAATAATCATTTTCTGACAATGGAACAGGACAACTTGTCTCATGTTTCTAAAAGGTTGAACATGTCTTGCCAAACACCACAGCTTATCCCAAACTATCCAAACAACCCACTAAGAGGTTCAAAGTCCACATTTGTTAAATTATTGTCATGAACCCAAGTCAATACTGGGGGCAATCTGAGTTTAAGATCGTTAATTTCGAATGCTTGTTTGAACGTGTGTACAAGTCTCTAAGTGAAAATTTCATGAGAGTGCCTCAAGTGGAAAAACCATAAGCGAACAAGCGTGTCATTTTCATACGACTCCGGTGAGGCCACATTCAAGGAAAGGTAACGGTATAACTCTGACCGAAGGAGATAATTTGTAAATTACTCTTAGACCGGTGAAAAGTAACAAAGACCAGATACACAACTACTAGGAATGACGAAGAACCTAGGTAAACACCACATAGCCAAAAGCTTGTGAACCCTAACATTAAACCTAGGCACCCCTACAAAGCCTTTCATCTCCCTTTTGAAACGTTAAGCTCCACAAAGCAAGCCGACCTGTGATGAATATCCAACCCGGAGACCAAAGGAAGCGAGGAGCCTAACTCTCAATGTAACACCCCTACTAATCCGGCTCCTAATCACAGTATAAAACGTCATACTTAGTAAATAAATCGCAACGGTAAATAACAGACTGTAGTTCTAATGGTGTCACTGTTATCACTCGCCCATACGGGTGATAACGAGTTACATGATAATCAACATACGAAACGTATTCCCGCAGTGACCACAAGAGATAGATAGTAGTGCTTAAACAAACTAAATTATATACAACAACAACTGTCTTATACAAAACCGTAACGTGAGCGTCTAACCAAATATACACCTCGGTTTGCAGAACCCGAGTCAAAAATAACTGTAGTCTCAATCCGTACCAAGTCTAACCAAAAGTAAAATACAACTGTCACGCCCTGCGTCGACCCTCCAGCTAGTCTCCTGAAATAAAAATGGTTTGTGGTATGGAATCAGCCCCTGCTGAGTATGTTATCACATGCCCCGTCATGCCCCTCAAACCCCTCAATTAATTGGTCGAGAGCATGAGATTTGTTACATGCAATACCGTTTAATATTTAAACTGTAAAACATTTAACAGTAATATCCATACAATAACACACCATCAAACAAACATAATATAAACCACACAGTATAACCAAAGAACAGCAAGGCGGAACAACGAGAATAATAACCAAGTATCGACTCCTGTCCTTGGTATAGAAACCAATATTGTTCGCCAATGTACAAGTCTCAATTGTAATGTATGTTCAGTTATACCTAGTGACAAAGTCTCGTTAAAAACAACGTGTCTCTAAATTACCCATATACTATGGCGGGTCACCCACAGAAGTAGCCACTCCAGCGGTAGAGTCTCCGACCAATGAGCCATCCTAGCTCACGGGAAATTTTCTTGATACTTGTGGACCCGTACGTGGACATCCTGGTATCATTTTTGTGATCACAGCACGCACCAAGAGCCACAT
This sequence comes from Limonium bicolor, assembly GCA_023374045.1. Taxonomy (NCBI): domain Eukaryota; kingdom Viridiplantae; phylum Streptophyta; class Magnoliopsida; order Caryophyllales; family Plumbaginaceae; genus Limonium; species Limonium bicolor. The sequence continues at coordinate 326,379,757 of CM041779.1, forward strand.
CCTCTTGGCTTTGTTATGTTAATTAATTATACCATCGCATCGCATTACCAGTTTTTCTAACACAGCAGACTAAGGTCGTTAGTCGAATCCAGAGTGTGTAAACTCGGGATCCAGTGTTAGATACGAGAGCGGCGTTAGGAAGGCCAATGCTCCGTATTAAAGTCTCGGATAATATGTATATCTTATTATCCTAGTGCTACAACGTTTTTCTGACGATCCTTATATTACATATAAGATAGCACCATAGCCGCTAGTTCGTTTTATATATATAGGTCCATATATACGAACCAATACTATTAACGCAACAACAGTAAATAATAAGCAGCTATAAATATACAGTTCATGCATGTTTATTCACACAATCAGACAAACAATCTTATCACAGATTACATAGAAGTCTAAACTAAGGAAGCCCTCAGAGACAATCAGAGACACATAACAACATACCGTTCACCCTGAATGTATAACCGTGGAGTATGAATCAGCTAGATCCGATGCTCCCCGTGTCGTCTCTAACAGTCTAATAATACATAACGCTACTGATTAGAATCCCGTATAACGACATAACTCTACGGTACCCCATACCGTCACTAACACCTCCCGGTTAATCCCCCATTATTAATTGTCAACATTTTGTCGGTTTTCGGCTTTAACTCGGGATTGGAAAAACGTTATATTACATGCGTAGTCTCGTCTCGTATATTAATATACTTAAAGTTCGAACCTTGGTATCGCATGTAATTCAATATACCCTTGTATATTATATAGTTTGTTCTATATTGCATGTATAATTCTTAATCATATATTATACATTTCACCTTACTATTTATTTTCCTATGGTTTGTTTTTCCATGTTTAATGTAGTATAATTCATATGTAAAAAATACTTTGAATTATATAAATCCTTATTTCCATGTAAACTCATAACATTAGCATTTCCATATCTAATGTTTATAATTCTTTTCTCTTTATCTTATATCATTTTTAATTATGATAATATATGGTTATTGAACCATATTATATTTTCCACACCATAACATATTTTTATTCATTTATATGTATTATGGGACTATTTATTATATGGTAAGTCTTTATAATATATTCATTCTCTTATAATGAATACTTCTTATATTATAAATGTTACACCCTTTATAACATTAAAACCATATTATAAATTTTTATTCAAAAATGTTCATATTACCGAACAACACCTATTTTTCTTAAATATTTACAAAATCCACCACATATTTTATATAATGTTATATTATAGTTATATAACATAAATTATGACATTTATGTCATTAAAACAATTATAACCTATAGTTATAAATTGTTATATATTACCAAATAGCCCATTAAACTCTCGGTTTTATTATCTCCCACTATACTTCCATAAATTACAAATCAACCCCAAATTATATTTCTTTGTTACACTTATAATATATACATTATATTATAATCTTAAAACCTTAATATAATTATAACCTATAGTCTTAAATGGTTATAATTACCGAAAAGACCCTAGGGTCTGTTTTAATTAAATTCCTACCACCTAAATTTATATAATTACCAAATCTCCCCATTTTATAACATATAGTTTTCTAATGTCATTATAACTATATATTATACATATATCTTAATAAAAGCTTATATATAACTCCAAAAATTACCAAACTATACCAAAAGGTTATAAATGTCATTCCTTACCTTATACTTTCTAAAATTCTCGGTTTTACCCATATGTTACCCATTTGTAACAATGTCATGAAATATCATATATTATACTTATATAATTCATTTTAACTCCAAATTTTGCCAAATAAACTTCTAAAAATTCCTAATAACCTAAGGTCTGTACTAAACTCCATTTAGTACCCTAAAGTTTCGGAAATAACAATATCACCCCATCTCTTATAAATCTTTTACAATTTAATAACTCTCTTATTATAAGGTAGTATTTTAACTTCTTAAATTCTCCAAACTTGGTCAAGGTCTCCTATAGTCAACTTTGACTTCTAATGCCAAATTGGACCAAAACTCTTGGTAATTACCAATCTTACCCTATAATTTTCTATTTTTACAATTTTGACCCAAAACTTTATAAAATGTTATAATTTTTATTAAATTCATTTAAACCCCTATATTCCTCTAAATTAAGCCCACGACTTTAATATTTACTAGTAATTACCGTTTGACCCCAAACTTAACTATATAAGCATAAATTAAATTAAATAAGCTTTAAACTTAAATTAAAATGGCCTAATGACATGGCCTTATTACAACTTTGCTTTATAACATAAAATTACACATAAAATAGCTCAAATTATACTATGAGCTCTCGGCCTTGCTGTAGCTTAATTATTTTTCCACATAATGTCATAATTTGACCATTATGTTAATTACACTTGAATGACTAGCTTAATTTATCTTAGTCATTTTTTTCCATACTTAGGTTAAAATCACCCATATTAACACTCCACTCTCGGACATATAATATATATGCTTAAAAATCATAAAATCGTAAGTTTAAGGTGTGTATACCTTGGTTTATCCTTAGTAACAACTCGACAGCTTGGAGGAAAAATCACCACATCATTTAGACATGTTTAATACACCAAAATAAGATATGGTTATACTCCTAGCATGAGCTTAACCATAATGAACAATTAATGTAAGATTTAAGGCAAAAATCACCTTAAAAATGCAAGGTAGTCTCCAAAGGGTTTCAGCCTGAATTAAACACACCACATGGTGTTAAATTCACCATAAATACATGGGGAATAGATAGACAACAACAATCAGCTATGGTAATAGGTTTTACCTTGGCAAAATGCCTTAAAGAATGATATTTCCTTTGATTTTCGGCCACCCTTGCTCCAAATGGTTATCCAATTGAATTAACATGTAAATATGAAGATTATGAGTGAATAAACTCATAGAAATCAGAAGAAGAAAACTGGCTGGAGAATAGAAATCCTTAAGGTATGTTTTTACCTTATAATGTAAATTTTGGAAACCTTGGTCCCAAAACTTGCTTCAGCCGAGAATTATTGTTGTTCAAGGTTTAATACACTGAGAATGAGCCATGGAAAGTGATAGATCATGAACTCCAAGTGTAGGTAATGAAGAGATGAAGAAAAAGGGCTAAAATATGCCTTAAACCATTACCTTAGGTGCAAATGGGATTGATTTGCCTTGAATACTCAAGAACACAGCTTGAGAGGGTTTGGAAGTGCTGATGGCTTGGCTGGAATGGGACAAGAGGAAATAGAAAGAAAGAAAATGAGTTTTAATGAATGAAAAGTAAGAAATGGAATAGTAAATGGTGATTCACCAAATTAGCTAGATATTTTGTATTAAAGTGGGATGTGCTGTCCTCCTTGCTCCATGCTGCCAACCTCATAAGGGTATAGATGAGTCATTTATTGACCATTGTCTATACTTAGTCAATTTTGCTTAAAAATGCACTATTTGGATTACTATTCACAAATGAGTGCCATATTTCTGATTTTTTTTGAAATCTTGGATTTAGACCTTCTAATGTGGTACATTATAGTACATTAGTATAAAAAGGTCTAATCCAATGCCTAACACCACTCAAAACCCACTCAGAAAGTCAATTTTCTGAAAAACGTGCTTTAAAGAATTTTAAAGCACATTTTGTGTTAGAACATGTTTTAGAGCTTGGTTTCCTTTGAGAATGATTTTATAATGTTCATTACTTCATTATAATACTTGGGAATCCACTTTGGATCCTATTTGAGGTCATAAATCTCTATGGTGTCTTAAAGCACATTTTTGGCTTTACCGATCTTAAGGCATGTTTTGCCTTGTTGAGATCTTTAGATTGTTCCCCAATGGTATTTAGATGTTTATTAACCATCTTAGATAGAGGTGGCAATTCGGGTCAATCTTTCGGGTTCGGTTTGGTTAGGTTTGGGTTGGGCCCGTTTTGAACTATATAATATTCGGCTCGGATCGGACTGGGTCGGGTGAATTCGGTTTTTCGGGTTTAGTTCGGGTTTATGAAGTTACGGGTTGGTTTGGATCGATTCGATTGTATTTCGTTTTGGGTGATTTTCGGCTAGGGTGGTTTTGGTTTGGTTTCCTTTGGTTCGGGTTAGTCAATGGTGCATTTGGTTTTTTCGGGTTATGGGTCTAATTCGGGTGAATTATTTGAGTTGGGCTAAATTGATACAAATTTGTAAATGTCATTAAAATAATCATTTTTTTCATTTCTGACTACATATATCTCAATAAAATTATGCTAAGTTGACTACTCATGATGTAGACATTGGTCAAATTGAAGGAGCATTTTGTATGTAGGGTGGTTATACAATCTAAAATTGTATCCACCAATTCAAATCTAATTTTGTAAATCTATTCCCATTATAAGAAAATCCTTCCTCCATCAACTAGTATTATAACTATTAGCAAAAAATACAACATGAAAGTTGACACCCACATCCAACCATAAGTTAAAAAAGGCACAAACATTGTTCAAAAAAGCATAAATTAAAGGTTCATGATGTATTGTGATGCAAATATATGAGACATGCACATGTTTACCCGTTATTTTTCAGATGTGTATCTATTAATATTTTCAAAACTTGAAAACGCAACACAATTATTTATTTACTATAGATTATATATGTTGGAATATTTTTTACATACTCTTTAGCATTTACATACTTCAGTATATGAATGCTTTACATTTAGGGCGCAGGTTAGACATTACTCTCATCATGTCATTAATTAATGAAGGTTTATGGCCCATACTTTGTTAGAGTAATGTTAGTGATTGTTATGTAGTGGTATTATTTTATTTTTATAATAAAGTAGTTAACATAATATTCTTGTTAGTGCGGGTGACAAATGTATTGTTGAAGAATCAAATTATATTTAAAGATAATAAGAAATTAAAAGTAATAATATTATTTTAAGGTTTGGTTTAGTTCGGATTATTATCGGTTATTTTCGATTCGGGTTGCTTTGGGTTTTGGGTGATTATCGGGTTTCGGGTGACTATGGTTCGGATAGTTTCGGTTTGAATATTTTTGTTCGGATGATATTGGATAGTGGTTGATTTTTGGTTCTATCAAATCTCGGTTCGATTTGGTTCGATTTGGTTCATTGTGGGTTTCGGGTCATTTTTTCATTTGTCCATACGGTTGAGAATGGATTTCGATTAGGTTCGATTCGACTCGGTTTTTCGGGTTCGGGTCAGTTTTGCCACCTCTATTCTTAGATAATTAATAGATCATTTAATTAAGTTTTTAAGGTTAGGGGTATTTCAATCAACCCCCTTAAAAAGGTTTCGTCCCGAAGTCCTAACTCATCTACAGTTCACCTAAGGAATCCAGTTCCACTAAGTAATCAAACAGACCATCGCTAGGGAGTAACTCCCACTAGGTTCAGACCTGGTCTATATGTATCATAATTGATACAACACATATCCAATAGTCGAAACTCATGGCATAAACTCATTCATATCATAGCACTAAACAAGGTGCACATCCAACTCATCACAAAAGTACTCAGCGGTACTATATATAATCACACAGGTGCACTAAGGCACATACATCAGATGTATCAAACATACAATCATCCAAACACACATGTATGACGCAGCATACCACCAAACATACCACAAAAACAAGACCTAATGCATAACATATGCGCAAGCCAAGTGGCGTCTACCCCCCATTAAAAAGGGTTTGACCACGAACCCGAATAAGTATCGCAGCCACTACTCGAAGAGTGCTGGATACTTCACTCTCATGGAGTCCTCTAACTCCCATGTAGCCTCCTCCACCTCATGGTTCGACCAGAGAACCTTGACCATCCTAACGGCCTTGTTCCTAGTCTGCCTCGTCTTCGTATCGAGAATGCGGAGTGGTACTTCCTCATATCGTAGAGCGGGGTCCAACTCTAAAGTCTCTGGCTGTAAAACGTGCGATGGATGGGGCACATACCTCTTCAACTGTGACACGTGAAAGACATCGTGCACCCTCCCGAGCTCTGCTGGCAAATCCATTCTGTAGGCTAACGGGCCCACTCGCTCCCTAATCGCATAAGGTCCAACATACTTCGGGCTCAACTTGCCCTTCTGCCCGAACCGGAAGATCCCTTTCATGGGTGACACTCTAAGGAATACCATGTCGTCGGTAGTGAACTCAATGTCCCTCCTCCTAGTGTCTGCATATGATTTCTGCCGGTCCTGAGCTGCCCTCATGTTCCTACGAATCTGTAGGACATCCTCCTTGATCTGCTCTAGGTACTCCGGTACTAGAAGCGTAGTCTCGCTGGCCTCATCCCAGAAAGGAGTCCTACACGGTCTATCGTAAAGTACCTGGAACGGTGGCATCTGTATCGAGGAGTGGTAGCTGTTGTTGTAGGCGAACTCTATCAGATGTAGACCCTCTAACCAGCTCCCCTGAAAATACAAGGCACATGCTCTCAGCATGTCCTCTAGTGTCTGGATGGTCCTCTCACTCTGACCGTCGGTCTGTGGATGGAATGCCGTACTAAGCTTCAACTTCGTACCCAAGGCTTCCTGAACCTGACCCCAGAATCTGGACAAAAATCGAGGGTCCCTGTCAGACACAATGGTCTTGGCACACCATGGTGCCGGATCAGCTCCTTCTGGAACAGGTCCGCCAACTTTGGGACCTTCCAGGTATCCTTCATAGCTACAAACTATGCCACCTTTGTAAGACGATCTACAATGACCCAGATCGTGTTCAGTCATCCCTTAGTTGGTGGGAGACCGACAACAAAATCCATCGAGATGTCCTCGAACTTCCAGCAAGGAATAGGCATAGACTGCATTAAACCACCGGGTCTCCTATGCTCAAACTTAACCTTCTGACAGGTCAAGCATCTAGCCACGTAGTCAGCTACATCCTTCTTCATTCCGCTCCACCAGAAATGGACCTTCAAGTCCTTGTACATCTTCAAAGAACCGGGGTGGACGGATAAGGACAAGCAATGAGCCTCCTGGAGTATCTCCTTCAGGTCAGGAGAAGACTCTGGAATACATAACCGGCCATTCAGTCGAATCATGCCATCATCACACTGTTCAAAGTCGTACTTCTGACTCTCAAAACAACCCTTGGACATCTTCTGCCTGATACTCTGCATATACTGATCACTGTCCTGTGCAGCTCGTATCTCATCAATCAGACTGCTGCCCACTAAAAGTGTAAACAATGAATGAGCTCTGCGGCTCAGGGCGTCGGCTACTACATTCGCCTTGCCCTCCTTATACCTCAGGTCTATATCGTAGTCCTTCAAGAACTCGACCCATCTTCTCTGTCGCATGTTTAGCTCCTTCTGAGTGAAGAGATGCTGTAAACTCTTGTGATCAGAGTAGATAGTGACTGTCACACCGTATAGATAATGTCCCCAGATCTTCAAAGCGAAGACTATTGCGCCCAACTCAAGGTCGTGTGTGGGGTAACTCACCTCGTGCTTCTTCAGCTGTCGGGATGCATAAGCAACTACCTTCCCGTGCTGCATAAGCACACAGCCTAGACCTGTTCCAGAGGCATCACAATATACCTCGAACCCATCGGTGCCCTCAGGGATAGTAAGAATGGGTGCCGATGTCAGGAGATCCTTCAGCGTCTGAAAGGACTGCTCGCACTCGACAGACCATAAGAACTGGGACTCCTTCTTCATTTGATTCGTCATCGGTTTGGCCACCTTGGAGAAGTCCTTCACGAACCTTCGATAATAACCGGCCAAACCCAGAAAGCTGCGGATGTCTGTAACCGTCTTCGGCCTCGGCGAACTCTTCATTGCCTCAATCTTAGCAGGGTCTACAGATATCCCGCTCGCTGATATAATGTGTCCAAGGAATGACACGCTGTCCAACCAGAACTCACACTTCGAGAGCTTGGCATACAGCTGGTTCTCTCTCATGATACTCAAAACCTGCCTCAAATGTAACTCATGCTCCTCCTCGATCTTAGAATAGACCAGGATATCGTCGATGAAGACCACAACTGAACTATCAAGGTGCTCTCTGAAGAGACGGTTCATCAAATCCATGAAAATGGTTGGCGCATTCGATAACCCGAATGGCACAACGGTGAACCGTGTCCTGAAGCTTGTCTTCTCCACATCACCCTCGGCAATCCTGATCTGATGGTAGCCAGATCTGAGATCTATCTTTGAGAACACACTGGCCCCTCTCAACTGGACAAACAAGTCATCTATCCGTGGCAACGGGTACTTGTTCTTGACCGTGACCGCATTAAGCTCGCGGTAGTCGATGCAGAGTCGCATACTGCCGTCCTACTTCTTGACGAACAGTACTGGTGCACCCCAAGGAGAAACACTAGGTCGAATGAATCCCTTGTCGAGGAGGTCCTCCGGCTGTAGCTTCAGCTCCCTCATCTCAGCCGACGTCATACGGTAGGGCGCCTTAGCAATAGGGCCCGTACCTGGCAACAAGTCGACGGCGAACTCAACCTCACGCACAGGCGGCATGCCTGGCAGCTCATCAGGAAACAAGTAGGGGAAATCTATCACGACTAGAATGTCTAAGTCCATCATGTCTCTCTGTCTCGTGTCCTGTACATAACAGAGGAAGGCTTGTCGGCCCTTCCTAACGTCCTTCATCAGGGACAGTGCTGACACGATCTTGACAGTCGGCTCTCTCCTCACACTACGGTATGACACTGTCTTGCCGCTCGGCCCCTTCAGCAGTAGTCGATGCTCTGCACAATGTAGGCGGCCCCTATGCTTCTGCAGCTAATCCATGCCCACTATAACGTCGAAGCCCAAATTATTGAACTCGATCAAATCAAGGGGAAGGTCTCAGTCATGATGCTGATCTCTAACCCCGTGTACTGTCTGGTGCAACCAACTTTATCCTTCGAAGGAAGGGTGACTGAAAAGTCAGAAAGCTGTTCGGGGGCAGCCCCCAGCTTCTTAGCAAATGCCGAGGAAATAAAAGAATGCGAAGCCCCTGAGTCAAACAATATGGAAGCACTAACACCATCAACAGGAAAGGTACCTGAGATCACCTCTCGTATTATCATTGAGTCCCAATAAATCACTAATTTACTGTCGGTTGTAATTGTCATACCTATGATGACATTACCGGACTCCTTGGCTTGCGCCATATCTAGGATGCATATGGTACCCTCCTTTCCATTTTCGTGGCCTGAAGTTTTGAATTAACGGTATCAACAACTGAACACATATACTTGAAGGTACAAAAACTCTTATTTCATTCATCCAACTGTATTTTACAAGATTAAACACTTAGCTACCACTATTACATCACTACTGTCTGAAAGTCAAATTTAAACGGCCAGGTCGGATGTGGGTCTCATTCACTAGAGCTGGTGGGTGGTATTGAGCTTAATGCTCTTGATTCCATGATATACAAGCCTCGACTCTCCACCAAATACCAACACATCCCTAGACTTGAGGTTGATCTTGCTTGCTAGATCCATCCTCTTCTGCTCTCCATAGATGAACTCAGCATCATCGCCGATGGAGAATGACACAACCGGTATTCCTCGGGTGATGGACTCGATCGTCTCATCACGGTCCTGGTGCATCCCAAGCTTTCCTCCCTGCTCGTAGTAGTTGATGATGCAAACGTCAGGTGTCATATCGGGTAATGGATAAGTCTCCCAGTCTTGAGCAATATCCATTGTGTTTCTCACCAAGGTTAGGAAACTCTCAGGTATCCTAGGTATTGATACGCCACCTACCATCCTCACCTCTTGATAAACCCTAGCTTGCGGATCCCAATCCTTCCCTAAGCACATCATGTGCAATTTCATCTTAGAACCACTACTAAATACAGGGGTATAAAATCCTCCCTTGCCCTTACCAAAGCTCTACACTCATTCACTATGGCGATTTTCTCATCTAGGGTTAAGAACTCTCTGAGAAGTATCATGCCCGGTCTGACCTCATGACACAACTCGCCAGGGTACTCCCGTCTTTCTTCCACGGGTGTTGGAGAAATATGTGACTACTTCTACCACATAGGCAGTGTACCTAATCGTTTTGCGGGATAGTGGATTCGTGGGGTTGTCGTACTCTTGGGGACCTCGCTGTGGATAACTGATAGTGGATTAAATTTACTGAGACTTCTAATAAATAGATTTTATCAATTTTTTAAGGAGAAGAAATAATCGGAAACTTAACTTGAACAAAACAATAATAAAAATAAAACAAAATAATAAAAATAGAAATTATAAATCTTTTTTTGTCTTTTAAGAAAACATCCCGGGTTGTTCTGCTCACCTATTTTATCAATTATATTAATATAAACTTTACCACTTAAGTAATAAACTCAGAAACTATAAATAATTCGTTGACGACTAAATCTAACGAACCCTAACCAGTTGCTAGAACTAGCAGCAGACTAATGCTCTAATCCGGACACAACCAATCGCATAAAGAACAGCTTACTATTTGAGACTAATAACCTATAGGCCGGATCAGCTTCTAGCTGTTATCAGGTTTAATTCCTATGTCTTGTTATCTATCTCAGCTCTCGCGTGTGTTGATTAGAAAACTACAAATATTGCTTTAATAATTGATCAGAGAATTAAAGCAGATCAAGAACTGGAACTAGACTACTACTTTAGATAAAATCATAGTGGAAAGCTTAACATAACATAATTATATAAAATAGGCTCCGCATCCCAAACCTGGGAGGGCTTAAGTTTATTAATTAAACATAACTATATATAAACAAAACGTTTAAACAAAATAAGAGAAAGGGTAGAGAAAACTCCAGCTAGCAAGTTGACTCTGAATCCAGCTCCGCCTCTGTATCCACGTTGTGCGTAATAATAATACTAATTAATGGCAGAGATGTGATGTGGTGGAAAAACAAATATAAAATGGAGAAAACGGGGAGAATAGATATGGATGTGGAGAGGCACGAGGCCTCTGTGTGATGGATGGGTGTGGTGAGCTGTTGTGAACTGATGATGAACTGGTGTGGTGCGTATGTGAAATGTGGTGAGATGTGAAGGGATTTGGATTAAAGAAGGGATAATTAATACTGAGGGGAACGTGGGTTATTTATAGGAAAGGTGGGAAGTGTGAATGGAATAATCAGGGACGGTGCAGACTGAAGCTCTGGAGATGGCGGTGGAGTTGGTGAGCAGATCGCGGAGATTTGCAGTCAGAGAGAAGCGGCGTCACGCGTGAGTAAATTAGGCGCCGTCTGTAATTAATGAGGGAGCAGTTCGAGTGCGGCGCTGCGAAGGAAGAAGGAAAAAACGGAGAAGAAAACACTGAATTGGTCTCGTCCGCTCGCGCCTCTGTGTCGTGTCCGCTCGAAAGGAGGCGGACGCCTCACATGAGTCTGCGCCTCTCTTGTCCGCTACTTATCAGGCGGTTGCGCCTGTGTTGTCCGCTCGTATCAGGCGGTCAGCCTTCTCGTGTCCGCCCTATCAGGCGGTCGGCAGCTTCCTCTTGTCCGCGCCTTATCAGGCGGTACTCACACATGTCCGCCAGGCGGACTATATATATATATAGTCGTACATTATAATTATTACTTCAATCTTCAACCTGCTCCACATCCTTCGTTATAAGTCCGTTTTACTCGCCGTTTGTTGCGTTGGAAAGCTCATGAGATTATCTATCCATTTACATGGCTTTTTCCTACATTTAATACATAAAATATATCAATTCATATCAAAACATAAATCTAGGAAAATCATATGATAAGTGAGAAATACGACACAAATTCCTATAAAAATAGGAAGAATTAAGGCCCTAAAAGTAGATGTATTTCTCGCTTATCAAACTTCCTCACACTTAGCTTTTACTTGTCCTCAAGCAAATAGAGAATAAATATATCTCTAAGGCCGTAGTATCAAACCTCAGGATTAGACAGATGCAAAACAGAGCAAGCAAAGTGACAATCAAAAGAATAGTTCTGCTCCTGGTTGTAGGTTTTCGCAAACAGTGAAAAGAAATTTTTTTAAAGCATGGATAAGTTAGACTACAAAATCTGAATGTAGATTAACTTGGGATCTTCCACCATTTCTTTCCTTTAACCTTTGGATGACAAGGGGTGTGAAGTAACGCCTTATTCCGCGATACCTTTCAACACCACATACTCATGATCAAAAACAAAAATTAAACTGCAATTAACTCTTTTCGTATGTAAAAACATTCTTCTTCAAGAAATATATACAACATAATTGAATAATGCGAATTGCAGAGTTTTTCCGTAACCCAGACTTTTCTCTCTATCCTTGTAACGGTGTGGGCCAACTATCCCAGATCACGAGACCTTAGGTAGATAGGTGTTAAGGCACCCCTAGGACTTAATAACCGGATAGACGAGGCCTGCTTTTGTTAGGAAAATTTTTGATCAGCGGAGTACCTTGCCTTATCCTTTCATTCCAAACTTTCATATCATTTCAAAATCCCAGATAAACTAATTCAGTTTCCCTAATCAACTTAATCCACCAAATTTCAGTGAAAACAGATTAATTTTAATAAAACTAAACAATCAAACAGCCTAGAGCAGAAAGATTCTTGAGGTGGCCACCTGGCTTTACTTCAAAATTTATGCAAAAATTTCACCCAAGAATTCAACATTTATAAGCACTCAGAGCAGTGATTCCCTCAATGCAAGAAGACAATTAAAAACATGTGTGGCATTAAGTGCAACTGGCATATTTTCAGGGAAAGGTCTAAACTTCCTCACACTTAAGAGGAGCAATGTCCTCATTGTTCATAAAATAATCAAGAAAAGACCTTTCAAAATATGCCAGACTCATGAAGAATTTCATTCAGGACAATCATGGACTGATATAATAATAATCATTAAGCATGATAGACTGGACACAAACATTTAAAATAAAGAAACTGAGACTCCCCTGATATCGTAGATTGAGGAAGGTGTCCTTCCTCACACTTAAGTGCGAACAATGGGGGTAGTAGCGTTCCTCACACTTGCGTTCAAGCAAGTGTCCAGCCTTGGAGGTCTTCAGATACCATGATAAGAATTTCTCCTGCACACACTACCCAAAAATAAACGCTAAAAAGCGTTGCATGAAAGCATAGACACCATGTCCACTTCTTGTTTTTTTTTTTTGTAAAACATAATATAGAAATCATGTGGGGTACAAATTACAATAATAATAATAAATAATAATAATAATAATAATAATAATAGATATAAAGTTTAACCACTGGGTTGCCTCCCAGTAAGCTGCCCGTAGTTTTAGTCTTTGGCTAGACTATCGCTTCGTTATCCTGGATCAAAAATAAAAGTAGACAAATCTTTGCCAGGAAACGAAGTTAGTAATAATAAAAAGCAAACCACCTGGATCACAACAACGTTACTTCGGTAAATAAAATAGGAAAATGAATACTCCACAAAACCTGGTGTTTGAGGAGGTACTGCCGGTAACGTAGTTGTAACAGGAGACCAGGTGGTGATGACTTTTCTTCCTCAAATTGGAGGATGTAAACATCCTCCTCCTGCTGTTGAGGCTTATGGAGGCAGGATGGAAGTTGATGAGAGACCGGTGGTAGTGGTGTTCCTTCCTCAGATTCGAGGATGTAAATTTCCTCTTCCGGTAGGTGAGGCTCAATAGGATCACCTTTCTCAAGCTCGCAGACCGGCTCAGACAACTTATCTTCATATTTTAATTGCTCCTCTTGTGTTGGGGATGGGGATGGAGGAGAAATGTAACTCTCAGACATCTGCTCCAACTCGGTGTCGGAGAAAAATGTCTTGAGAAGTTTCATTATCTCCTCATCAGAACTTGCTGCGTCATGAATACCTGGCTCAGTGTGCTCTTTACTCCTTGGAGTGACCACTGGAATTTCTTCTGGTGGCTCGACCATACTTGGGAGGAATTCATCTGGCCTTTGTGTAGATTGCTGCTCGTTCTGATTGAAGTAGTAATACCCCAACTGAGCTTCGTTGTATTGTGCGTTAGCCTGGTTGACTTCCCACCAATACGGCTCTCGATTTGATTATTGAGGTGGTTGATAATCCTTGACCAATCTTTGATATGAGGATATTTCCTCTTGCATTCGTGTCCATTCCAGATTGATCAACAATCTTCTCACCTCATCGTGGCTGCTCTCCATTGTCAGTAATTATCCTATAACAACAAAAATAAAAATACCAAGTAGAAAAGAAATAGAAAAAGAAAAATAATAAAATTAACTAGAAAGAGAAACAAATAAGAAATAATATAGAAATACAAGATTTTTTTTTTGTAAAATTAAATAAAGTGAAAAATAAAAGTAAATAAAATAGAAATCCCAATAAAATTAAAAACTATCAATTAACCGTGCTGGAGGTCCCCGGCAACGGCGCCAAAAACTTGTTGGAGAAATATGTGACTACTTCTACCACATAGGCAGTGTACCTAATCGTTTTGCGGGATAGTGGATTCGTGGGGTTGTCGTACTCTTGGGGACCTCGCTGTGGATAACTGATAGTGGATTAAATTTACTGAGACTTCTAATAAATAGATTTTATCAATTTTTTAAGGAGAAGAAATAATCGGAAACTTAACTTGAACAAAACAATAATAAAAATAAAACAAAATAATAAAAATAGAAATTATAAATCTTTTTTTTGTCTTTTAAGAAAACATCCCGGGTTGTTCTGCTCACCTATTTTATCAATTATATTAATATAAACTTTACCACTTAAGTAATAAACTCAGAAACTATAAATAATTCGTTGACGACTAAATCTAACGAACCCTAACCAGTTGCTAGAACTAGCAGCAGACTAATGCTCTAATCCGGACACAACCAATCGCATAAAGAACAGCTTCTATTTGAGACTAATTAACCTATAGGCCGGATCAGGCTTCTAGCTGTTAATCAGGTTTAATTCCTATGTCTTGTTATCTATCTCAGCTCTCGCGTGTTGATTAGAAAACTACAATATTGCTTTAATAATTGATCAGAGAATTAAAGCAGATCAAGAACTGGAATTAGACTACTACTTATTTAGATAAAATCATAGTGGAAAGCTTAACATAACATAATTATATAAAATAGGCTCGCATCCCAAACCTGGGAGGGCTTAAGTTTATTAATTAAACATAACTATATATAAACAACGTTTAAAAAAATAAGAGAAAGGGTAGAGAAAACTCCAGCTAGCAAGTTGACTCTGAATCCCAGCTCCGCCTCTGTATCCACGTTGTGCGTAATAATAATACTAATTAATGGCAGAGATGTGATGTGGTGGAAAAACAAATATAAAATGGAGAAAACGGGGAGAATAGATATGGATGTGGAGAGGCACGAGGCCTCTGTGTGATGGATGGGTGTGGTGAGCTGTTGTGAACTGATGATGAACTGGTGTGGTGGGCGTATGTGAAATGTGGTGAGATGTGAAGGGATTTGGATTAAAGAAGGGATAATTAATACTGAGGGGAACGTGGGTTATTTATAGGAAAGGTGGAGAAGTGTGAATGGAATAATCAGGGACGGTGCAGACTGAAGCTCTGGAGATGGCGGTGGAGTTGGTGAGCAGATCGCGGAGATTTGCAGTCAGAGAGAAGCGGCGTCACGCGTGAGTAAATTAGGCGCCGTCTGTAATTAATGAGGGAGCAGTTCGAGTGCGGCGCCGCGAAGGAAGAAGGAAAAAACGGAGAAGAAAACACTGAATTGGTCTCGTCCGCTCGCGCCTCTGTGTCGTGTCCGCTCGAAAGGAGGCGGACGCCTCACATGAGTCTGCGGCTCTCTTGTCCGCTACTTATCAGGCGGTTGCGCCTGTGTTGTCCGCCTCGTATCAGGCGGTCAGCCTTCTCGTGTCCGCGCCTTATCAGGCGGTCGCAGCTTCCTCTTGTCCGCGCCTTATCAGGCGGTACTCACACATGTCCGCCAGGCGGACTATATATATATAATATAGTCGTACATTATAATTATTACTTCAATCTTCAACCTGCTCCACATCCTTCGTTATAAGTCCGTTTTACTCGCCGTTTGTTGCGTTGGAAAGCTCATGAGATTATCTATCCATTTACATGGCTTTTTCCTACATTTAATACATAAAATATATCAATTCATATCAAAACATAAATCTAGGAAAATCATATGATAAGTGAGAAATACGACACAAATTGCTATAAAAATAGGAAGAATTAAGGCCCTAAAAGTAGATGTATTTCTCGCTTATCAACGGGTCTAGGTGATCTCTGTCTTGTGAGTGTGGGATAGCAGATATCGAAGTCTCCTAAGAGATAAAAGGTTTCCTAGGTAAGTCGTTTATCTAAAGCGGTAATTAAAAACACATTCATGCTAAGGCAAAGCGTTTAACACTTAGTCATGCTCTCATACAATGGTTAAGGTTTCAAATGCTAACCTTCACCACGCTGGGTACTAGTACCAGCGCCTGATGCTCCCGCTGCATTTAGCACACGGTTGCCCGGCGGGTTCCTCTAGGTCTGCTGCTGCTGCTGTCCCTTCTGGGTTGGGGGCGCCTGCCCCCTCTGGCCACCTCGAGCTCCACTCCTCCAGTAGGTGCGCTCTGAGTCCCCTTCGACGGGCGGTACGCTCGGCTCTCTGGATTCGCGAAGCACTCGAACGACCTATGGCCTTTCTTCCCACAGTGGTGGCAGTCCACCGCTTGCCCGGTGCAGTCAACACCCGGGTGGTCCTTACCACAACGCTTGCAGTGAACGTGGCACTGGGGTGCACAACCTATTATCATACAACAATCTAATTAATACAAGAACGGTAATGGATAGTGTAATGCACAACTCATTCACGAGGTTAGATCGTTTACCCTTAGGGGGTGCAGATCTGAGAGGCTGGACATCATAGGTAGGCCCGGTCAGTATCGGAACCTTCTCCTTGCCCTTCTGGCTGGCGTGCTCCTTCTTCTTCTCCCTCCAGGAGAACTTTTTCTTCCTGTAATCGTCAAAGTGTTAGGAATAGCAGGTATAAAAGCAGGCAGCAAGTAAGTAATTTAAACGACTTAAATAACTTAAAAGCGGTTCTTACTTCCCGCCCTTGCTGCCTCCGCCTCCAGCCACAACCTCAGCCTCCTTCTTGGGGGCCTTACGCTTCTGCCCCTGACTGTCATCCCGGTTGTTCACCAACAGCTCGGTCCGAGAAGCAGCATCATAGCACTCCTACAATGCATCATTGAGTTCCCCGAAACTTGTAATAAATCAAACTGAGTTACAAGGTATAAACTGTCAACTAATTTACCTGGACCGTAGGGTATAAAGCAGCACCCATGGCGGCCTTGATAGCATATCGTAGCCCGCCTCTGAACTTCACCACCTTCACGGTGTCAGAATAAACAACTCCTGGGTCAAAGTCCGACAGCCCGATGAATGAGGAGTAGTACTGATCCACTGTCAGACTACCCTGCCTCAGAGCCTCGAACTTTTCCCTCTTCCTCTGCTTCAAGTGAGCAGGATAATACTTCTCTCTCAGCAACTCCACAAAACCCATCCAACCGAAACCCTCTATAGCAGTGTAGTGTGCCTTCACGGACCTCCACCAAGTGCTGGCGGCGTCCCTCAGGTGAAAGGCTGCTATACCGACCCGGTGCTCAGCAGGCACATGAATGGCGTCAAAGGCCTTCTCGTGCTTGATAATGTATCTCTCCAGGACGGTGGGGTCAGCTACTCCTCCGTCGTATGTAGGTACTCGAGAGTCAGCGACACTCTTTAGCCAGTTTGGCTCTCTCGGTGCGGGTACGGGTGGGACTATAGGTGGCGCTCCGATCTGGATGCCTCCCATCTGGGATAGCTGAGCAAAGACGGCAGCTACTGTCTCAGCAACGCCCATGGCATGGGTCTCAGGAGGACCTCCTCCAGACCCGCCGCCTACTACCTCTGCCTCTGCCTGCCTAACGACCTCTAGTAGACATCTGAAGAATCCATAATTAAAGTCAACACTCGGTAAAAATACCGTACTTTCCTCAACCATAAGTTCACATAGCCCTAAAAGGCGTAAAACACATTGTCCCCGACATTCTCCTAACTCAACTCGTTTCCAACTTCCTCATTGGTACTGGTTTATGAATAACCTAAACTCACAGTACTTAGACTACTATCTCTTGTAATCAGAGCGGTACTCCACTCTGATACCACTTTTGTAACATCCCTACTAATCCGGCTCCTAATCACTGTATAAAACGTCGTACTTAGTAAATAATTGCAGTGGTAAATAACAGACTGTCGTTCTAATGGTGTCACTGTTATCACTCGCCCATACGGGTGATAACGAGTTACATGATAATCAACATAAGAACGTATTCCCGCAGTGACCACAAGAGATATACAGTAGTGCTTAAACAAACTAAAATATATACAACAACAACCGTCTTATACAAAACCGTACATGTGAGCGTCTAACCAAATATACACCTCGGTTTACAGAACCCGGGTCCAAAAATAACTGTAGTCTCAATCCGTACCAAGTCTAACCAAAAGTAAAATACAACTGTCGCACCCCGCGTCGACCCTCCAGCTAGTATCCTGAAATAAAAATGGTTTGTGGTATGGAATCCGCCCCTGCTGAGTATGTTATCACATGCCCCGTCATGCCTCCTCAAACCCCTTAATTAATTGGTCGAGAGCATGAGATTCGTTACATGATATACCGTTTTAATATTTAAACTGTAAAACATTTAACAGTAATATCCATACAATAAACACAGCATCAACAAAAATAATATAAACCACACAGTATAACCAAAGAACAGCAAGGCGGAACAACGAGAATAATAACCAAGTATCGACTCCCGTCCTTGGTATAGAAACCAATATTGTTCGCTAATGTACAAGTCTCAACTGTAATGTATGTTCAGTTATACCTAGTGACAATGTCTCGTTAAAAACAACGTGTCTCTTAATTACCCATATAATATGGCGGGTCACCCACGGCAGTAGCCACTCCAGCGGTAGAGTCTCCGGCCAACAGCCATCCTAGCTCACGGGAAATTTTCTTGATACTTGCGGACCCGTACGCGGACATCCTGGTATCATTTTTGTGATCATAAGCGCGCACTAAGAGCCACATCCTCTTGGCTTTGTTATGTTAATTAATTATACCATCGCATCGCATTACCAGTTTTTCTAACACAGCAGACTAAGGTCGTTAGTCTAATCCAGAGTGTGTAAACTCGGGATCCAGTGTTAGATACGATAGCGGCGTTAGGAAGGCCAATGCTCCGTATTAAAGTCTCGGATAATATGTATATCTTATTATCCTAGTGCTACAATGTTTTTCTGACGATTCTTATATTACATATAAGATAGCACCATAGCCGCTAGTTCGTTTTAAATATATATAGGTCCGTATATACGAACCAATACTGTTAACGCAACAACAGTAAATAATAAGCAGCTATAAATATACAGTTCATGCATATTTATTCACACAATCAGACAAACAATCTTATCACAGATTACACAGAAGTCTGAACTGAGGAAGCCCTCAGAGACAATCAGAGACACATAACAACATACCGTTCACCCTAAATGTATAACCGTGGAGTATGAATCAGCTAGATCCGATGCTCCCTGTGTCGTCTCTAACAGTCTAATAATACATAACGCTACTGATTAGAATCCCGTATAACGACATAACTCTACGGTACCCCGTACCGTCACTAATACCTCCCGGTTAATCCCCCGTTATTAACTGTCAACGTTTGTCAGGTTTTCGGCTTTAACTCGGGATTGGAAAAACGTTATATTACATGCGTAGTCTCGTCTCGTATATTAATATACTTAAAGTTCGAACTTTGGTTATCGCATGTAATTCAATATACCCTTATATATTACATAGTTTGTTTCTATATTGCATGTATAATTCTTAATCATATATTATACATTTCACCTTACTATTTATTTTCCTATGGTTTGTTTTTCCATGTTTAATGTAGTATAATTCATATGTAAAAATACTTTGAATTATATAAATCCTTATTATTCCATGTAAACTCATAACATTAGAATTTCCATATCTAATGTTTATAATTCTTTTCTCTTTATCTTATATCATTTTTAATTATGATAATATATGGTTATTGAACCATATTATATTTTCCACCATACCATAACATATTTTATTCATTTAAATGTATTATGGGACTATTTATTATATGGTAAGTCTTTATAATATATTCATTCTCTTATAATGAATACTTCTTATATTATAAATGTTACACCCTTTATAACATTAAACCATATTATAATTTTTATTCAAAAATGTTCATATTACCGAACAACACTATTTTTCTTAATATTTACAAAATCCACCACATATTTTATATAATGTTATATTATAGTTATATAACATAAATTATGACATTTATGTCATTAAAACAATTATAACCTATAGTTATAAATTGTTATATATTACCAAATAGCCCATTAAACTCTCGGTTTTTATTATCTCCCACTATACTTCCATAAATTACAAATCAACCGCAAATTATATTTCTTTGTTACACTTATAATATATACATTATATTATAATCTTTAAACGTTAATATAATTATGACCTATAGTCTTAAATGGTTATAATTACCGAACAGATCCTAGGGTCTGTTTTAATTAAATTCCTACCACCTAAATTTATATAATTACCAAATCTCCCCATTTTAAACATATAGTTTTCTAATGTCATTATAACTATATATTATACATATATCTTAATAAAAGCTTATATGTAACTCCAAAAATTACCAAGCTATACTAAAAGGTTATAAATGTCATTCTTTACCTTATACTTTCAATAATTCTCGGTTTTTACCCATATGTTACCCATTTGTAACAATGTCATGAAATATCATATATTATACTTATATAATTCATTTTAACTCCAATTTTGCCAAATAAACTTCTAAAAATTCCTAATAACCTAAGGTCTGTACTAAACTCCATTTAGTACCCCAAAGTTTCGGAAATAACAATATCACCCCATCTCTCTAAATCTTTTACAATTTAATAACTATCTTATTATAAGGTAGTATTTAACTTCTTAAATTCTCCAAACTTGGTCAAAGTCTCCTATATAGTCAACTTTGACTGTAATGCCAATTGGACCCAAACTCTCGGTAATTACCAATCTTACCCTATACTTTTCTATTTTTACAATTTTGACCCAAAACTTTATAAAAATGTTATAATATTTATTAAATTCATTTAAAAACCCTAAATTCCTCTAAATTAAGCCCAAGACTTTAATATTTACTAGTAATTACCGTTTGACCCCAAACTTACTATATAAGCATAAATTAAATTAAATAAGCTTTAAACTTAAATTAAAATGGCCTAATGACATGGCCTTATTACAACTTTGCTTTATAACATAAAATTACACATAAAATAGCTCAAAAATATACTATAAGCTCTCGGCCTTGCTGTAGCTTAATTATTTGTCCACATAATGTCATAATTTGACCATTATGTTAATTACACTTGAATGACTAGCTTAATTTATCTTAGTCATTTTTTTCCATACTTAGGTTAAAATCACCCATATTAACACTCCACTCTCGGCACATATAATATATATGCTTAAAAATCATAAAATGTAAGTTTAAGGTGTTTATACTTGGTTTATCCTTAGTAACAACTCGACTCGGAAGCTTGGAGGAAAAATCACCACATCATTTAGACATGTTTAATACACCAAATAAGATATGGTTATACTCCAAGCATGAGCTTAACCATGAACAATTAATGTAAGATTTAAGGCAAAAATCACCTTAAAAATGCAAGGTAGTCTCCAAAGGGTTTCGGCCAGAATTAAACACACCACATGGTGTTAAATTCACCATAAATACATGGGGAATAGATAGACAACAACAAGCTGCTATGGTAATAGGTTTTACCTTGGCAAAATGCCTTAAAGAATGATATTTCCATTGATTTTTGGCCACCCTTGCTCCAAATGGTTAACCAGCTGAATTAACATGTAAATATGAATATTATGAGTGAATAAACTCATAGAAATCAGAAGAAGAAAACCGGATGGAGAATAGAAATCCTTAAGGTATGTTTTTACCTTATAATGTAAATTTTGGAAACCTTGGTCCCAAAACTTGCTTCAGCCGAGAATGATTGTTGTTCAAGGTTTAATACACTGAGAATGAGCCATTAAAGTGATAGATCATGAACTCCAAGTGTAGGTAATGAAGAGATGAAGAAAAAGGGCTAAAATATGCCTTAAACCATTACCTTAAGTGCAAATGGGAATGATTTGCCTTGAATACTCAAGAACACAGCTTGAGAGGGTTTGGAAGTGCTGATGGCTCAGCTGGAATGGGACAAGAGGAAAGAGAAAGAAAGAAAATGAGTTTTAATGAATGAAAAGTAAGAAATGGAATAGTAAATGGTGATTCACCAAATTAGCTAGATAATTTGTATTAAGGGGGATGTGCTGTACTCCTTGGTCCATTCTGCCGACCTCATAAGGGTATAGATGAGTCATTCATTGACCATTGACTATACTTAGTCAATTTTGCTTAAAAATGCACTATTTGGATTACAATTCACAAATGAGTGCCATATTTCTGATTTTTTTTTAAATCTTGGATTTAGATCTTCTAATGTTGTACATTATAGTACATTAGTATAAACAAGGTCTAATACAATGCCTAACACCACTCAAAACCCACTCAGAAAGTCAATTTTCTAAAAAACGTGCTTTAAGGAATTTTAAAGCACATTTTGTGTTAGAACATGTTTTAGAGCTTGGTTTCCTTTGATAATGTTTTATAATGTTCATTACTTCATTATAATACTTGGGAATCCACTTTGGATCCTATTTGGGTCATACAATCTCTATGGTGTCTTAAAGCACATTTTTGGCTTTACCGATCTTAAGGCATGTTTTGCCTTGTTGAGATCTTTAGATTGTTCCCCAATGGTATTTAGATGTTTATTAACCAACTTAGATCATTAATTAAGTTTTTTAAGGTTAGGGGTGTTTGACTCGAATAATGTTATTGTTAGTCCAAAACGGAGCAATGCTGCTACCAGCACGATGAACGATCCGCAAATTGTCCCAAAGTGATGCAGATCCAAAGAGCCTACATCAAACACAACTCTTAAAGTTCGAAACCAAAAGACACAAGAACTCCGAAAGCAAAGTTAAGAAGGATGAAAAGGGAAAACCCGAAATGCCTCAAAGCAATAAAAAAAAAAAGAGAAACAATGTAGAGGACAACTTCAAAAGTTCCAGGTCCAAAGCTCGAAAGCAACATCAACGTGAGTAGTAAGATGACTTCAAGGCAAAAAGGCAAATCCAAGGGAAGATGCAAGTTGCAACTTTGGTCATCCCTTTAAGTTCCAGATACCTCAAATATCCCTCCATGGTCCTGTTGTCTTCACACACCCTATGGCCACGTTATTAGCTTTAAAGACTTCCGACTTGGTAGTTGTGTGTCTAATCACGTGAAAGTAACAGGTCAAATTCGTAAATCCATAAAATATCAAGTTCATTGGTCTAGAAGTTTTGACTGAAAGGAAGAAACGAGTGCAAACACCAAACACGCCGAGTGTAGGTTAGGAAGCATCACATCAAAACATAAGCCTTGACCTTGTGAGGATGAGACTTGTTCACACGTTTAAAGAAAATACTGGGGGCAATCGATCATTTTGATCGATTGCCATGAACTCTGGCTCAGATTGTCTTAAGAAAAATACTGGGGGCAATTGTTGGTTCCAACAATTGCTATGACAATACCAATTGGAACCCAAGGCTTAAGCACCTCCACCTCATAGGCCCACATAAGTCCTTATCTCCACATCATACACCACATGCTAGTCATAATTCCTAACAACCACTCAAAAGCCTTAGACCCCACGACAAATACCACATACTCCCCACCAATGGCATGTTCATTTTCTAAGAAGAAGCAAATCAAAGATCTGAATCTTTAGTCAGAATAGGATCATTTCACTTTCCTTTCCAATAGACAAAGGTTTTCTCAAACATTGACACGTTTAGCACATTCTTCAACAAATTTCTTGCTTTCAACAACTTTTAATCCTTACTAGCACTTTGATTTCATTTTACACTTTTTGCATATACCTCACCATAGTCACATTTGGCATTTTTACAATCAGTTTTTTATCACAATCATTCCCATGAGACCAATATTATTGTCTACTCCAAGTTAGAATGGATCTCACTCCCAACTCCTCAGACCTCACCCTAAATCCTACCTTACATTCATTGACCTCAGGCACCCTTAAGTCCTACCCTACATTCATCCACCTCAGGCACCCTTAAGTCCTGCTTTACATTCACTCACCTTAGGCACTCATAAGCCCTACCACCACAAAAACATCTCGGGCACGCATAAGCCCTACCATGCATCTATCCACCTTACATTCATTTACTATAGGCACACATAAGCCCTACTACTCACATTGCATTCATGAAATACAATGCATCAATCTCATTTCATATCACACCTCCTTTCATTCGCGTTTAGGTTCCCGACACCTCAGAATGCTCGGTGTACTTCTTCCACGTTTAGGTTCCCGACACCTCAGAGTTGTAACACCCCTACCGATAATACCGTCATTACTGTACAAATACTTACCTTCGCAGCGGATAATACATACCCAACGGCGGGTGTACAATGCCGCTAGTCACCCATGTGACTAACAAGGCCAGCTACACTACTACATACTATCGGTCTGATGAATTGAACATACCGAGTACTCTACACAATACATTACTTTCCCTTGCATACTCAACCATAATTCAATTACAACTCCAATACAACAATATACCGAGTCTACTACAATCCTTAAATTACTGATACAGTTTGGACTTCCAAATTCGCATTACAATTCGAATACAAATCCTATAATTAAACTACCCATGCTTACATAGCAGCCCCGTCCTACACTCTCGAACGGCGGTCAGCTTCAAATACCTGTAAAATAAAAACGGCGCCCCTAGGGGATCAGCAAAATTGCTGCATATGAAATTCGCATGTACCGCGTGCTAACCGCGGTACGCCGACTACTTTGGGTCGGATATACATGGAGTTCATTTTACATGCATACATACATACTATTACTACAACAATACAATCAACAATACTTACCTACATATACAAGGTTCGTTACCTACCAAGGAAGACAAGTTGTCAGTCAACCATTCATTTATTTATTCGTTCATCCGGTTTCATCAGATGTTCTCTTTCACCTTACTCGGGTTCATAAGCTTACAACAAGCTTAATCTTACTTCCTAATTTTTTTACTCACGTTGCGCTCACTACGTTACTCATTATTTACTCCTGCTCTACTCAGTACGCACTACTACTATTACTTACTCTTACTCAGTACTCATCACTTACTCTCACATACTTAGTACCCATACTCTTCTCCGTACTCATACTTACTCATTGCTCGATACTCATTACATACTCATACTTACTCATTACTTTACTCATACATACGCAATACTCAATACTCATTACTTTTGACCTCTGGGCAGAATCATACACAAGACTCGCCAGCGGGCCTACAGATACAAGGGTTATACTCCTAGCTCCTCAAATATACAAATGTCCGTTTTTTTTCCGGATTACTCAAATTCCCAACACTCCTCTCTCGGAGTATCTTAAAATCTCATGGATTAGCCTAGAAGTATCTCTCTCGATAACCTCCACTAGCTTAAGGAATTACCACCATCTAGTATTCTCAAATTTAAGGGTTTCCCCAACGTATCGAATACTCTCATGTTCGGGACATTACATACATCAGTCGGTTCCTCTCATAGTGGGTCGACTAGTTGCTAAGGGGTTTGAAGATCCCTCTTCATTCTTTACTACTCTCATGGTTCATGACTTGCACCAACATTAATTCCTCTACTAGGGTTTATTTATATACTTCCACTAGTTATTGTTTGTGGATTGTTCATTTCGGTTCTCCTACTGTTATCGGGAGGTTACTACTTCCGTGCACTCTCTCACATTCTAGTGAGTTCATTGGTTTACGTTATCGTTTGCTGGTTCGTTAGTTTAGTGTGTTTCTACATTCCCGTTAGTTCACAGCATGACTCTTACTACGAGTCACTAAACACAAGACTCATCTATGAGTCGGTCTACGCACTAACTGAAGCCACACAATCAATCAAGAAGGGTTAGCTCATACAACATACAGCAAGACATACAATGAAAGGCAATAAACCGTTTTCATGCTTTAGTCTTGATTAGCCGGCATACAGCACACAAATCAACGTAACTCGGTTAGCATACGGGGCATGAGAAAATCATACCTTTCTCCGGGGTTAGCTTTACCGTGTGTTCCCTTGTTCCTTGGTTCACACTTGTTCCACTGGTAATGTTTCAAACATTGTTATTAATGCTATGCTCATACGGTACTTCAATAACTACTACTCCCGTACTTACCCCGTTGTCCCGTTATTCTTAGTTTAACTCATGTTCATACACTTACAACTTTCTTAATTACTTCTCAAACTTGTTTTCCTACTCATATACTTACTTTCTTACCATTAGGGTTACCTTAATGGTGTATTACTAAAGTCCCATATATATGTACATATCTATTTATATACATACATATGATTACTATTTTATATATATATTTTTTGTAAGTTAGGGCCGACCGACCCAACCCCGTGGGTCGGTCAATTCCAGTAAGTTTCCCGTTCTCTGAATTTCTCCCGACCGACCCATACACCTCTGGGTCGGTCCATTCCAGAAGGTTTAAGTTCCATCGTATATGCTCCGACCGACCCAACCTCTGGGTCGGTCGGTTGCAGAACCTGCCTACAGAATTTGTTTTTCACCTCCTTTCTTACCCATTTCTTCCCTAATCTTCCTACATGTAATCCCACATGTTTGAGCACCATTTAGGCTTCCTAAAATACCTTAATTCATCCTCCAATTCCATTACTAAATTCATCAATCAACTTACACAATTTCCTTACTTCTTCTTCAGCACATGCAACAGTTTTTGTTTCACTTATGCTACAGATTTTTAAACTCAACTCTATCATCCAATACTTCCTTAACCAATGCCATTCCTAGCATTCTAAACACCTCACCTTACCATGCCAATTCATTTCCTAGCCATTACACTACCTATACCAAAGTCTAACTCTCTTCTTACCAAATCTTGTACACTAATTTTTTTTCCTAGTTCTATAATGCGTTTTGATATCTCTTTGCTACAGATTTTTACCCTCTTATTTCTCATACTACAACTACCATTCCATGGTTACTCAATATCTCTACTAAACCCAATACACACCTTGGTTCTCCCATTCACCAAGTCATTCTATAATGCACAATTTCCTACTAAAATTTTACCATAGTTCACCTACATTTCTTACTTATCCACATACATACTTTCTCACCAAATTCATCCCTAATCTAGCCACACCCATACAAGGGTCCTACCAGCACTCAAAACAACCTTAATACACCAATACTCCATCAAGCAACAATACTAATACACATACACATTACAATTGGCTCAAAGGCCTACAATACACATACTTACTCACAAATACTTAAGCTTCTATAACTACAACACTAATACAATGTTTTGGGTTCTTTTAATTGATTTACCCATTCCTATTACTCTAATGCATTAAAATTTAGCATTAAGAAGGAGCTCTTACCTGTAGCTTATAATTCCTTCATTCCTTTTCCAATTCTCTTCTTCCTCTCTTTTGCACAAAATCGGCTACATGGGGAATGGAGTTGCCAAACTCCATTCCCATCTTCCAAAGCACACATAAACAAGTGTAATTAAAATACTAACCCTTAGATTAATGCTAGTTCATTGAAATGCTTAAAACAAGATTTCTAGGGTTTACCTTTGGAGTGTTTTAAGAGGGGTTTTAGCCCTTGGTTCAAGAAGGTGAATCCACCACCATTGCAAGGTTGAATTGGTGCTCAAAAGAGAGAGAGAAAACAAGGCTGAAATTTAAATGTTAGATTGCTGAAATTTAAATGTTAATGGAAACTTAAATAACTGGGAAATAAATGACAGGAATCTTAAATAACTGAAAAAAATGACTGTAATTAATACGATATTTAAATTTCTAGAAATTAAATAACAACAAAAATAATAGAAATAAAAATTAAAGAGTAGCGAAAGCTAAACAGAAAACTCAATAAAATTAAAAACTATCAATTAACCGTCCCGGAGGTCCCCGGCAACGGCGCCAAAAACTTGTTGGAGAAATATGTGACTACTTCTACCACTTAGGCAATGTACCTATCGTTTTGCGGAATAGTGGAATTGTGGGGTTGTCGAACTCTTGGGGACCTTGCTGTGGTTTAACTGATAGTGTAAATTAACTAAGAATTCTAATTAGACTATTGAATAGAAACTTATCACTTTTTTAGGGAAATTGTGGTTTAACACTTAATGTAAACAAAACAGTAAAAAGAACAATTAATCAAAACAGAATAATAATAGCGCTTTATAAAACTCTTTTGTCTTTAGGAAGCACCCTGGGTTGTTCTGCTCACCTATTTCATCCAATTATATTACTATAAACTTCCACCACTTTAGCAATAAACTCAGGAATTTTAATTAGTTCATTGACCGGTCCTTGTACAATAAACCCAGATTAACTTAAATAACAAGCTGCAATCCTTGCCCAAGTTATTATAAATTAATCGCTTTATTAACAATTCCTATTGGAGACAGATTAACCTATAGGCGAGCCACGCTTCTAGTCATTAACCCATTTTGACTTCTTTTGTCTAGAACCTTGTCTCAGCACCGCATTTTAACAAGAGAACTACAAATATCACTTTAATAAATGGCCTGAATATTAAAGCGCTTTAAGGACGAGAATCAAAATATTGCTTGAACAAATTATAGTAGAAAGTCTACGTAACACGATTTTATAAAATAGGCTTGCTTCCCAACCCGGGAGGCTAAGGTTATTACTCACACATAATTATACAAACAAACGACGTAAATAACATAGACATTAAAACAGAGTAGAGATAAGCAAAGAAAGAACTCTCTGCACTCGCACGATCTTATTTAGTATGGTGGAAATCAAGTGGCGATGTGGATGTATGGAGGAAAATGGAATTTTCGTGGAGGAAGTGATTTGGAGGTGAAGCGTGAGTGATTGGGAGAGTTGAGTTGTGGTGCAGGAACGTGCGTATCCTTTTCTGATGAAGTTGCAGTGGGTTTATATAGAAGATAGCAAGTGGAAGAAGAGAGGGCTAGAACACGCGTGAGGAATTTAAGGAGTGCCGGCGCCTGATATTGCTGATGGGGTGGGTAGATGTGTTTGCAGGCGCCGCAAGAAAAATGGAGAAGACGGTCGGCGATGTCGATTTTCTGGATCTGGGTTGCATTTACACGTGTCCTTGTTTGTGTCCTTGCTTATTTCCTCGGACGTCTCACACACTGCCCTGCTTCCTGTCCGGCCTTATGATAAGCCTCAGACTTATCATGTTTTAGTATACTTAATTATAAGATTATTAGCCAAATTAAGGTTAGAATAATTAATATTTATGCTATATTATGTATTAAGTCTATTATTTGTTCAGATTGATGTTTTTATATGTTTTTCCATACAAGGAGACATTTCTGACCACAATGCCGGACATAAGGCCGGATCATACCTCCACGGCACAAGCATGGAGCAGAAAAGCACTCTATGCCGGGTACGTTGCCGGGTATATTCAATCCGGCATACATGAGAAAAGTCGCCTCGATTGACCAGACGATGGTAGTTAATGACCGTTGCCAAACCAATCTATGCCGGGTATGGTGCCAGACATATCCTGTCCGGCACAGGTACCTCTTCACGCAGATTTGGCGGTTTCGACCGTTAGCAGTTGGGCACGTGGTTATTATATGCCGGATTCAATTTGCACGACATTACATCCGGCACGAGAAGAATGTGATGCCTATAAATAGGACGAGGGGCTACACTTTTCAACACACTTCAACATCATATTAAACTCCATTCATTACTCCATTTCCGCCTCATTCCAAGGTGTTGGTGTCCAAGGAAAATCTATGCAACTTTCCACGCGAAGAGGAGAATCCATGGTGGGTTAAGGCTACATCCAATCTTCTTATCTCCCGTGTATTCTCTCTCTTGATTTGTGTGGATGGTGCAGTAGGAATTCCTTGTTAGTTCTTGGTTAGGGAATGAAACTCTCTTTGTAAAACAATGTGTTCTTCTTAAGATAATTTCAAGTTTATTTTGAGTAAGGTTCTTATTGAAAGAGAATAGGTTGATCTCTTTTTCTCTTCATGCAATTCTTACTTGTGGAAGACAAGTCCCAAGTAAGATAGGTTAGACTCTCTTAATGGTCTTCCTACTCTCTTCTTATGAATTAAGAGTTAGTAGTGAGAGTGAAGATTAACCCACATTTCCCATTACTTTGTTCATTTCGTGGCATGATATATGCTCGGATTGTTAATAGGTAGTGAGTCTTCTGTTTTCTACTCGGAAACTGGAGAAAGAATATGCATTATGACTATGCCGGACTCACTGCCGGGTAGCCAATGTCCGGCATATTCAATGTCTTTGAATATGCCGTGCAAGTGGTATCCGGCAGGACACCCGGCGTGTTCAGTTGTTGGTTAATTCGAAGGCTTGTGTTTATGTTTCGAGTTCGTATTGATACCTCGATGGTTTTACACCCTGGATCAAGGATAATTTCATTGTAATTACCACATAGTTTAGTTAGTTTTAATTGGGTTTAGAATTACATTGTTTTCCCCCTTGTTTTAGAATAGGTATTACCGGATTAGGACTAATTTTCTATAAGTCCCTTGGGTTCGATACTCTTGGTCGTAATTTGCTCATGCTATATTCCGACCGGGTTTTATTTGCTACCCGTAGTAGAGTTGTAGGATTAGTTTAGTATTTTATTCCTTTTGTAGTATTTTTTATCCTAACAATTTCTCGTTTAGCAAATTGGCGCCGTTGCCGGGGACTTGGAATTAGTCCAATCCTAAAATTGGTAAAGCCCTATTCTTTATTCCTTCTTTTCTTATTCTTTATTCTTTAAATTAATACGTTCATTATTTTTTTTAACTAAATTGAATATGCCGGATTTACCGCCGGGCATGGTAAGCCCGGCATTTGCAGAAAATGTTCAATGCCGGATATATGTGAGCCGGCATCGTATCCGGCATGTGTGATTTCACTTTCTTTCTTTTTTTTATTTCTGTAAAAAGTTGGATTTTTCACTTAATAAATTCTTTTATTTATTTATTCTTTATTCTTCTAATTATGTTATACATATTTGACTCATTGATTTTACTCATTTGATTAACTCAATCCCTCGTTTATATGTGTGTGCCGTGAACTATGCCGGTTATGCTTACCCGGCCTACTAAAATAAACGTATGCCGGATGCGTGGTATCCGGCATGTAACCCGGCACTTAGCGAATTCAGAAGAGGCGCCCCAGTGAGACATGCCGTGCTCATAGCCGGGTATGCGTTACCCGGCATTGTAAAATGTTCATTATGCCGGTTAGAACTACCCCGGCAAACTACCCGGCATGTAGCGGGTTCTGAAAAAAAAATAACAGCGGGTAAGTTGGGTTTTACAGACCCACTTTTAACCTCACCAAAAACACGCCGCACCCGCACCCCAACGCCAAAGCTTAGTCGCCGCCCTAAGCTCCAAGGAGATTTCCACCAATCGTCGCCCAGCAACGCCCAGCAACACCAAAGCTCAGTGGCCCAAAAGAATCAACTCCAGACAATCGAAAAGAACAGGTTCCTCTATCCCATATTTTCGAATTCATTTTTTTTACTGCTGTTAGTTCAATGTGACGTTTTCTTTTTAGATTCGAAGCTTAGTATGGTGAATTAGGGATTTCGGAACCATATGTAGTTAAGTTATGAGATCTGGAGTGATTCTGTAAGTTTCTGAAAAAAATTCTGGGTTCAAAGTTTGAATATGCCGGATGCAATCCGTCCGGCATATTATCCAGCATATTATCCGGCATTCTTTTGATTCATATACCGGGTCGATCCTGTCCGGCATCCTGCCCGGCACGCCTGTCTAAGTAACTCTTCTTTGCTCATTTCGACTCTGACTTCTGAATTGATGCTTGGGATAATGTGGTGTGATAATTTTTGCGATTGAACATCTGAATTACAGGGATATGGCACCTCTTTAGTTCCAGATTTTTCAGGATTAAAAATTCTTATGAACTAATGAGCTAACAATTTTCGGGTTGTCTTTGTTATCTTCCTTTTTTTTTTCTTAGATGACTCGCAGAAGAGCCACTACCCCTCCACGCGCTTCATGCTTTGATTCCGAGGAGGATGAGCTGTTAGACCAGGCTGAGGCAGCCTTCGCTGATGCCACCACAGAGGAGGAGGAGGCTTCTCCTGCACCTGCGCCACCTCGTCGATCTACCAGACGGGCAGGCAAGGAGCCAGCATCCAACAGTGCCGCGCCGCCTCCAGCCAAGAAGACAAGGGCTGGCAAGAGGAAGAATAGGACTTCTCCAGAGACTCAGAACGGCCCTGGTTGCACTTTTTCTGCTCCAGAGCATGATGATTTTGGTACACCTATCCCTCTCCCTCCTCGCATTCCTGATGTACCTACTTTTGATGAGAAAGGATTTGTAAATCCTTTGCTGCTCAGTACTTTCATCAGTCCAAGATGAAAGGTAAGTGGGTACGGGAGAGGCGAGTGCATCCCGAGGTCTGCATACTATCTGCGATTTCAGAGCTCTTCGAGCGCCATGGTTGGTTGGGGATCCTAGACATTGGCCATGGACACTTCTACCCCGGGTTGGTGCGTGAGTTTTACGCCAACTTCGAGTACCGTGGGGTCCCCCAGACGTCAGGAGTTCTGATCCGCTGATTTGTCTCTACACGCTGTATCATTATTACACCAGAGAGCATCGCACAGATCTTGGGCATCGACACTGACCCTCGACAGAGGTCCTTCAGTCGACAGACTCTCGCAGATACTCATGCCGCTATCCGCGCTCGGTTCGGATCACGCACTCACTACATGGATAGAGCTCACACTAAGGATCGCGAGGTGATCCCCTTGACCTACATCACCGATCTCCAGTTACGTGTGGCCATGGAGATCCGCCATAACATTCGGCCGTGCAAGCATGACGAGCTGAATGATATGGACTGCGCTCTTCTACAGTATCTTCTCGGGCCAGCTCAGGGAGCAGTTGACTCGCGTTTCCCGGTCCAGAGATTGATGTTCGCGCAGTTCGTCCGCCATCATGCATCGAGAGGGACAGCGCCCCGTCTTCCCCATGCTCATTCACCAGCATATTATGCAGACGATAGGGGAGACTCAGATTCCTCGAGGCCTACATTTTCAGCCCGAGTCTGCCCCTATTGATCGTGCTCTCATTCGACGCTGGTGGTTCAGAGAGTCACCCTCAGGGGAGTTCCTTTATGTTCCCCCAGATCGGAGGTCCCGGACCCCTACTGCTCAGGACTATCCCAGTTATCAGGGGGAGGGTGATCAGCTATTATTGCCTCCACCACCTCCGATTGCCACTACACCACCCCCTACCTCTACTTCAGATGCAGACCCTAGAGTGGCTGCAGAGCTCGATCACTTCCGTCAGGAGCTCCAGCAGCAGCGACACTCTATGGAGGCCTTCCAGGCCGCTCAGCAGGCCGCGTGGGGTGATTTTGATTCCTTCCGGTAGAGTTATGAGGGTATGCGCACAGATTTGACTACTAGAGTAGACTCTGTTGTGCAGCAGCAGGCTGAGGTTGGGCAGAGATAGGAGGCGTTTGAGGAGCGTATATCTCAGCGCCAGGATGAGCAGGAGAGGCGGGTGGATGATCGTCTCATGTTGGCTGTGGATCAGATGAACAAGTCAATGGCGGCCGACAGGAAGAAGGCGAGGAAGGAGATGAAGCAGAGGGTATCTTGTTCCATAGCTGCTTTGGTTAAGAGTCTTCTACGTCGGGACAAGGAGAAGAGGAAGGTGCGTCGAGAGGCGAAGAAGAAGGGGCTTCCTACTCCTAGCTCTTCGAGCCTTTCTGATGTTCCAGACGCTTCACCTGATTCTTTGTAACACCCCATCCAATATTAACACACTTACAACAATCTGCAGCGGAATACACACCTCATCAAAACTTAACTCGTTGGTGTTACACGCCGTTAGCCACCCACGTGGCCAACAAGGCTAATACATATACATTGTACCGGTCTGATGGGCTAAATTCCCGAGCAACTACACATTATTATCCCTTTCCATTAACACCAACAACAACATACACCCTTCAACTATACCGAGTATTTATAAATTGATGCCGACAACAATTTCGGTCTTACTACACCTACTGTATATATACACTTAAATGAATACCCATGTACATGACTACCCCGTCCTACTCTCGAACGGCTTCCAGTTCTTTGTACCTGAAATAGGAAAAGAAGAGAAAGGGTGGCCCCCAAGGGGCTCAGCACCTTTGCTGGTATGGTAATCCCGCAGCCCACATGCTACCGGGCCACGCACAACTAATTGTCGTCTTAGCATGCGTTGATTATATTTAAATCATGCATGTAACAGTAAACACACAACACATAACATTTCGCCTCAACGGGCTCAACAAACGGATAATATATCCTTACTTATAAGTCACTCATGGTATTCATTATCCCTAGAGTGTTCCTCCTCTAATGGAGCTACTTCCTTAATAGACGACATTTACCCTTAATCGGGTTATCCTTAAACGCCTCTTTTCTCAAACTGGGATTCATATCCATGATCCACATACTCATATCTCACAATATTATCATTCCTCACATACTAAATAACAACACTTTCACGTATCGGCGTGCATATGATAACATCGCAATAGGAATTGCTTACAATAACATCACATAACATAACGGGAACGGTCCTCTTAGGAACCGACCCAAACATGTTAATCACTGGTGAGCCTAGAGAATGATGTCACCCTCATGGTAAGCTCGTTATACAATAACAACAACACTCATTACCGTCCTAATAGTCAGACGAGTAACTTAAGTTAAGATGGTTCGGGTTTGGAGGCCCGAACACACCACACAAACACATGTTCCCCCTAAACCGATCATAAGTCAGAATAGCTAAGCTTTGGAGTAAGCTAATGGGAGATCATAACCCGTGAGGGAAACAACCATAACAAGAGAAGGGTAAGGCTAAGAAGGATACCCTCTCCCAAACAACGCGCGACCGGCCAAACCGGATTCCTCACTACTGTTAGTACATACTTACTTTAGATATTAGTTAGAACCCCACTATGGAGTCTATCATAACTACACACCATACAGTATTACAACTGGGTTAAACACCAAGGGAGATCCCTACATTCACATACACATATCACACAATTAACACACGCATAGCCGTGGTTAGTACGTCCCATGGTTCGGGTCGTTTCTCCGAATACCGAACTCTCATGTGATCCTAGACTCAGTAACTAAGGTTAACACTTCTGAGGTTAAATGATATCGGAGTTGTACACGCCACATAAATGAATTACTGTAAACTCATTACATGTTTAATCTTACAACGTGGCAAACATACAGAAAAACACATTGGCATACAAGCCGGTGTAATCCGGTAGGACACAGGTTGCAAGAAAACCATACTTGTCACCGGAGTCCACTTTATCATGTCCACTTATGTTCCTCGAGAAATTCTCGAACAACTGATAACATTACAATTACTTTCATTAACATTGGAGTAACATGCTTGTTTAACGTCTAATGCGCCCATAGTTACCCCGTCATCCCGTTATATTTAATTTTACACTTGTGATCTTAAGTTCACAACTCTCACATCAAACCTAACATTTGTTTACACACTTTAAGACCTTTACATGTCACCAAACAAGGCCTAAACATCATCTAAAACCATTACCATTCAATCCCCCATCATTAGGAGCCTTAAACAAATTTTTTTCTTCATCTCTGGTCTGGACCGCCCCTCTGGGGCGGTCCCAGGGGCGGTCCACAACAGATGCTACACGTTTTTTTTTTCACTTCTCTGCACTGGACCTCCCCACAGGGGCGGTCCGTAGGGGCGGTCCACTGCAGAACCAATTTTCTAATGTGCTTTTCTCCTCTTTCTGAACTCCAAATTCATCCCAATTTTTTCCTATGCTTTACACATGTTCTCCCACATGTTTTAACATCTTTTGGGCACACTTAAACCCTCTCGAAACATCCCAAAAATTCCTTAAACTTTTACTCAACTTTTACTAAGTCCTTAACACTTAGAACATTTTTTTCTTACACTTGTAACTTGTATTCTTGCCCAAAACTTCACCTAACCAAAGTACTCCCTCACTACCTTATAACCACCCTTTTAAACATCATTTGCACTACACTCATCCCCTTTACACACACTCCTCAAGTCTTTCCCACAAGTTCATAATTAAACCTTCACAAGGCGTTACACTTTCATTGTTCACCAAACTTTGCACAAGACTTTACGACACCTCCACCATCACCTTGGTGTATCAAGAAATCATCCATTAGTTCCCTAAATCTCCAAGACTATGCCTAAGGCATCTTAACACCTAAGAACACCTTAATTCACTTTCTTTCACCATCTTAACACTTAAAAATTCCTAGTACCTTCTAGGTCATAAAATCTCATTACAACACATAAACTCTTTTGTTTATCAACTAAATTTCGCCATAGCTTCTCTTGTATCACCTTACACCAAAACACATTGTTTTTCACCTTTAGACAATCAAGAACATTCAATCTCTTAATACACACTCTTATACACAAACATATGGTTTTTCATCCTTTAACCATCAAACACATTCACCTTCACAAGAGATGTTCTTTACACATAACTAAACCTTTAAACTACACTACATCACAATATAGTGCATAAACTTAAATTGCTTGGCACTTAGGCCCTTAAATAACATAAACCATAAACACTGAATTTCCACATTTAAATGCCTTCAACCTGCGAATACACACAACAATGCTCCCATGTCTTTTTAGTCCACCTTGTGGATAGTTTTCTAGCTCATTTCCCATTGGCTCTTTAGGTTATTTATTAAGCAAATATAGCTCAATTCCCTAGTACATAAAACCACATTAAGAGAGGTCATTTACCTCTTTGTTTTCCAAGCTTTCTCACTTGTTTTCACTTGTTTTTCTTGATTGAAAATCGGCAAGGAGCTTTTATCACTTGTCAACCTTCTAACCAATACACATATAAGGGTAATGAGTATTAAGTTTAATACTCAAACTCATAATTAAACCCTAGGTTTACATAAGTGTCTTAAAACACTAAATTTGATGATTACCTTTGGAATTTGAAAGAGAGCTTGGTTAAGTGGCAAGATAGGACTCCTCCTAGTCCCTTGAAGATTGAATTAAGCTAAGAAAATAGCAAGACAAGGCACCATTGTAAGGTGAATTTTCGGTTATACAAGAAAATGATGGGAACTTGGATTTTCTTTGATTTTCCTTACCTTGAAACAAAGGAGAATGACAAGGCATGGACATATGAGCTCAAGCTCCTTCAATGGTGAATCTCCATGGCACCGAAATGGAGCTTTTGAAGATTTGAAAAGATAGGAATGTAGAGCTTACTCTAACTAAGACAACGGTAGTCTCGGAATTGAATTCGGAGCTTGGAGCCATGAGTTACAAGCATTCAAAGATGGAGAATGGCTACTTGCTGTAGCAAAACGAGAATGGAGAAGGGAGGATGAGGTTGGAGACGGTGGGAACCAAAAAGAAAAGAAGAGAAAGTGAGGAGAGAGGTAAGTTTTGGAGATATTTAAGTTATAAAGCAAAAAGGTATCCTTTACTTACTTTTCTTTCTTTCTTTTAATTTGCAAGCCAAGTGTGATGACTCACACCCCTAAAACCGTGGCCCCTTACATATATAACATATATATGGCCTTTGTTGACCAATTAAACAACTTATGTTGACTTATAACTTAAACTAGCACTATTTGAGCACTATTCACAAATTAAGGCACATATTTGTGAAATTTTTGATTTCCCATTGATTTAGACTTCCTAATGTGATACTAAGTAGTACACATATTAATTAAAGAGTAATGATGGACATTTAGCCACTCAAAACTCATTTACAAGACAATTTTTCAAAAATGTGCTTTAAGACTCCTTAAAGCACATTTTGTGTTTTAACTTGTTTTCAAGCTTGGTTTTCTTTGGTAATTGATTTAATATGTTCATTAACATATTTATAAGGTATAGGTATGACCATTAGGTCTTATACAAATTTATCCCAAGCTTAGAGCACATTTTTGCTCTATTGACTTTAAGGTATTTTTTGTGTTTTGTTTGGTTTAATTGTCTACCAAAGTTTCCTAAGGACTTAATTAGCCTTATTAAATCATAATTGAATATTATTAAGTCTTGGTAGGCTCTTTGGGTCCTAACCAAGTTCACTCCAAGCTTAGAGCATGTTTTTGCTCAACTGTGTCTTAGTGTTTATTGTGTTTACTATGGTTTAAATTGTTCACTGATGTTTCTAAGGCACTTTTTAGCCTTTACATACCATAGTTTAATATTTAAACACATATCAAGGTTTGGGGTATTTCAATCTACCCCCCTTAAAAGAACTTCGTCCTCGAAGTTTACACTTCCCACACATCTTGGATTAGAATACGGGGATTACTTATAGAATAAAACTTCCATAACCAAACACACTTTACATCACAACCTCGGACTTAATGGTCCGGGTAACACATTCACATCCATACTAACATAACATATTCACATGATAACCTCGGACTCAATGGTCCGGGTATCTTAACAACATTTACACATACATAACAACCCTTAGACTCTCTGGTCTTGGGTAACATAACAACATTTAGACACATAGGTCTGATAACTAACAGCCTTTAGACACATAGGTCTATGTAACACAACACATTTAGACTCATAGGTCTTGATACATACACTTTTGGAACTCAAGGTCAAAATAATATTTATTACACATACCACACAACATGTCATAGCATGTATACAATCAAAAATATCTTTGATATACACTGTGATCCCGCAGAACCCGGTCGCGATGGACACCTTCTGGTCCCCGTTCCTTTGGGAGGTCAAAACAATCACTTAAATTTAAAATTTTTCCTTGTGAGGCTAAGTAAGAAAACTTTAATCATGTAAAGTATCTATCGACGTTTTATTAATACCAATTCAAAATCCTTTTTGAAAACACATACAACTCCAAGTCCAACTTATGCTCTTTGCTTC
This sequence comes from Limonium bicolor, assembly GCA_023374045.1. Taxonomy (NCBI): domain Eukaryota; kingdom Viridiplantae; phylum Streptophyta; class Magnoliopsida; order Caryophyllales; family Plumbaginaceae; genus Limonium; species Limonium bicolor. The sequence continues at coordinate 326,418,968 of CM041779.1, forward strand.
TTTCTTAGCGTGGTTATTTGTGACCACTTATAGGGAGCTTCAAGAATCATCCAACCCTGATGTGATCAGCATCAGTGTTGAACTATCCTTCCCCCAATTTGTGTTCGGCTTCCCTTGATCGCATGCAAATCAAGTTCCACTCCCACTTCATTTCAAGCATAAATCACTCATTTCCAATTTTCTATTTTTAATCATTCTATCATGATCATAACATCTCCAAGGGATAGAACTCCTATCATTATTTCCATTCACTTTAATGTTGTTACCTAGGGAATCTTATTCTCACTAGGTTCTATGTCGGTTCATGCCCTTTCATGAATCACTATATATATATATATATACACATATATTTTATCAAAATACAACACACAGTTTCACATTTATACACTGTCGGGGTTTTGTTCCCCGGGAGTTTCTCTACTCCCCACACTTGTACTATCACACACAACTGTTAACGAATAAACACACTTATCACAATCACAATGGTTTCGCATTCTGTGCGAATTACCACAATTAAACCATGAATGAATGCGTATGTTTATGTAACACACACCAATCATCAAAACAATTATTTTGTGCTATGCACAATATATCACATACACTACGTACCTTGTACGGTAATACACACTAAGTGGTTTTGCGCTCTACCCCCCTTAAAAGGGATTACGCCCACGTAATCAATCACTGAACATTGGCTTAAAATGTTCTGCCGTCGTGAAGTGTTTTAACTTCCATGCGGTCTATTACACAATGGATTCTGATTAGAGGATCTTAACCATATTGGCGGTTTAGTTCCTAAACCAAGAATTCTCATTGGAGTTTGTTTAAACTCTTAGTTGGTTTCGATTCTGGCCTGTTAGGCTTCTAGGCGTTAATAATTAGCCATTCACTCATGTTCACCATGTACATTCAACACTTGAATCACTGGCTCACTAGTTTCTGCTGCGAAACTCTAATAACTGTAGAGCTTAATTGCCCCATTTCTTATTCGTACTGTATTGTACATCCCCAATTGTCACCTTCATCTTGGTAACAATGGTTTCTCAACCGACGCGTGGTATCTCTTACCGTTAGCGAATTCGGTGAGTTATAAACTTTCTATCCACTTCCATAACAATTTACTGTGTATACAACTATGTATTTCACAATGATTGACTTGTTCCCTTCCGACTTACTGTCGGTTGAGATTGAGCTACTACCTAGTGTGTAGTGCTCTCTCAGCTATTTACAACATTTGGGGTATATTCCATACCGATATTTGGCAGTTAGTGCTGCTATAGTCACTTGCTGTTAATCATGTCTCCACATTTGGTTTTGTACAAGTACTCCTTTATTGGTGCGGCCTTGCATTTCCTATGCATCGGCCATTATAACATTATTCCTCATAATTAACATGTTTCCAATTCCTAGCTATCCCACTCGATCATTACTGTGCAAGTGCAATACCAAAACACCCAGTCATACAGAGTGCAGAGGTGTAAACTCTTGACAGCAAATCTCTCATGTGATTCGCATGGAATTCACACTGTGTTCATTGAGATTCCGATCTCGTAATACTGGCTACTGGCTTACTGCCGAGTTTGTTTATCATCACTTATCTTGTATCTCCACTGAGTTTAATTCATAACTGCTCTTATATGCCATATCATTATTTAACAACACTTATACAACGGCCGCTTACTGCGCACCGTGCTTATTGTATAACATAACACTAACTTGCATGGTATTTACTGTCACATTAACTTCCACACCCATACTTATATTATGGTTCGTCATTCATCTGGATGACTACTGAATGCTCCTTGAGCATCGATCATTCGAGTCACAAGCCGGCATTATTCAGCTCGGTGTTTCACTTTATACACACATACTACTAAGCTAACTGCTCTCTTTCAATAATAACGTCGTCCATCCTTAATATATTTCTTGAACTTGATTCACATAACTACCACTCCTGCGGTCTCACAATATCGAGAGGTATCCCCACTCTTAATGCAGTGGTTCGTTTACCACTCTATTTACTTGTATAACATAAAGTCCTGCAATCGATCAAACTTACATAACATATCTTGCTTGTGGCTTATAACCCTTATTGTCTTGAGCTGCGCTCGTTGTAAGCTGTCCACATTCATTTATTTCTCTGTGCAACATTTCATGATTTGGATATTATATTGGGCTCCATGACAAGGTCGTTGCATTCCGTTTCCTTTCATGGGATGCCCCTTAGGTTTGTCAGTCCGTCTCCTGACAACTTATGTCTAAACTGGGTGTTAGTTTCAACCCTCGTGTTTCTGTCAGGTCATTTCTGCAACAATGTTGATGCGAACACCCTTAAGGATTGCTCCTGGGTGTTGCTAAGTTATGCCTTTACATCTGGTTCACTTATTGGTATATTCAGTTAGCCACGCCGTTTGCGTTCTTAACTGGCTTATTATCTCCTCTGTGAAGATCAACATTTCCTGGTAGTGTAGGTACTCATTCTGGGAGTTTCATCCCGTTCATTGCACATTAATGTGTCCACATTAGGCATCTGCTTGCCACGCATAGGCTGGGTCACCGTTCCAGCTACATGTTTATCCCTGAGGATCCTTAAGACATACGATGTCTTTACATACAGTTGTGCCTTCGCACTCCTGACTCTTAAACATTTCTTGAAAGGAATTCACTAATCCTTTAGTCTCGTTAACTTAACTGAGTTCTTTAACTTCAACCATTCTTGTAATCCTTAGCTTGTTTGATTATACTGCTGACCGTAGACGGAGTCGACTACTTCCCGTGTTTCGGACTCACGTATACATATGTGGGGTACCATACTGATACATTACTACTTACCCAACTAACCCATAGTAGGTCTGTCAGGCCCACAAGCTCCTATCGGAGTGCGGTCGTCCCACATTTCAGTTGGTACACTCGTAGTGTCCGTCACACGCCTAGGTGAAGTATTCTGTTGTCAACTCCTTATATTGTCCCGTGACAATATTCATTCCATGCTTCCCGAACTTAATCGAGGGAAAGTTATCCATTGTTGAATTCTTATCAACTGCCCTTGGTTTTACTGGTTTGGTTTAGAAGAAGGTTAGAAGAAGTATTGGTTTGAAAGAAAATCTGGTTTTGAAAAGAAAAGGGTTTGATAAATCTGAGTTTGAAAGAAAATTTTCATGGTTTCACAACATCTTCTTACCTTAACCAAGTCTAGCTTCTTGCTGACTGGTGTACTTACAATTACAGGGTTAGGCTGTTAAGCCCTTCCATGGTCATAATGATCACACTTAACTTATGGTACTTTACCAAGTACTTTGTAGTGGTTATAAATTTCCCGAACAGCCCTGTTATAGCAGCACTTGCTATGGCAAGTGCGCCATGCTAATTGTCTATCGGTTTAACACATACCGGTTGTGGTATTGTTTTTACCCGCAATGTCATCAGTGGCCTTGTTGGCCCTCACTTGATCTTACAGTCTTGATAACAATTCCACCGGATGACTTCTCACTGTCTTCACATGGTATTCATTAACTAGGGTGTTTCCCATTCTGGAGACCCTTTTTCTTTTGTATTGTTTCCTCTTCGTAGCCCGTTCCACGCATTTGTCGTGGCTACTGAGATTTGTCCCTGTTTGGGCGCTACGTTGTAGTTCCTTTGCCGGTTGGTATACCGTCGGTGTGTCATTTAACAACTGTGGTCCCGTAGACACTCGTCTCGGGTTTTATTAATCCACTTCTTGCCCGTTGCACGGTTGGTGCGTTGCAAGCTGGTTATCCTCGACTGCTCGGCATGTCGACCCAGGTTGCCGGAAATTCTATTCTCTCATACATGAAATTCTTCATTCTTCGCTATTAAATGCGGTTAACATTGTTCAGATGGAAACCGTCTCCGGGATTCCCAGTTTTCGGGATCTACCGTATGACAGGTCTTCCGTACTTTAAAGGTATTTAATAACAGCCAGATCGGGTATTCCCGAGTAGGAGTGGACTTCCATCTCTCTGGCGTTGTTTTCCCAAGTTATAAAACAGGGGTTGTGGAGGGGGGTTGGATATAGTAGGTTTTCAGTATTCACTGGTAGTTCCTAACTAGCGTATCTCTCACGCTATCACTCAACCCTTAACCCAAAGTACTAAAATCCTAACTCGGTACTTCCTAAGCCCGGTGATTCAGTCATCAGAGCGATACTTCGCTCTGATACCACTTTTTGTAACACCCCATCCAATATTAACACACTTACAACAATCTGCAGCGGAATACACACCTCATCAAAACTTAACTCGTTGGTGTTACACGCCGTTGCCACCCACGTGGCAACAAGGCTATACATATACATTGTACCGGTCTGATGGCTAATTCCCGAGCAACTACACTATTATCCCTTTCCATTAACAACAACAACAACATACACCCAACTATACCGAGTATTTATAAATTGATGCCGATAACAATTTCGGTCTTACTACACCTACTGTATATATACACTTAAATGAATACCCATGTACATGACTACCCCGTCCTACTCTCGAACGGCTTCCTCTTGTACCTGAAATAGGAAAAGAAGAGAAAGGGTGGCCCCCAAGGGGCTCAGCACCTTTGCTGGTATGGTAATCCCGCAGCCCACATGCTACCGGGCCACGCACAACTAATTGTCGTCTTAGCATGCGTTGATTATATTTAAATCATGCATGTAACAGTAAACACACAACACATAACATTTCGCCTCAACGGGCTCAACAAACGGATAATACATCCTTACTTGATAAGTCACTCATGGTATTCATTATCCCTAGAGTTTCCTCCTCTAATGGAGCTACTTCCTTAATAGACGACATTTACCCTTAAATCGGGTTATCCTTAAACGCCTCTTTCACAAACTGGGATTCATATCCATGATCCACATACTCATATCTACAAATATATCATTCCTCACATACAAACATAACAACACTTTCACGTTCGCGTGCATATGATAACATCGCAATAGGAATTGCTTACAATAACATCACATAACATAACGGGAACGGTCCTCTTAGGAACCGACCCAAACATGTTAATCACTGGTGAGCCTAGAGAATGTGTCACCCTCATGGTAAGCTCGTTATACAATAACAACAACACTCATTACCGTCCTAATAGTCGGACGAGTAACTTAAGTTAAGATGGTTCGGGTTTGGAGGCCCGAACACACCACACAAACACATGTTCCCCCTAAACCGATCATAAGTCAGAATAGCTAAGCTTTGGATAAGCTAATGGGAGATCATAACCCGTGAGGGAAACAACCATAACAAGAGAAGGGTAAGGCTAAGAAGGATACCCTCTCCCAAACAACGCGCGACCGGCCAAACCGGATTCCTCACACTGTTAGTACATACTTACTTTAGATATTAGTTAGAACCCCACTATGGAGTCTATCATAACTACACACCATACAGTATTACAACTGGGTTAAACACACAAGGGAGATCCCTACATTCACATACACATATCACACAATTAACACACGCATAGTCGGGTCTTTTCCCCTATTCCTTCTTCCCCCCCTTCCGAATACCGAACTCTCATGTGATCCTAGACTCAGTCAACTAAGGTTAACACTTCTGAGGTTAAATGATATCGGAGTTGTACACGCCACATAAATGAATTACTGTAAACTCATTACATGTTTAATCTTACAACGTGGCAAACATACAGAAAAACACATTGGCATACAAGCCGGTGTAATCCGTAGGACACAGGTTGCAAGAAAACCATACTTGTCACCGGAGTCCACTTTATCATGTCCACTTATGTTCCTCGAGAAATTCTCGAACAACTGATAACATTACAATTACTTTCATTAACATTGGAGTAACATGCTTGTTTAACGTCTAATGCGCCCATAGTTACCCCGTCATCCCGTTATATTTAATTTTACACTTGTGATCTTAAGTTCACAACTCTCACATCAAACCTAACATTTGTTTACACACTTTAAGACCTTTACATGTCACCAAACAAGGCCTAAACATCATCTAAAACCATTACCATTCAATCCCCCATCATTAGGAGCCTTAAACAAATTTTTTTCTTCATCTCTGGTCTGGACCGCCCCTCTGGGGCGGTCCCAGGGGCGGTCCACAACAGATGCTACACGTTTTTTTTTTCACTTCTCTGCACTGGACCTCCCCCACAGGGGCGGTCCGTAGGGGCGGTCCACTGCAGAACCAATTTTCTAATGTGCTTTTCTCCTCTTTCTTGAACTCCAAATTCATCCCAATTTTTTCCTATGCTTTACACATGTTCTCCCACATGTTTTAACATCTTTTGGGCACACTTAAACCCTCTCGAAACATCCCAAAAATTCCTTAAACTTTTACTCAACTTTTACTAAGTCCTTAACACTTAGAACATTTTTTTCTTACACTTGTAACTTGTATTCTTGCCCAAAACTTCACCTAACCAAAGTACTCCCTCACTACCTTATAACCACCCTTTTAAACATCATTTGCACTACACTCATCCCCTTTACACACACTCCTCAAGTCTTTCCCCAAGTTCATAATTAAACCTTCACAAGGCGTTACACTTTTCATTGTTCACCAAACTTTGCACAAGACTTTACGACACCTCCACCATCACCTTGGTGTATCAAGAAATCATCCATTAGTTCCCTAAATCTCCAAGACTATGCCTAAGGCATCTTAACACCTAAGAACACCTTAATTCACTTCTTTCACCATCTTAACACTTAAAATTCCTAGTACCTTCTAGGTCATAAAATCTCATTACAACACATAAACTCTTTTGTTTATCAACTAAATTTCGCCATAGCTTCTCTTGTATCACCTTACACCAAAACACATTGTTTTTCACCTTTAGACAATCAAGAACATTCAATCTCTTAATACACACTCTTATACACAAACATATGGTTTTTCATCCTTTAACCATCAAACACATTCACCTTCACAAGAGATGTTCTTTACACATAACTAAACCTTTAAACTACACTACATCACAATATAGTGCATAAACTTAAATTGCTTGGCACTTAGGCCCTTAAATAACATAAACCATAAACACTGAATTTCCACATTTAAATGCCTTCAACCTGCAAATACACACAACAATGCTCCCATGTCTTTTTAGTCCACCTTGTGGATAGTTTTCTAGCTCATTTCCCATTGGCTCTTTAGGTTATTTATTAAGCAAATATAGCTCAATTCCCTAGTACATAAAACCACATTAAGAGAGCTCATTTACCTCTTTGTTTTCCAAGCTTTCTCACTTGTTTTCACTTGTTTTTTCTTGATTGAAAATCGGCAAGGAGCTTTTATCACTTGTCAACCTTCTAACCAATACACATATAAGGGTAATGAGTATTAAGTTTAATACTCAAACTCATAATTAAACCCTAGGTTTACATAAGTGTCTTAAAACACTAAATTTGATGATTACCTTTGGAATTTGAAGAGAGCTTGGTTAAGTGGCAAGATAGGACTCCTCCTAGTCCCTTGAAGATTGAATTAAGCTAAGAAAATAGCAAGACAAGGCACCATTGTAAGGTGAATTTTCGGTTATACAAGAAAATGATGGGAACTTGGATTTTCTTGATTTTCCTTACCTTGAAACAAAGGAGAATGACAAGGCATGGACATATGAGCTCAAGCTCCTTCAATGGTGAATCTCCATGGCACCGAAATGGAGCTTTTTAAGATTTTAAAAGATAGGAATGTAGAGCTTACTCTAACTAAGACAACGGTTCTCGAATTGATTGAATTCGAGCTTGGAGCCATGAGTTACAAGCATTCAAAGATGGAGAATGGCTACTTGCTGTAGAAAAACGAGAATGGAGAAGGGAGGATGAGGTTGGAGACGGTGGAACCAAAAGAAAAAGAAGAGAAGAGTGAGGAGAGAGGTAAGTTTTGGAGATATTTAAGTTATAAAGCAAAAAGGTAACCTTTACTTACTTTTCTTTCTTTCTTTTAATTGGCAAGCCAAGTGTGATGCTCACACCCCTAAAACCGTGGCCCCTTACATATATAACATATATATGGCCTTTGTTGACCAATTAAACAACTTATGTTGACTTAAACTTAAACTAGCACTATTTGAGCACTATTCACAAATTAAGGCACATATTTGTGCAATTTTTGATTTCCCATTGATTTAAACTTCCTAATGTGATACTAAGTACTACACATATTAATTAAAGAGTAATGATGATCATTTAGCCACTCAAAACTCATTTACAAGACAATTTTTCAAAAATGTGCTTTAAGACTCCTTAAAGCACATTTTGTGTTTTAACTTGTTTTCAAGCTTGGTTTTCTTTGGTAATTGATTTAATATGTTCATTAACATATTTATAAGGTATAGGTATGACCATTAGGTCTTATACAAATTTATCCCAAGCTTAGAGCACATTTTTGCTCTTATTGACTTTAAGGTATTTTCTTGTGTTTTGTTTGGTTTAACTGTCTACCAAAGTTTCCTAAGGACTTAATTAGCCTTATTAAATCATAATTGAATATTATTAAGTCTTGGTAGGCTCTTTGGGTCCTAACCAAGTTCACTTCCAAGCTTAGAGCATGTTTTTGCTCAAACTGTGTCTTAGTGTTTTATTATGTTTTACTATGGTTTAAATTGTTCACTGATGTTTCTAAGGCACTTTTTAGCCTTTACATACCATAGTTTAATATTTAAACCACATATCAAGGTTTGGGGTATTTCATTCTTCTTCAGACTCTCCACCACCATCCTCCATGCAGGCAGCAGTTCATTAGTTCTTTCTCTCTTTCTCTGTTTATTTTATTTTCCTTCTATTTTCTTTTATTGTTCTTTTACCTTGTATGCATAATGGATTCTCAGTTAACTCTCTCTTACATATTATGGAAGCTTGATATTTTAGTGAGTTTTTGGTTACAGTGCCTTTATTTTAGTTGGCTCATGCTGTGACAATTCTGACTCCGCGGCTCGCCACAAGTGTAGGGCATTTGTGCCCTCATTCATCCACAGGGGGAGTATTTTTTTATTATTCTTTTAATTCATTTTATTTTTACAAAACCATTCGTTGATTCTTTGAATTTTTTATTCTTTATTCTTTTTGAAACACTGGGGACAGTGTTCCTGCCAAGTGTAGGGCAGGGGTCCCCCCTTAAAAATTTATTTTTTTGCCAAAACTACTTTGTATCTAAATAATATGTTATAAGCTGAGATTTTATCAATGTTCTACTAAGCTTTTGCATATTGTTGACAAAGTAAGAATAGAAAAGGATGAAAGCTTGTTCTCTCAAGAGGTAACCTTTCTAATGACTTGTAGATTCATGTTTTTAACTTCTTGATTCTCTTTATTAACATGAGTATATGACCTTACTCCTAATTCTATCTCAGATTTACTTATGGGTAATATTTTCTTTACTTTTTCAAAATGGTGAGAATTCTTTTGGGTGAATATCTCAAATAGGGATTATGTAAAAAAAAAGAGAAAAAAGAAGCTTCAAAAAGAAGAAAAAAAAGAAGAAGAAAAAAAGAAGAATCTTCTTCCGGAAAAAAAAAAGCATTATGAGGTTGCAAAAATTGCCTCAAAATAAAAGAAACAAACGAGAGTTTTTCCTTTTGTTTTTCTCTTAAATTCCCCGTTCTTCAAAGCAAAAGAAATCATGGTTGATTCAGAAACCCTTGAAAAATAGGGCTGAACATATAAAAACCATCGATGAGTGTCTTGGCCACATTCAGAAACTCTTGGAAAATAGCTGAATGATGGAAACCGGAAAAAGGAGAGATTACAAAATCCCTTATGCAAAATAGCCCGAAAGTTTTTGATCGGTTTTGAAATTGTTTATTTTATACCCATTAGTATGTTTCTGGTGGAATAACGATGATTAAGTGATACTTATGAATTAGAGTCATATGGTTATGAATATTTATCTAATTGACATTCTAAAGTTTATCTGTTTTGTGCATAAGTATTTATTCCTTTCTAATCTTGTTTTGCTCGAGGACTAGCAAAAGGTAAGTGTAAGGCCTTGATAAGCCTCAGACTTATCATGTTTTAGTATACTTAATTATAAGATTATTAGCCAAATTAAGGTTAGAATAATTAATATTTATGCTATATTATGTATTAAGTCTATTATTTGTTCAGATTGATGTTTTTATATGTTTTTCCATACAAGGAGACATTTCTGACCACAATGCCGGACATAAGGCCGGATCATACCTGCACGACACAAGCATGGAGCAGAAAAGCACTCTATGCCGGGTATGTTGCCGGGTATATTCAATCCGGCATACATGAGAAAAGTCGCCTCGGTTGACCAGACGATGGCAGTTAATGACCGTTGCCAAACCAACCTATGCCAGGTATGGTGCCGGACATATCCTGTCCGGCACAGGTACCTCTTCGCGCAGATTTGGCGGTTTCGACCGTTAGTAGTTGGGCATGTGGTTATTATATGCCGGATTCAATTTGCACGGCATTACTTCCGGCACGAGAAGAATGTGATGCCTATAAATAGGACGAGGGGCTACACTTTTCAACACACTTCAACATCATATTAAACTCCATTCATTACTCCATTTCCGCCTCATTCCAAGGTGTTGGTGTCCAAGGAAATTCTATGCAACTTTCCACGCGAAGAGGAGAATCCATGGCGGGTTAAGGCTACATCCAATCTTCTTATCTCCCATGTATTCTCTCTCTTGATTTGTGTGGATGGTGGAGTAGGAATTCCTTGTTAGTTCTTGGTTAGGGAATGAAACTCTCTTTGTAAAACAATGTGTTCTTCTTAAGATAATTTCAAGTTTATTTTGAGTAAGGTTCTTATTGAAAGAGAATAGGTTGATCTCTTTTTCTCTTCATGCAATTCTTACTTGTGGAAGACAAGTCCCAAGTAAGATAGGTTAGACTCTCTTAATGGTCTTCCTACTCTCTTCTTATGAATTAAGAGTTAGTAGTGAGAGTGAAGATTAACCCACATTTCCCATTACTTTGTTCATTTCGTGGCATGATATACGCTCGGATTGTTAATAGGTAGTGAGTCTTCTGTTTTCTACTCGGAAACTGGAGAAAGAATATGCATTATGACTATGCCGGACTCACTGCCGGGTAGCCAATGTCCGGCATATTCAATGTCTTTGAATATGCCGTGCAAGTGGTATCCGGCAAGACACCCGGCGTGTTCAGTTGTTGGTTAATTCGAAGGCTTGTGTTTATGTTTCGAGTTCGTATTGATACCTAGATGGTTTTACACCCTGGATCAAGGATAATTTCATTGTAATTACCACATAGTTTAGTTAGTTTTAATTGGGTTTAGAATTACATTCAATTTCCCCCCTTGTTTTAGAATAGGTTATTACCGGATTAGGACTAATTTTCTATAAGTCCCTTGGGTTCGATACTCTTGGTCGTAATTTGCTCATGCTATATTCCGATCGGGTTTTATTTGCTACCCGTAGTAGAGTTGTAGGATTAGTTTAGTATTTTATTCCTTTTGTATATAGTTTATCCTAACAATTTCTCGTTTAGCACCTTATATCCACGGACAGACCACGGATGTGACTCAGTTTTGTCCGCCCTTTTCTCCTCGGACAACACATGGACACAATTTCTCCTTGTCCGGCCTTTTCTCCACGGACACGCCACAGACTCATCTTGGTCTTGTCCGCCCTTTTATCCCCGGACAGGCCACGGACCTTGTCTCATGTCCGGCCTTTCTTCCGCGGACACACCACGGACATGTTGTCCCTTGTCCTCCCTCTGTCCGGCCAAATTTGAGCAGACGTGACACGGACGTCCCTCTGTACAAGCCTGGTTCGGACGAAAATTGGTTGGCTTCTAAAATATTCGTTTCAGCTCCGATTTAACATCCGTTTGCGCCCACGCGTTTGTCTCTTTGTCAACTTTGCTCCTAGCTTGGTTTTCCTCATGTTTAACCAATAAATTTGTGAGATAACCAATAAAATATAAACTAGAGGAAAAACATACGATAAGTGAGTAATATTATCCTGAAAGTAAGTAAGTACAAGGTAAACTAAACCCTTAAATGTCTATGTATTTCTCACTTATCAAACTCCCCCATACTTATCTTTTGTTGTCCTCAAGCAAATCTTTTTGACATAATGTTTAAACAAGTTAAATAGACAATAATCAAGTATGGAGCGCACAGAAGAGGTAATTGCCAATCTTTTCAGATTTTAAAGAGGGTACTAATAACATTAAATTTTTTTAAAATAAATCTCTCTGTTTCTGAGAATAACCCTGAAGTCCTACCAATGAAAGAGAAGCAGTACCATGAGAATTCTGCTTTTAACCCTAAGCCAATCCACCATTTTCTTTCATATTTCCTTGAAGGACAAGGGGCATGAAGTAAAATCTTATTCCATTATACCTTTCAATGCCACATACTCAAGATCCATAATGAAGAAGTTTTTATCATTTTGGTGCAGAATGCACAGATACTTCAATTTTGAAGTTCATTTTTCTTTTACCTCAGACTTTTCTCTCCACCTTTGTAGCGGTTTTGGGTCTACTATCCCAGATACCGAGTACCTTAGGTAGCCGGGTGATGAAGCACCCCTAAGAACTTAATAACCGAGTGGACGAGGCCTGTTTAGGATCAGAATATGCCTGTCTGGATCAGAGGAGTACCTTGCCTTGTTCATTTTCCACCATTTCATTCAAATTCAAATCCAGGCTCAAAGTTAAAACAAAATTCAAATGATAATTTCCTCAGAATATTCTTGCAATGAGTAAGGAGCAGAGTGGTTTATTTTTTTTTTTGTGTACCCTTTAAACCTGTTAATACCGGCATTACTCCCTCTATGGCTCCTTCTTTGACTATTAATCACTTAACAAATTTAAACACAGTGTCAAAAAAAAAGAACAACATAAGAACAAGCTTTTGATTATTATCTCTCCCCCACACTTGAACCAAAGCAATGCCCTCATTGCATAGAAAGAATTAAAATAACAGGGCATGCAAATTACCTGGATAATGATCACAAAGCAAAAGCAATATGAAATTTTGAAAATTTAAAGAGCATGGTATAGATAGTGTACTCCCCAGAGTTTTGCAGAGTAAGTAGAGTAGCTCACCCACACTTGAGTTCAGCTGTAGGAATGTGTAAGATGTTCCTGTAATAAATATTCTAAACAGCCAGAAGAACTCAAGTTAATTCTCCTCGTTCTCTCTCCTTTCTTTCTTTTTTTTTACTATATATCTTTTAACATAAAATAAGACACAGAATATAAGCACAAAATAGAATAAAAAGATAGATAGTAGGGTGCCTCCTACCAAGCTGCCCATCTTTATGGTCTTTGGCTAGACCATACCTGAGTGATTTAAGGTGTGACTGGTTCTTTGAGAAGAAGTGCAGAAGCCTCTTTGTTGTCTAACGTGTTTCCCAGAAACAACTTGATTCGAGCTCCATTTACTTTAAACGATCCGCCTTTATTGTTGGTCAATTCCACAGCTCCATATGGAGAGGTGGATATTATTGTAAATGGTCCAGACCAGAAAGATTGTAACTTACCTGGGAAAAACTTAAGTCTGGAGTTATAAAGAAGGACCTGATCTCCCGCTTTGAATTCTTGCTTGGCAATCATCTTATCGTGCCAACGCTTGGTCTTCTCCTTATAAATCACTACATTCTCATATGAGTCATTCCTAAGTTCCTCTAGCTTAGTCAATTGGAACTTCCTTTTTTCACCGGCTTGTTGTAGATCAACGTTCAACACCTTTAGAGCCCAATAAGAATTATGCTCTAATTCCACAGGCAGGTGGCATGCCTTCCCAAAAACTAGTTTGTAGGGGGACACGTCAATAGGTGTTTTGAAGGCGGTGCGGTATGCCCAGAGCGCATCATCCAATCTAAGGGACCAATCTTTTAGAGAAGCGCTCACCGTCTTCTGCAGAATCCATTTCAATTCTCTGTTTGTTATCTCTGCCTGACCATTTGTTTGAGGATGGTATGGTAGAGCAACCTTATGTCGGACTCCATATTTCTTCAGGAGAGCATCAAACTGGCGATTGCAGAAGTGAGATCCACCATCGCTGATTATTGCTCTAGGAACACTGAATCGAGTGAAAATGTTTTTCTTTATAAACTTCATCATAACTTTACCATCATTAGTAGAGCAAACAAGGGCTTCCGCCCATTTAAAGACATAATCGACTGCTACTAAGATGTATAAATTTCCAAAAGAATTCGGGAAGGGTCCCATAAAATCAATCCCCCAAACATCAAATAATTCAACTTCTAGCATATTGTTTAAGGGCAGTTCATTACGGCGAGAAATGTTACCTTGCCGTTGACACCGATCACAAGTAGACACAAAAGCATGACAGTCTTTTTGAAGGGTATTCCAATAGATACCGGATTCAAGTACCTTAGCACTGTAACGGGTGCACCGTGATTGCCCGCCGGTTTTCTCTAGAATGGCAATGGAGAAGGATATTTCGGATTTAGGTTGTGGGACACATCTCCTTATAATTCCATCTGCCCAGATTTTGAAGAGAAATGGATCATCCCAGTAAATTAATTTTGACATTGAGAAGAATCTTTTTTTCGTTGCTGATATGTCATATCAGCTGGGATGATTTTCCTGGCCAGATAGTTAGCAATATCGGCAAACCAAGGGCCTCCTGCCGTTTGGATTGCGAAACTTGCCTCGTCAGGAAAAGAACCCATTGATGGGTCTTTCGTCTTCTGGTCCCTCCATCCTTGTAAGTGGATCAGCCACGACATTCGTATACCTTTCTTATCTCTTATCTCTATGTCGAATTCTTGCAAGAGAATTATCCATCTTATCAACCTTGGTTTTGCATCTACTTTGGCAAATAATACTTGAGGGGCTGAATTCAATATGAATGTACTTACTACCCAATAAGTATGGACGAACTTATCTAAGCAAAGACGACTTTGAGCAATTCTTTTTCCGTGGTGGCTTAATTTTTCTGAGCGATTTAAAGTACGACTAGCATAATAATGACTCTCAGAACTTTATCCAATTTTTTGGCACAAAACAGCACCGACCGCATATCACTGGCGTCACACCATGGATTTCAAAAGGTTGGGACCAGTCGGGTGATACAACAATAGAGGAAGAGAAACAAGTTTTTCTTTTAAACAAAATATAGCTGCTAGACATATCACGAAAAATTGAAATTTAGCATCTTGTCAGTAAAGTACAGAGAGGCTTAGAATCTTGTAAGTTTTAATGAATCTTCTATAGAAACCAGCATGTCCAAGAAAACTTTGGATACCTCTGACAGTAGTAGGAGGTGGGAGTTTTTCTATTACCTCAATTTACGGATCCACCTCAATACCTTTTGAAGACACGTTATGTCCTAGCACAATCCCTTCTCGAACCATGAAGTGACATTTTTCCCAGTTCAGGACTAGATTTGTGTCTTCACTGACCAAAATAAGATCGAGATTCTCCAGGCAGTGTCAAATGTTGAACCAAAGATAGAGAAGTCATCCATAAAGACTTCTATACATTTTTCAATGTAGTCAGAGAAATAGCCATAATACACCGTTGAAAAGTAGCTGGGGCATTACATAATCCGACCGACATTTTTTAAGCATGTGTTCCATAAGGACAGGTAAAGTAGTTTTAATTCCTGATCTTCTGAGCAATTGGGATCTGAAAGTATCCTGAATAGCCATCTAGAAACAATAGTAATCCCGACCAGCTAACCTTTCCAACATTTGGTCAATAAAGGCAGGGGAAAATGATCTTTACATGTGGCAGTATTCAATTTCCTGTAGTCAATACAAACTCTCCAACCAGTAGTAGGTGCGTTGAGGAATCAACTCACCTTTTTCATTAGGAACACACAGTTATTCCTCCCTTTTTGGGTACCACCTGTACTGGGCTCACCCATTTGCTATCCGAAATAGGATAAATAATTCCAGCATCAAGTAGTTTTATTACCTCCTTTTTGAGCACCTCTTTTAGAACGGGTTGAGACGCCTCTGTGGCTGTGCCAATGCCCTGAATCATCTTCCATATTAAATTCGATGAGAGCACAAATACGAGTTATTCCTTTGATATCTGCTATTGACCAACCAATAGCGATCGTATGATTTCGTAGCACCCCTAAAAGTTGCTTCTCCTGCACATGTAACACCCCAACTCAATCCAGCTGTGGTCTCGCAAATTAACAGTATATATATAAACATGTCACAGCGGAATTCTTTACAAAAATCCAGGACCCTTGCCACGGCTGACTACGAATATACCGAACATTAGTACACACAACCTAACCAATTACATATCCTTCTTACAATCCTAACATCTTACTAACTCAATTGCCATACTAGTGTACAAGCACAACTCGTAGGCCACACTTACCCGTAACACTTGTACCCCTTCTTACTCTCGCGACGGCCGCCACTGATGTTCACCTGTGTAGTAAAAACAGCCCCCAAAGGGGGTCAGCACGAATGCTGGTACGATCCTCTCATGGCCCCCAAGCTAACGGCTACGACGACTAATTGTCGATAGCATGGAGGTTGATTAGATGCACAACATAATAGTAATGCTGTAAACAACAATCCAAATATGAACAATCAAAGTTCACACACAATGAACGACTTAAATGCGTTCCCTTAATTAGAGAGTTAGTTATTTAACTCCTTAAGTAATGTTCCCTCTTAATCTTAGTCCATCCTTATCTCACCTCCACTTAATCTTATCTTAATCTTAGAAACAACCACCCTTTAATAAGGAGTGGATGTAGCTTATCTTAGTCTTAGTAATACAAACCATCCTTTAAAGAGGAATGGTTGCAACTTATCTTATCCTTACCTTAATCTTAATCTCAACTTAATCTCAGTATACAAACCGTTCCTGGAGGGGAATGGTTGTAGCTTAGTTCGAACCTGGGATTTAGGTGATCCCACCGCACCATCTTAATGCCACCTACTCTGGACGGGAGTCCAGCGTAGCTGAGCCGGCAACCGGCCCTAGGCTACAAGTCCGAAGACAAGTCCTTAATTGGGAGTCGAATCTGCTATAGATACCGACCCCCTTCCTTAGCATGCATGACCGGAGATCGGTCCCGGGTTTCCTCACTCAAGTTCCAGTTAGAAGTGATCTTAAGACCTTGTTTGTTGGTTAACCTCTTTCGGTTCATATCGACCCATATTAGGGAGCGTTCCTTAGTCTCACTCAATTCCTTACTAAACGTTGGTTAGTAAGTCCCCACGATATGTTGTGTTAGTTTTCAAACATCACACAACAATACAATAATCATAATATTCCGGTTGCATGCTTTATCTTGTTTAGTGAGCACACAAAACAAATAGCACTCAAGTCGAGGGACACCTCGTTAGCAAGCAGGTCACAAGAAGAACTGTACCGTTCACCGTTGGTCGTTTCGGTTGCTTACTCCCCTCCGGAGTCCAAATTCTCAAACCCTAAAACATTCATTCAATTTTAGGTTGTTAATTACTTTTCCAGTAAAGCTAACTTACTTAACTCACTTGGTCACTAATGATCCCCATCTAACACCACTTAAGTTCTTATAAACTTAATCTTAAGTGAATCACTTCTCCTCATACCTTATACTTATTCACCCCCTTAATTATCATTGTTACTCACCAAACATGTCTTAAACAACCTTATATTATCATTACATATCAATCCCCATTTAGCACCTCTTAAATTCTTACTAACCTGACCTTGAACACTTAAAATCATTTACTTACCCTAATCTCTTAAGTCATTATATGCTTATCTTTCTAATCATCATCACTCCCTAATGTTGGACCACTAAGTCATTGTAATTTAAACTTAATCATATAAGTTAATCACTTCTCACTACACCTCATACTTGTTTACACCTCTTAAGGCCTTTACATGTCACCAAACAAGGCCTAAACATCATCTAACACCATTACCATTCAATCCCCCATCATTAGAAGCCAAAACAAATTTTTTTCTTTTTCTCTGCACTGGACCGCCCCTCTGGGCGGTCCCCAGGGGCGGTCCCAACCAGAAGCTAATTTCGTGCACGATTTGCCTGGACCTCCCCACAGGGGCGGTCCCTAGGGGCGGTCCACAGCAGAACCTATTTTCCAAAGTGCTTTTCTCCTCATTTTGAACTCCAAATTCACCCCAATCTTTTCCCACTCATTCCACAATCTTTCCACATGTTTCCTACATGTTTAAACATCTTAAAACATGCACTAAACCTTCCTCAAAAATCACCAAACTTGACACTCATTTCTTACAAAATTCTTACACTTAACACTTGATTCCTTACACTTCCCTCTTGTGACTTTGCCTAAGTCCTCAACTAATCATTATGTTTCTTCACCACCATCTTAACTACTCCTCAAGCATCATTTTACACCCTATTTGCTTTACTCAAACTTCTCAAAGCCATATATAATCTAGCACATGCTTACATCCTTATAAGTCATTATACCTTATTTTTCCTTCAAACTTTGTACAAGTTTCCTAGCTTCCTTAACCATGGTTTTGGTGCATAAAACTCACCATTAAATCCCCTAGTCCCTCTTATACATTCCTAGGTCTTCCTAGTACTCAAGAACTCCATGGTTTATCCATTTTCACCAAAACAACCCATAGTGATCACTAGAACATCCTTAGTCATTAAATCTCCTTAGAACACCTTAAACACTTAGTTTTCTCTCCAAATTTTGACATGGCTTTCTTAGTATATTACTACACCCAACATTTAGTTGTTTTCACCCTTAATACAATCATGAACACTCTAACCCTTAGTACACAATCTTAGCACACAATTTACACCCTCCTAACCTCTAACTCCTCCTAGACAACTCTAGGCCATTCTAAACCTCGAGAACAACTTGGTTAACTCATTTCCACTAAAATTTTGCCATAGCTCCTCTAGTATATTATCATGCCCAAATGCATGGTTTTTCTCATACAATCATCTCACACTCATCGAGTCCTTTCTCATCATATTTTCTCACCCAAATCAACTCATTCATAATAAACTCAATATAGTGCAATAATCTTAAATTGCATAGCACTAAGGCTCTTAAATGACATGGCTCTTAGGCCCTTAAATGACATGGCTCTTAGGCCCTTAAATGACATAAATTTAAACACTGAATTTCCCACGTGTAATAGCTTTCAACCTGCAATTACACCCATCAATCTCATAGTAGTTATAATGCTCTTAAAATCCACCTTAAACTTATCTTACCAACTCATTCCCATTGGATCCTTAATCACAAGTTCATAAGCTTTTTTTTAAATTCCTTTTTCCTAGGTTATATAACCCATTATATAATGTAAGCTTTAATCTACATTAGTACTTATCTAAATCTCATCCCTTAAAACTTAAACCACCATTAGGTAAGCATTTTACCTTGTTTTTCCAAGCTTATTTTTACTTCCTCCTTAGACCTTCTTCTTGAATGAATCTCGGCCACTCATTAAATTTCCCTTGGACAATGTTCTAATCAATATTCAATGACTCACATGAGTGCTAAACAATACACTAACCTTAAGGAATGAAAACCTAGGTTAAAAATGTGTTTTAAGGTCTTATAATGAATATTTTACCTTGAAGTCTTAAGGTAGGCTTGGATATGAATCAAGAAGGACCTCCTCTAGCCCTTGTAGAATAGAATCAAGCTAGAAAAATGGATAAAAATGAAGCCCCATGAGTAGTAATTTTCGGTAATGTGGAGAAATGGTGGAAACCTAACTTTTCTTACATATTCTTTACCTTAAGAGAATGGAGAAGCTAATGCACCCTCCAAGCTTATTTTTCCCCCTTCAATGGCGATTTCCCATGGCTCCAAAATGAGGCTTTTCAAATTTTGAAAAGATAGGAAGCAAGGCCTTGGTCTAACTAAGAGAAATCTATGCTTAGTTTTTGATTTGGAGCTAAAATGAGCAAGTTATGGACAAAGCAAGGTGAGGCAACAATGGGGCTGCTTGGGAACGGTTTAGAACAGAGAGAATAAGAAGAAAACCGTGGAAGAAGAAGGTAAATGAAGAAGAGAGGAGAGAGGTAAGCTAAAGAAGATATTTATCTTATAAAAGGGTGAATAGTGAACTTACTACTTTTCCTCTCATTTCCTTTAATGTGCTGGCTACTAATGGTGAGTCACCATTAAAAACCGTCCCCCCTTGGTATACAAGATACATAAGGCCTTGTTTGGCCATTTGGCTAATTAAAGTTGACTAAAGTCAAAACTAGCACTATTTGAGCACTATTCACTAATTAGTGCACATATTCGGGAAATTTTTGGTTTCTCATTGATTTAGGCTTCCTAATGTGATACTAATTAGCACACATGTTGATTAAGGTGTAATCATGGGCATTTAGCCACTCAAAACTCATTTCTAAGACAATTTCTCAAAAAGGTGCTTTAAGGAGTCTTAAAGCACATTTTGTGTTTAAGCTTGGTTTTCTTTGGTAATTGATTTCAAATGTCCATTAGCATATTACTAAAGTCCTATAATGGTATTTGGGTGCTAATCAAAGTCACTCCAAGCTTAGAGCATGTTTTTGCCCAAATTGCCCTTAAGGCATTTTCTTGTGTTTTCCTTGGTTTAAATTGTCTACCAATCTTTCTAAGGGATATCTTCGCCTTACTACATCATAATTTGATGTTTACTTAGCATACTTAGGTTTGGGGTATTTCAATCTACCCCCCTTAAAAGAACTTTGTCCCCAAAGTTTCCATGCATCTTATCTTATTAGAATACGTGTCTTACCTCATTCCATATATCATATAGATCATACTTATGTATACTTAAACTCATTGAATCATTAGATCCACCATATTCTTATACTTAAATATCACACAACATGCTTAAGCATGTATAACACTCAAAATTCTCCTTGTTTCTTTTGATGATTAAAACATTCACATAATTTCCAACGTATTCTCCCATGTCACCGGTCCGTAGACAATGGCTCATTCGTCCTCGACTTCATGGGCCATTATACAAAACACTCTGCTCTCCCCATGTCACCGGTCCGAAGACAAAGGCTCGTGCGTCCTCGACTTCATGGGCGAGACTCAGTAGAAAGGTAATCCTTTTTACGAGGTCATGTGAGGAATAATTCCTCTAATTAAAAATACAAGCAACTCCAATTTCGTTTTATACTAAAGCCTCTATCCTTAGCGTGATTTAATTGTGACCACTGATAGGGAGTTTCAGGAGTCATCCTACCCTGACGTGATCAGCATCAGTGTAGAACTATCCTTCCACCCCAATTTATGTTTGGTTTCCCTTGATCCCTAGAAAATCAAGTTCCACCTCCCACGTCATTTTCAAACATCCAAATAATTCACTCATGTCCAATTTTCTATCTTTTTAGTTCTTCTAATCATAATCAATACATCTCCAAGGTGTGGACTCAGTCCATCAAACATTTCCAATTCATCTCTTAGTAATTACCTCAAGGCACCCATTCTTACTAAGTTCTATAACAGTCTCATACAAACTCTCACCATCTTATATATCATGGCATTACTATCTTCTCCCTTATACTCATGTCAAATTGTATCTCATATGTTATCTTATTCTTATCTCACACCTAGTCTCATATCGACTCATACCTCATATATTCCTTATTTCTTAAGTCTCCTTAATCCTTTTTCCTTAATTCTCTTAACTTGTACTCACACCGGAGTTAACAAGATAGGTACTTAATATGTATGGTATTCACATCTTCTGTGTGCAATAACCATGATTTATCTCAAAATGTTTATGTAAAACATATTCTCAAATTCTTTTGTGCTATGCACACCGTAGTTTATGTAACATACGCTAAGCGGTTTTCGCTCTACCCCCCTTAAAATGGATTACGCCCACGTAATCAACATTATATCATCCTTGAACATAAGTTCAAGATGTCTAATTCTTCCCAAGCATTCTAGCTTCCATGTCATCTATCTCACTTATGATTCGATCAGAGGGTCATAACTATGCTAATGACTTAGTCTCTGCATCGAGGATTCTTAACGGTACTTATACCATATTCTTAACTTAGTTGGGTCTAACCTCAAAGGTAGTGGTCTGCTAGGTTCAGCCGCGCGACTCTGATAATCTTAGGCTTAACTGCCTTTCTAATCATTCAGAGTATTGTATATCCTTCTGCTTCATTATAGTTTAGGAATATTGGTCTCTCAGTGGACACGTGTTATCTTTATATATACACGGCCTTGATGAGTTGTAGCTCGTCTATCCAGTCTCCCTGGAGATCTAATGTTCATACTCTTAGTGTTTCCTCGAATGTCTAAATCATTCTCTCCAACTGACCTTTGGTCTGAGGATGATTCTTAATCTGAAACTACTGTTTAATGCTTATTGCGCTTTATAGTTTAACCTCTTACATCACAAGACATATCCAATGTCTGTACTTAACAATCCGTGCTCTTCGCACTTCATAGTCCTTAATTATGTGTTCTCTGATTCCCTTGCATTGCTGGTTCGACTGAATTCTTCTCTTTGACTGTTTGTGGTAATGGCTGCTCTTGTCTGATCTTGTGTCGTTGTCCGTGGTACGGAGTCGACTACCTCCCGTGTTCCTTACACCACTCGTCTACATGCATTGGGTACCTTACTGGTACATTACTACTTACCCGACTAACTCATAAATGAGCATGTCAGGCCTGCAAGCCCTTGTGGGGTGCAGTCGTCCCACATCTCGCTTTAGTAAACTCGTAGTGTCCGTCACACGTTTAGCTATTGCTAATCATGAAGTATTCTGTTGTCGATCTCCTCTTTCATCGTTCCATAATAACACTTATTGTTCTTCTTGAACTTAATCAAGGAAAATCCATTTACTACGTTCTTGGGTATTGTATGCTCTAGTTCTTTATGTATCCCGTACTGATTCGGTCTCTTAATAATTGAGGTCTCTTCCGTAGAGCCTCTTATCTTGTTCCTCATATTTATGCTACTAGGAATGCACTTCCAGTTCCTTAAGGAATGGATAGTGTGCTTCCTGTGAAATCTTACCTAACCAGGACCAGACTACTGGCATCAACGCTCAGTTCGTTTACCATCTTATTTTCTTACTTATATTGGTCTTAACTCATAAATCTCATTGCCTATGTGTCAATATTGTACTCACGACCACTACTATTGTGGTAGTTGGCCCTTACCATGTTGCCCATTGATGGTGCAACCTCTTACTCATTTATTCTAATGTCTTACCTTATACTCAATCCCTTCTTGGTGTAAACACACTGGGAGTTCTCTCATTCCGGTGTATGGCGGTTGTCATACCGTGCTGTAAAATAGCTAACTCTTAATATGAAGATGTTCTGCTCCAATCTCAGATTCGTAAGTAGGCTAATTTCTCTCGCTTTCTTTCACCTTAGTGATGTTATCTACCATGCAATTTAACTGGTTACTGAAGAAGTCATCCACTGAATCACAAGCTCTTCTGAGCATTGGTCACTTGACGTGTCATAATGTGCAATCTCAATGTTTATCTCTGACCATTACTAATTCTTACATCCTGGGTGTTGGATATGGGGTCTATCCGTGCAACCTTCCTTATTACTCAAGTGTATCTGGTATGTTCTAAGGTAATCTCAAGGTTCATAGTTTCCATTTTCTAACAAAAGCGTACTGCATGTCTAATAAGTGAAAGCCCTTTTTGAGGGATTCATTCCACTCATGGCCTCACAACAAGGAGAGGTATCCCCACCCTAAAGGCATGGTTCGTTCTCCGCCCCTGTCCTTAGCATTATTTCAATATTCTCATTGGTACTCTTTCTTAGTAATATCTTCCCCAATCTAAGTATAGGTTTGTAATCGTTCACATCTACACATTGCAGTTCCTCATGGCTTAAATAAGGTCTCTCACAACTTACTGTACCTCGGCCCTGATGTGGTTAACATCCTCGGCTCGTAGGCTCTTAGTGCATAATGCCTCAGTTCATTATTTGTACTCTTACTCATCTGCAGGTCATCCTTATGAGATTCTGGTTCTTTGATCAATATCCACCGTTTGGTTACCTACTAAATGTAGTATCGGGTTTCATAGTAAGTTGCTGCATCCTGCTTCCTGCTATGGAAGTTGTTCAGGTGATCTGAGGTTACTTAATGTCTTGACAATACTGTCATTTTACTAGACTTATGTCTTTAGTAGTCAGGTTAGGTTCGTATTAGGCGTTTGCCTTACGGTGTCCAAGTTGGATATCATCCTGTCGTCTTATACTTCCATCTCAACGCTTCGTTCAACTTCTGTTGACTACGCCACCCGTTGATGATCGATCATACTTGGGTGTTAATGAGTTAGACGAACAGTATTAGCTGTCATTCATCAGTTTGTTCGGCTCGACTATGCCCGCTCTGTGGGGGTAGTCCTCTGAGCTTTCCTCCGTGGGATTCGTATGTCCTTAACCCTTGGTAGGTTATATCTTAAGTTTATTTCTTTTATCTTTGTTTTCTGGGCTTTCCAACACCTTCATTGTAGAATGTTTGTTATTGGTATTTTTAGTGTCAAACTGGAGTTTTATCCCATCCCTGTTGGGAGTCGTTCGGTCGACTGCCTTTATTGTATCTCTTGATACATTCCATGTATGTTGTTACTTGCGGTGTTTTTGCTCGAATTATTGAGCGATCTTTAGGTTCCTCTTTGAGATCCGGGTTTGGTGTTCTTACCGCACTGTCGGTTGTTGTTGTCGTAGTACGTTGTACTGTTGCTAACATCCATATGGTCTAATATTATGTCCAAGTTCCGCTCCTGGCTGACTGGTGTGTCACCTTATCTCATTTTGGTCAGGCCGTCGGGCCTTCCAAGGTCTTATTTCCCTGTTCTTATGGTTTTACAATCCGGTGTTAATATGTGTTACAACTGTAGCGTTCTCCTATCTCGCCTTGATGGCTTTTCGTGTGGCTTAACCGGTAGCACTTGCTATGGCAAGTGCGCATGCAGGATGGGTTATTGGTACAAGGTACATCGGTAGTGACACTTCCTTCTAATTTCCATGTAATTGGTAGTCCTCGGGACTCCTTCGATAATCTCTTATTTTGGATAACCGACCATCCGACAGTTTCCTTGTTGTTTGACAGTACTGTCATACATCAGGGCGTTCCTCTTTCTGAGGGAATCCCTTAATATTTCCTTATGTCTTATTCCTCGCTCCTGTCTCCACACATTTTGTTGTGGTTATTAAGTAATAATTCTCTTTTAGGCACTACCTCGTAGTCCTATTTCGGTATACATTTGTATGAATTTCTACCGTCGTCCGCATTATGTCGGCCAGGTCTTGTAACCTTCCTCATTGTATGGGGTTTGGAGTTCCCGGTTCTTAACTGGACTTTCCAGTAATCTCAATCCTCGTGCTTTGTATTATCCTACTGTTATGCTCCTTCGGACCACTGTCCGGTACTCATGTCACTTCCCTTTTTCCTTTCTATTGCACCCGTAGTGCTTTCCTCATCATTGGTATTGCGGGTTATTTCGACTGCGTAGCATGTCGACCCATGTTGCCGGTAATTACCGTTCCCTTATTGATAGAATTCCATAGGTAGCGCCTGTTCCTCTATTGCGCTCCATTAAAAACCTCCAAGTTCTCCATAACTGTTGTACAACAAGTTGTTTCTCGTATTGCTTACTGTTAGCTAACTGCCAGATCGGGTTTCCCCGAGTAAGAGAAGGCTTTCTTCTCTCTGGCGTTTGTTCCACATATTCAGGGTTAGGGATGTGGAGGGCGGGTCTAGGTACTATGGATGTCCGGTAAGCACCGGGAAGTCCCGACTAACGCACCTCTCACTCTATCTCTCAACCCTTAACCCATAACTCAATCTCAACCTCAATATTCTCCTAAGTTCGGTATTTCTTGTCTTCAGAGCGTAACTACGCTCTGATACCACTTTTTGTAACACCCCAACTCAATCCAGATGTGGTCTCGCAACTTAACATTATATATAAACATGTCACAGCGGAATTCTTTACAATCCAGGACCTTGCCACGGTCTGACTACAGAATATACCGAACATTAGTACAACAACCTTAACCAATACATATCCTTCTTACAATCCTATACATCTTACTAACTCAATTGCCATACGAGTGTACATGCACAACTCGTAGGCCACACTTAACCCGTAACTTGTACCCCTTCTTACTCTCGCGACGGCCGCCCCTGATGTTCACCTGTGTAGTAAAAACAGCCCCCAAAGGGGGTCAGCACGAATGCTGGTACGATCCTCTCATGGCCCCCAAGCTAACGTGGCTACGACGACTAATTGTCGATAGCATGGAGGTTGATTAGATGCACAACATAATAGTAAATGCTGTAAACAACAATCCAAATATGAACAATCAAAGTTCACACACAATGAACGACTTAAATGCGTTCCCTTAATTAGAGAGTTAGTTATTTAACTCCTTAAGTAATGTTCCCTCTTAATCTTAGTCCATCCTTATCTCACCTCCACTTAATCTTATCTTAATCTTAGAAACAACCACCCTTTAATAAGGAGTGGATGTAGCTTATCTTAGTCTTAGTAATACAAACCATCCTTTAAAGAGGAATGGTTGCAACTTATCTTATCCTTACCTTAATCTTAATCTCAACTTAATCTCAGTATACAAACCGTTCCTGGAGGGGAATGGTTGTAGCTTAGTTCGAACCTGGGATTTAGGTGATCCCCCGCACCATCTTAATGCCACCTACTCTGGACGGGAGTCCAGCGTAGCTGAGCCGGCAACCGGCCCTAGGCTACAAGTCCGAAGACAAGTCCTTAATCGGGAGTCGAATCTGCTATAGATACCGACCCCTTTCCTTAGCATGCATGACCGGAGATCGGTCCCGGGTTTCCTCACTCAAGTTCCAGTTAGAAGTATCTCAAGACCTTGTTTGTTGGTTAACCTCTTTCGGTTCATATCGTCCCATATTAGGGAGCGTTCCTTAGTCTCACTCAATTCCTTACTAAACGTTGGTTAGTAAGTTCCCACGATATGTTGTGTTAGTTTTCAAACATCACACAACAATACAATAATCATAATATTCCGGTTGCATGCTTTATCTTGTTTAGTGAGCACACAAAACAAATAGCACACAAGCCGAGGGACACCTCGTTAGCAAGCAGGTCACAAGAAGAACTGTACCGTTCACCGTGGTCGTTCGGTTGCTTACTCTCCTCTGGAGTCCAAATTCTCAAACCCTAAAACATTCATCAATTTGGTGTTAATTACTTTTTAACTAACTTACTTAATCACTTGGTTAATGATCCAACTAAACCACTTAAGTTCTTATAAACTTAATCTTAAGTGAATCACTTCTCCTCATTCCTTATACTATTCACCCCTTAATTATCATTGTCACTCACCAAACATGTCTTAAACAACCTTATATTATCATTACATATCAATCCCATTAGCTCTTCTTAAATTCTTACCAACTTACCTTAAACACTTAAATCATTTACTTACCCTAATCTCTTAAGTCATTATGCTTATCTTTCTAATCATCATCACTCCCTAATGTTGGACCACTAAGTCATTGTAATTTAAACTTAATCATATAAGTTAATCACTTCTCATTACACCTCATACTTGTTTACACCTCTTAAGGCCTTTACATGTCACCAAACAAGGCCTAAACATCATCTACACCATTACCATTCAATCCCCCATCATTAGAAGCCAAAACAAAAATTTTTTCTTTTTCTCTGCACTGGACCGCCCCAGGGGGCGGTCCCAACCAGAAGCTAATTTCCTGCACGATTTGCCTGGACCTCCCCACAGGGGCGGTCCCTAGGGCGGTCCACAGAAGAACCTATTTTCCAAAGTGCTTTTCTCCTCATTTTGAACTCCAAATTCACCCCAATCTTTTCCCACTCATTCCACAATCTTTCCACATGTTTCCTACATGTTTAAACATCTTAAAACATGCACTAAAACCTTCCTCAAAAATCACCAAACTTGACACTCAATTTCTTACAAAATTCTTACACTTAACACTTGATTCCTTACACTTCCCTCTTGTGACTTTGCCTAAGTCCTCAACTAATCATTATGTTTCTTCACCACCATCTTAACTACTCCTCAAGCATCATTTTGCACACCTATTTGCTTTACTCAAACTTCTCAAAGCCATATATAATCTAGCACATGCTTACATCCTTATAAGTCATTATACCTTATTTTTCCTTCAAACTTTGTACAAGTTTCCTAGCTTCCTTAACCATGGTTTTGGTGCATAAAACTCACCATTAAATCCCCTAGTCCCTCTTATACATTCCTAGGTCTTCCTAGTACTCAAGAACTCCATGGTTTATCCATTTTCACCAAAACAACCCATAGTGATCACTAGAACATCCTTAGTCATTAAATCTCCTTAGAACACCTTAAACACTTAGTTTTCTCTCCAAATTTTGACATGGCTTTCTTAGTATATTACTACACCCAACATTTAGTTGTTTTCACCCTTAATACAATCATGAACACTCTAACCCTTAGTACACAATCTTAGCACACAATTTACACCCTCCTAACCTCTAACTCCTCCTAGACAACTCTAGGCCATTCTAAACCTCGAGAACAACTTGGTTAACTCATTTCCACTAAAATTTTGCCATAGCTCCTCTAGTATATTATCATGCCCAAATGCATGGTTTTTCTCATACAATCATCTCACACTCATCGAGTCCTTTCTCATCATATTTTCTCACCCAAATCAACTCATTCATAATAAACTCAATATAGTGTAATAATCTTAAATTGCATAGCACTAAGGCTCTTAAATGACATGGCTCTTAGGCCCTTAAATGACATGGCTCTTAGGCCCTTAAATGACATAAATTTAAACATGAATTTCCCACGTGTAATAGCTTTCAACCTGCAATTACACCATCAATCTCATAGGTTATAATGCTCTTAAAATCCACCTTAAACTTATCTTACCAACTCATTCCCATTGGATCCTTAATCACAAGTTCATAAGCTTTTTTTTAAATTCCTTTTTCCTAGGTTATATAACCCATTATATAATGTAAGCTTTAATCTACATTAGTACTTATCTAAATCTCATCCCTTAAAACTTAAACCACCATTAGGTAAGCATTTTACCTTGTTTTTCCAAGCTTATTTTTACTTCCTCCTTAGACCTTCTTCTTGAATGAATCTAGGCCACTCATTAAATTTCCCTTGGACAATGTTCTAATCAATATTCAATGACTCACATGAGTGCTAAACAATACACTAACCTTAAGGAATGAAAACCTAGGTTAAAAATGTGTTTTAAGGTCTTATAATGAATATTTTACCTTGAAGTCTTAAGGTAGGCTTGGATATGAATCAAGAAGGACCTCCTCTAGCCCTTGTAGAATAGAATCAAGCTAGAAAAATGGATAAAAATGAAGCCCCATGAGTAGTAATTTTCGGTAATGTGGAGAAATGGTGGAAACCTAACTTTTCTTACATATTCTTTACCTTAAGAGAATGGAGAAGCTAATGCACCCTCCAAGCTTATTTTTCCCCCTTCAATGGCGATTTCCCATGGCTCCAAAATGAGGCTTTTCAAATTTTGAAAAGATAGGAAGCAAGGCCTTGGTCTAACTAAGAGAAATCTATGCTTAGTTTTTGATTTGGAGCTAAAATGAGCAAGTTAGGACAAAGCAAGGTGAGGCAACAATGGGGCTGCTTGGGAACGGTTTAGAACAGAGAGAATAAGAAGAAAACCGTGGAAGAAGAAGGTAAATGAAGAAGAGAGGAGAGAGGTAAGCTAAAGAAGATATTTATCTTATAAAAGGGTGAATAGTGAACTTACTACTTTTCCTCTCATTTCCTTTAATGTGCTGGCTACTAATGGTGAGTCACCATTAAAAAACCGTCCCCCCTTGGTATACAAGATACATAATGCCTTGTTTGGCCATTTGGCTAATTAAAGTTGACTAAAGTCAAAACTAGCACTATTTGAGCACTATTCACTAATTAGTGCACATATTCGGGAAATTTTTGGTTTCTCATTGATTTAGGCTTCCTAATGTGATACTAATTAGCACACATGTTGATTAAGGTGTAATCATGGGCATTTAGCCACTCAAAACTCATTTCTAAGACAATTTCTCAAAAAGGTGCTTTAAGGAGTCTTAAAGCACATTTTGTGTTTAAGCTTGGTTTTCTTTGGTAATTGATTTCAAATGTCCATTAGCATATTACTAAAGTCCTATAATGGTATTTGGGTGCTAATCAAAGTCACTCCAAGCTTAGAGCATGTTTTTGCCCAAATTGCCCTTAAGGCATTTTCTTGTGTTTTCCTTGGTTTAAATTGTCTACCAATCTTTATAAGGGATATCTTCGCCTTACTACATCATAATTTGATGTTTACTTAGCATACTTAGGTTTGGGGTATTTCAGCACATCTGTCAATTAGATGATATAATAACTGGAAAATCAGATGGCTCTTTTAGAAAAGTGTATTTTAAATGAGGGGGAAGAGGTTTCATTTCTACTGTAGGTGCTTTCTCAATGGAAGGCTTTGGTCTGTCTGCATTTCTTTCTACTGGCTCGAATTTTTGTTGGTAGGTACGGAAATATGGCTGTCTCCTGTTCAACTCTTCAGCCATAAGAGCAATATCAGGATTTTCATCATCAATTTCACAAGATGCCATGACACATCTTTCCAAAATCGTTTCTTCATCTTTGCTGAGGAACGTCTCCTGTACTAAAGAGTCAACAATATCTATGGATGAAATACCCCGACCTTAAATATGGCGATTTAATTATCCTAATAGGTATTTAAGAGCCTAATAATGATTAAGAAATATTGGTGAGGAAAATAAATCCAAAAGAAATAAAGAAACGCTTAAAAAGCGAAAAACGCTAAATAAGCGTTAAATAACCATAGGAGGTATGAAACCTCGGTTAGCGTATTATAAGGATTCTAAAGGCTTAATTAGGCCTAAATAATATATGGGAACAACCCCCGAAGAAAATGGATCCTTAAAATGGATTAAAAACACTAATGAACATTAAAGCGCGTTTTTCGAGGTAACCGGGAAAACGTGACTTTAAACGGGTTAAATAGACTCGTAATAATTATAATTAATTAAATAGTCATTAATAAATATTAATGAAGGTCTAGAGCCAATAAAATTAATCAAACGAGAAAATTCTGAAAAACGGGTACCGGTTAGTAAAACCGTCAAAAACGGTAGGTTGTGGGGTGAGAGTGTAATAAACCCAAGTTGTTGTGTCCCCTTTTGAAAAATAAAAAACTCAAAACCTGTATGGGCTGTGAGTGGGCCGATTTATTGCTCCTCTCACACCCTATTAACTCTCTCCTTATACACAAAAGACAAAACAATTAACAAGGCAATGAAATAACTAAAAGTAAAAAGCTACTGTACCATACCCTACTCCCCCACGATTTTCTTCTGCGCCGAATCCTCTTCTTCATTTCCCTGGCTATGGCGATTTTGAAACCTAGCCCAAACCGCCCCCTTCTCCTCCATTGTTGAACATCCAAACGAGCTCCAAATGCCACAAATAATATACCGTTAGAATCCCCTTGCTTAGGAGATTGATTCCCACCTTCCAAAATTCAAAATAAGCAACTTTATTTTGTGGGTGTGAACGGCTGAAGCGTGGACATCACCAGCTGAAGCCCCATTTCCCTCCTATACATTTTCTAAGGTAAGCAAAGAGCTAAACTCTCCTTGTTTTCCCACTGTTTTATTCCTCCTGATGCAAAACCAAAGCCCACGTGAACATCTTGTTCCATGTTCAGCTGTTGGGCATTTCAATGAGGGCTTGAACCTGGTTGTTCTGTTAACTAAAACAAGGAATAAAGAAACAAAAAACAAAGAAGGAAAGAAGAGCAAGAAACCAAGAAGAAGAAAAGAAAAGGAAAACAAGAACAAGGTAAATTACCTCTGTTCGGTTTTGTGTATAATGCGTGTGTGTGTGAGCAAGTGTAATGTCTTAGTAAATGTAAAACCAATATGACCGTAGCAATGAAATGAGCATATAACTAGCATTAGTGAATTGTTGAGTTGGAATCTGTCAAAACAAAAATACGTAAGCTGCTGCTGTGTAAACGTTTGAACTGATGCATATATATATATATATATATATAAACCGTCTGATGCATATATGTATAGTTGAACAGGTTGTGATCTTTGATGAGTGAACAAACTAACTAATGTGGTGAAACCTTAAGTTTTTAGGGGATTCCATGTCAAAATCTAGAGAGAAACTATGTCACTTAAGGGTTGTTGGCATTTGTAGAAGAAGAATGAAAACTAAACATAGGCAGCAGCAGCAGCTCGAACTCTACAACAGAAAGGAAGAAAAGAATGAAACAGTGGAAATGGTGAGATAGCAGTAGGTTGAGGGAATTGATTTTGGTGAGGGATTTAGGTGAGTTAGATGCTTGTATAAGTAGTTAAACATGTAATATTAACATTAGAAACCATTAGGAAGTGATTAAAGGAAGAAGACAATGAAACAGAGCATGAAAAATGTCTCAGTTCGTAGCAGACCATTGTTGGTCCGGGATTAGGCCTTGTATTAAGTCCCGGACCAACCATTCAAAGCGCCCGAGAGTTTGCAATTCATTAAGGGTCCGGGACTTACCTCTGGTATAAGGTCCCGGACCACTAGCAAAGTTCAGTCGAGAGTAATGCTGCGTATGGTCCGGGATTACCTTATGTATAAGGTCCCGGACCATAGCTAAAATCAATTCGAGAGTTCTGATCTGTGTTGGTCCAGGACTTAGGACCTGGACAAGGTCCCAGACCAACACCATAATTCACCCGAGAGAAATTTTAATGGGTTACAAGTTAAGGCATTGTTTGGGTATAGTTGTATAAGTTGCATAAGACTTAATTAATCATAATTAAGAGTCATTAGGAGTATACACAAGCGAGAATAGAATGAGGAGTAAGTAAAGAATGGAAATGAAATTGTACAAGTAAGAATTAGTAAGTATGTAAAGTGGATGAACTAAGGCAATTTGAAGGGCCTAGGTAGTGTTTAAACATGTGAGATTACATGTAAGAAGATTGGAGAACAATGGGTAAAGTATGGGACTGAAAACAGAAGTAAAAATGCAAATACTGGGCCGGACCGAACTTGCAACCAGACTTGCAAGTTTGGTCGAGCCCAGATTTACAAAGACGGGAAAGCTTCTGGAATCGACCGGACTTGCGACCAGACTTGCAAGTTCGGTCGGACCAGAAAAATTCTCCCGTCTGTAACCTACTGGAATCGACCGGACTTGCGACCGGACATGCAAGTTCGGTCGGCCAGAAAAATTTTCGTCGAGCAAGCTACTGGAATGGACCGACCTTGCGACCGGACTTGCAAGGTCGATCGGGCTAAAATTTTTCCGTTAAGTAACTTACTGGAATGGACCGACCTTGGGACCGGACTTGCAAGGTCGGTCGGCCCTGGAATTTTCACCCGATGTAACCTACTGACTCGGACCGAACTTGCAAGGTCGGTCGCAAGTTCGGTCGGGTCAAAACTTACAAAAAAAAAAACTATAAAACTATGGTTAGTATATGTATGTATGTATATGTATACCCACATATACATACGTGCATATATGTGTAAGTAAACCATTGTAAGTAATTAAGTAAATAAAATGTAAGTATAGGAATGTGAAGACCTAGTAAGTATGAGTTAGGAAGCGTAAGGGTAACCGAATTAAGTTAATGATAGTTAGATTAATTATTCGGTTGTATGTATATCATAGGATTTGAATTATGAATACCGGAGGAACGTTGGGATACAAGTACAACGGTGAAAGGTATGATTTCTTCATGCCCTGTATCCTAATCTGGTTACCCGATTTGTGTGCTTATTTGACCACCTAATAAGATAAATGCACGAATCGGATTATATTGCACTTACTTGTGCTTGTTTACATTGTTCTCGATATTTGCCTTGAACAATAGTTTGTATAATTCATGAAATGTATGAATGATGATGATGTGTAATCGTACCTTGTAGTGTATTCGTATATTGTATTGTATTTTGTATGGATGTGTATATGAGCTTTGCATTGTATTATTGTGGCTCGAATGAATGACTTCTGCTAATTCCTAACCACCTAACTCCTAACTTAAGTGAGTAAACCGGAATGAGTAGAAGTCCGATATAGTTTCGGCCACGCGTGAGGATGAGGAGACACAAGAGGTTGAATCCGATTCCTGGTTCTTAAGCTGGTCCACGGCCCAATCCCTTAAGTGGGTAGCATCCTGGATTAGTGAACCAAGAAAAGCCTGGTGGTGGGACGGTGTAGTCCCTGCCCAGAGGCCATACCGGCTTAACATGAGTAAGAGTAAGAAAGTAAGTATGTATGAGTATGAGTATGAGTATGCGTATGTATGGAGTAATAAGTAAAAGTAATCTCCACCCGATTAACCCGGGTGGAACAATGAAGCTAACAAGAACTGTACTTTGTGTATGTAGTAAGTATGTGTATTCGGAAGAAGGTAAGTGGGTATTGAATGGTTATATCGTATTCCTTGTATGTAATGAATTGTATGTATGTATGTTGTGTAAGTATTATTGTACGGTGTGTAAGAGCATGTATGCATGTATGCTTGTATGAAAATGAACCGCATGTATTCGACCAAGTGGTCGGCGTACCCTCACTAGTACGCGGGGTATGCGGTTATCATGCTCGGCGAAAGCTGACCCCTTCGGGGGACATTTTTTAGTGTGCAGGTACCCGAAGCGAATATGGTCAAGGAAGAGACCGGAGGCACACCCTTGTAATTTGGAGTAAGTAGTTTTTGAGGAACGGGTAGTAAGTAGTCTCGTAGTGAGTACGTATGAACTTTGAAGAGGTAGTATATCTGTATAAGGATCTTAGTAAACTCGGTATGTGGATTATATTGTATGGTATTTGAAGTATTGTATCGAATGGAAGAATGTAGTGTGTATTGGTGTATGAAATATATATGGTAGATATGTAATACTCGGGATTCCGGTCCATGAGACCAGCTGTATGTAATAGGAGTAGCCTTGTTAGTCACGTGGGTGGCTAACGGCATTGTATCACCCAATGTATGTAAGTAGGTAACAGCTGCGTGTATCTGATGAGTAAGGAGATTGGACGTCAATGACTGTATTAATAGTAGGGGTTTACAATGGAAAAACAGATTTGTGTATCAGAAGGACGCTTCATGTTCCGGGTCATGTCAAAAACTACCTGTTCATCATGAAGTCTCAAAATTATTTTACCTCCTTCAACATCAATTAAAGTTCGGGCAGTTCTCATAAAAGGTCTACCTAGGATTA
The DNA here is from genome assembly GCA_023374045.1 of Limonium bicolor. Taxonomy (NCBI): domain Eukaryota; kingdom Viridiplantae; phylum Streptophyta; class Magnoliopsida; order Caryophyllales; family Plumbaginaceae; genus Limonium; species Limonium bicolor. The sequence goes on from CM041779.1 coordinate 326,454,185, forward strand.
GTGGAACATCTTTATCTTCCTCAATGTCAATAACAATGAAATCAGTAGGGAAAATAAATTTGCCAACAAAAACCACTAAATCTTCAACTTTTCCTTTAGGGTAGATTATGGAACGATCAGATAGTTGTAGCTGCACAGGAGTAGGAGAGCATTGACCTATACCAAAATTTTTGAAAAATAGATAAAGGCATTAAGTTACTACTGGCTCCTAAATCGCATAACCCATTACCACAATTTATGTCTTCTATCGCACAGGGAATGATGGGAAGACCTGGATCTCCCAACTTCGGTGGTAGCTTCTTCAAAAGTACTACAGAGACTCTTTCTGTTAATTTCACCGTGTCATTTTCCTGTAAAGATCGCCTGTTAGACAAAATATCTTTCATAAATTTTGCATAAATAGGCATTTGTGTTAAGGCATCAGAAAAATGAATATAATAGTTAATTTCTTAAAAATGTTAAGAAAATTTTCAAATTGGTCATCCAAATTCTTTTTCTTTAATCTATCAGGAAATGGAATTGGAATATCATATGAAACCTGAGATGGTTTAATAGTAAGGGATGCAGGAGACTCCTTCTCCTTGGGAATTGTTACGTCTTCTTTGTCAGATCTTTGTTCATCAGATTTCTTCTCAGCTTCAGGGACATCGATACTAGCTCTTTTCCGCTTCTCAGGGTTATTGATTTTGCATGCTGCTCCCTGGGATTCGGATCAGTCTGGCTAGGGAGTGACCCTGTTGGTCTTTGTTGCCTGACCTTGTTTTAGAAGCTGATTCATCATGCTTTTCAGTTCGCCCATATCTCCGTGTGAGTTGGTTGGCTGATCCTGTTGTCGGTTGTATTGAGGTTGTCGGTTTTGGTTGAATCCTTGGTTGCTCGTCTGTGGCTCATAATTCCTCCATGGTGTTGATTGCTCCTCCAATTGTTTTGATTGTATGAGTTTTGATAAGGATTCCCTGGTCTGTTGTTAATTAAATTTACCTCCTCAAGGGTCCTGTTGCAACCTGAACCATCGCAGTCTGGGGTTTCATGAGCTCCTCCACAGTTTTCGCAACAGGGAGTCAGATATGGGGAAGTGGCCACTGCTTTCACAACTTTTTGTTGTGGTTGACTTAGCGTTAGTTTCTCCACAACTTTTGTGAGTGCAGCTAGTTGAGCAGATACATGATCCTGCGGGGGAATACTGTACATTCCGGTCTCTTTCTTTACTTCACCTTTTCCCTTGTTTTTACACCACTGTCTGGTGCTGGCGGTCATGGTATCCAGTAGTTCAACTGCTTCTTCTTCGGTTAATTTCATAAAATTTCCTCCAGACGAGGAGCTTAGCAACAATTTATTAGAATCATTTAAACCTCTAAATAATGATAACACAAGTTCCTGGCTACTCATACCGTGATGTGGGCATAATATCTGTAATTCTTTGAATCTATCCCACGAATCATAAAGAGACTCGCTGGTTCTTGGTAGAAGTTGGTGATCTCAACAGTTTTTTCTCTCGTCTTGGACGGGGGATAGTATTTTGCTAGAAATTTGTTTGCTAATTCGGCCCAACTGTGGATACTGCTGGGTTGTAAACTTCTTAGCCACCTGGAAGCGCCATCTTTCAAAGAATAGGGGAATAATTGCAGACGGATGCGCTCGTTTAGATTTCCTGTGTTTATTAAAAGTGTTACAAAAATCAAGAAATGCAGATATATGGTGTCGAGCATCATCTGAATCCAGCCCGCTGTATTGTCCCTGATGGTAGAGTGTAGTGATGAAACTCGTTTTAAATTGCCAGGCATCTAGTTCAGCCTGTGTAACTTGAGGAAGGACAATAGCAGAGGGCCTCCCTTCGACCGACGGTTGCTGGTACTCGCAGAGAGTTTGTCGATTTGTCATCTCTATTCTTTGTTGTCGTCTTTCTCTGTGGAGAAATCTCTCAATCTCAGGTTCAAGATTGTTTTGAGGACTACTTGCAGATCGAGTTCGACGCATATATAGAAATAAAATGTAGTTTGAAAAATGGAGAATAACTAAAGAAAACAGAAGCAATAATGAAAAGTAGAGATAAACTAAAGAAAATTAAATAACAAAATTAGAAAGAAATATGGACGGGGAATTTTAAACAAATAAAAAGAAGCAATTAATAAAACAAAGAACCACTTTTTTTTAGAGTAAATAAAACAAAAATAAATAAACAAAAAGGAATAAAAACAAAATAAATAAATGCAGTTTAACTAAAAACTAAAATAAAATAGAGAAAAAGGACAGAATTAAATGACAGTGGAATTTAAATGACGCGGGAATTAAAATGACAGTAATTTAAAGAACTGAATTTAAATGATAGAAAAGTAAATGTCAGTAATTAGTTGACAGAATTTAAATGACTGAAAATTAAATGACTGAAAATTGAAATGACAGAAAATTTAAATGACAGAAAATTAAATGTCAGTAATTAGTTTACTGGAAATTTAAATGTTAGGAGTTAGATTGCTGAAATTTAAATGTTAGATTGCTGAAATTTAAATGTTAGATTGCTGAAATATAAATGTTAATGGAAACTTAAATAACTGGGAAATAAATGACAGGAATCTTAAATAACTGAAAAAAATGACTGTAATTAATACGATATTTAAATTGCTAGAAAGATTAAATAACAACAAAAATAATAGAAATAAAAATTAAAGAGTAGCGAAAGCTAAACAGAAAACTCAATAAAATTAAAAACTATCAATTAACCGTGCCGGAGCTCCCCGGCAACGGCGCCAAAAACTTGTTGGAGAAATATGTGACTACTTCTACCACTTAGGCAGTGTACGTATCGTTTTGCGGAATAGTGGAATTGTGGGGTTGTCGAACTCTTGGGGACCTTGCTGTGGTTTAACTGATAGTGTAAATTAACTGAGAATTCTAATTAGACTATTGAATAGAAACTTATCATTTTTTTAGGGAAATTGTAGTTTAACACTTAATGTAAACAAAACAGTAAAAAGAACAATTAATCAAAACAGATAAAATAGCGCTTTATAAAACTCTTTTGTCTTTAGGAAGCACCCTGGGTTGTTCTGCTCACCTATTTCATCCAATTATATTACTATAAACTTCCACCACTTTAGCAATAAATTCAGGAATTTTAATTAGTTCATTGACTGGTCCTTGTACAATAAACCCTGATTAACTTAAATAACAAGCTGCAATCCTTGCCCAAGTTATTATAAATTAATCGCTTTATTAACAATTCCTATTGGAGACAGATTAACCTATAGGCGAGCCACGCTTCTAGTCATTAACCCGTTTTGACTTCTTTTGTCTAGAACCTTGTCTCAGCACCGCATTTTAACAAGAGAACTACAAATATCACTTTAATAAATGGCATGAATATTAAAGCGCTTTAAGGACGAGAATCAAAATATTGCTTGAACAAATTATAGTAGAACCTCTACAGAACACGATTTTATAAAATAGGCTTGCATCCCAACCCGGGAGGCTAAGGTTATTACTCACACATAATTATACAAACAAACGACGTAAATAACATAGACATTAAAACAGAGTAGAGATAAGCAAAGAAAGAACTCTCTGCACTCGCACGGGCCTATTTAGTATGGTGGAAATGAAGTGGCGATGTGGATGTATGGAGGAAAATGGAATTTTCGTGGAGGAAGTGATTTGGAGGTGAAGCGTGAGTGATTGGGAGAATTGAGTTGTGGTGCAGGAACGTGCGTATCCTTTTCTGATGAAGTTGCAGTGGGTTTATATAGAAGATAGAAAGAGGAAGAAGAGAGGGCTAAAACACACGTGAGGAATTTAAGGAGTGCCGGCGCCTGATATTGCTGATGGGGTGGGTAGATGTGTTTGCAGGCGCCGCAAGAAAAATGGGGAAGACGGTCGGCGATGTCGATTTTCTGGATCTGGGTTGTATTTACGTGTCCTTGTTGTGTCCTTGCTTATTTCCTCGGACGTCTCACACGCAGCCCTGCTTCCTGTCCGGCCTTATATCCACGGACAGATCACGGACGTGACTCAGTTTTGTCCGCCCTTTTCTCCTCGGACAACACACGAACATAATTTCTCCCTGTCCGGCCTTTTCTCCACGGACACGCCACGGACTCATCTTGGTCTTGTCCGCCCTTTTATCCCCGGACAGGCCACGGACCTTGTCTCATGTCCGGCCTTTCTTCCGCGGACACACCACGGACATGTTGTCCCTTGTCCGCCCTCAGTCCGGCCAAATTTGAGCGGACGTGACACGGACGTCCCTCTGTACAAGCCTGGTTCGGACGAAAATTGGTTGGCTTCTAAAATATTCGTTTCAGCTCCGATTTAACATCCGTTTGCGCCCACGCGTTCGTCTCTTCGTCTACTTTGCTCCTAGCTTGGTTTTCCTCATGTTTAACCAATAAATTTGTGAGATAAGCAGTAAAATATAAACTAGAGGAAAAACATACGATAAGTGAGTAATATTATCCTAAAAGTAAGTAAGTACAAAGTAAATTAAACCCTTAAATGTCTATGTATTTCTCACTTATCAAGGAGGGAGAAATCGGATGGGTGAGGAAGGAGGGAGGTGAGAGAATAGAGAAATGAGTGAGTAGGGAGATAGAGAAGGGATAAAGTTGCTTTTACTTTACTCTTTTTGCTTTTGACTCCCTTTATTTAATTAGCTAGTTACATGTGTGTGTGAGGGACTTATTAACCTATTAAAGCCGGCCCCCTTACAGTGTTACTAGTTGGAGCGTTTTTCGTCTTTTACAGGAAACAATCGTTATTTTACCCGGTTTAGGTACTATTCACTAACCGGGCCCGTTTTTCCGGAATTTTCTCGTTTCTTTAATTTTCTGGGTTATTAAACATCCATTAATGATTAATTATTGTTATTTAATAATGGGAAAATTACATCACCCACCAATGACGTTTGATGAAATTACATAGCCCACCCACGAGGTTTTAAAAATTACTTTGCCCACCCATGTGGTTTCCACAATTTTACATCCAACAACTTTTCTAATATTTGATCAACTTAAAAGATGGTTAAATGATATCCAAATTTGATGAACGATGCTAAGGTGTTATATTTTTGTTCAATGCCAAATTCAATGTTTTTTAAGGTCATATATGCCGTGTGGGACCCAATGAAACATGAGACACGTTCATCAGGTCCCACGGATCATATATGAGCTTAAAAAACGTTGGGTTTCACATTTTACCAAAATATAACACTTTAATATCGTCCATGCAAAATTCATCAAATTTGGATATCATTTAACCATCTTTTAAGTAGATCAAATATTAGAAAAGTTGCTTGATGTAAAATTGTGGAAACCACATGGGTGGGCAAAGTAATTTTTGAAACCTCGTGGGTGGGCTGTGTAATTTCGCCAAACGTCATGGGTGGGCGATTTAATTTTCCCTTTAATAATTTATACTTTTTTACGGGTTCGTTTGACCACTTAGAATCACGTTTTCGGGTTTTCTCGAAAAACGTGTGCTAAAGCTCTATTAGCGTTTTAATACATTATTCGGATCCGTTTTCTTCGGGAGTTGTTCCCATATATTATTTTGGTCTTATTAAGCCCTAGGAATCCACATAATACGCTAACCGGGGTCTCATACCTTCTATGGTTATTTAACGCTTATTTAGCGTTTTTCGCTTTTTAAAACGTTTCTTTATTTCTTTTGGATTTATTTCCTTACCAAAATTACTTAGGCACTATTAGGCCCTTAAATACCATATTATAATAATTTAGTCACCATATTTAAGTTCGGGGTATTTCAATCTACCCCCCTTAAAGAACTTTGCCCTCAAAGTTGGTGAATCTAATATTGTTACTCACATACGTATTCTATGCTAAGGTTATGACCTCTACATATAACTTTGTAAAACTCCAAATGTCTGACATGATGCATACTACACATCCAAACAGCATGTCACTGCATGCATATCAATCAAAAATATCCGTTACAAGCTCTCCAAGGGTCCGTCCGCAGATAAATGAGGTACCATCCTCTCCCATGTCAAGCGATCCCTCAGGTACCGGTCACGTTTGAACACTTACGCTTCCTGGTTCACGGTCATCATGACATTGAGCACTTACTCTTTTTTGCTCTACGGTCCTTTGGTTCAGATCAAATTCATTTTCATATATAGAGATCCTCAGGCACTTACTCATACTTACTTACTCATACTACTCGGGACTACGCTGCCCCAGTGCCCTTGAAAAAATACAAAACACACACTGTCACCGCACCCAACCGGCCACTTAAGACCGCCGCACGAACGGTGTAGTGGTTTCAAAACTAATCAACACTCCCACTGACTCAAAACTAGCTTCACCTCCATGGTTTCAACCGGATACCCGTGACGAGGCGTGGAAGATCCACTAGCGCCCGTGGGAGCGGTTTCAAAACCGATCCTCGTTCTCAGGTTTGAAGAAAACATTGTACCAAACTAGTTTTGGAAATTCATTTTGAAATCTTGCATACATCTCCCAAATTCCATTTATGATGATTATACCTATTACTAGTGTTATTACTGTGACCACTTATAGGGAGTTTCAAGAGTCCTTCAACCCCAATGTGATCAGCATTGGTGTTGAATTATCCTTCCACCCCAATTTGTGTTCAGTGTCCCTTGATCGCTAGCAAATCAAGTTCCACCTCCCACCTCCATTCAAACAGACAAATCGTCAAACATTATTTTTTTTCCTATCTCTTTAATCTTACTAGTTATAATCACACACATACATTTTCCAATTAATAAAATTCACTTACTTACTTACTAATCATCTCGTCAATTATCACTACATCTTCTCCAACTACTATACTTAGGAAATTCATGGGTATGATATCGTATTAATTTACTATACTCTAATTTATACTCATAAAATACATCGGTTTTATAACGATTTATACTCATTACATACATCTGTTCCATACCGATTTATACTCCTCAAGTCTCCCATACATACTCATTCCTCAAACTATTACCAATCGGGGTCCTCATTCCCCTAGAGTTCCTCTACTCCTTTCCTATTCTTATTTCCCAAATTATCATAATTACACGATGAGTGAATACAAATGTTTATCTAACATAAGTATCAATCATCAAAAAAAATTCTTTTACGCTATGCGTGTTGTAGTTTACGCACCTATCACGTAAAATGTACATTTCACGGTTTTCGCTCTACCCCCCTTAAAAGGGATTACGCCCACGTAATCTACCATGTGTCAACATTGAACATTGGTCGAAGGCATTCAGCCGTCATGGAGTGGTTCAGCTTCCATGCAGTCTATTATACAATGTTCCTTGAACAATGGGTCTTAACCGTATTATCGGTTAGTCCCTGCATCAAGAATTTCCATCAGAGTTTATTTAACTCTTAACCGGGTTCGGTTCTAGCCTAAATGGCTTTCAGGCATTGATGATTAACCTTTTATTCACTAGGTGTCTTTCACTTAGAATTTTGGGCCCACTAGCTTCTGCTGCGCGACCCTGATAACTTGGGTTATTCGCCCTTCTTGTTATCCTTAACGTGTTACACATCACCTTTTTATCCCCCTTTTTTGTGTGAAAATAAGGTTCATTCAATCAAGCATGGTATTTCTTACCATACGTGAACTCAATGAGTTTTAGATTTATAACCGGCTCTCTGGCAGTCTATATGTATACTGTTGTGTTTTGTAGTGATCATTCACTTGGTCCTCCGACTTATTGTCGGTTGAGGTTGAGTCACTACTTAGTTGTAGTGCTTCCTCTGTTGTCCGTGGCTTCTGAATCCTGCTCACTATTTTGTTTGGTACAAGTGTTCTTTATTGTATGACCTTGCATTTTCTATGGTCGGTCCTTGTGACTTTCTTAGTCTTCTTTCACTTTTATTCCCATGAAATTCACTCATGTGATTTTGGTGTTTCACACTCTTCATGCTTTCTTGGCCTTAGGCCGCACGGTTGTTTTCAGGCTTTTGCTTAGCTAGCTTATGCCACGTTCGTTGGTGAAAGGAAGAATTTACCACTACTTACATTTCCATATTCCTGAGCTATCCCACTAGATCATTAACTGCATGCAAGTGCAATACCAAAACACTTAGTCCTACAGAGTGCAGAGGCGTGAAACCCTTGGCAGTAACTCTCTTATGTGAAATAGGAATGAATATTACTATCTTTATATGGTGCATCGTTATTTGGTGCAGACTCCTGGCAGTTGCCTGGTCTGTCCGCCATCTTGTCCTCAAGACTCCATAGCATTGGGTGACTATTCACATACGTTGGTCGCCTGCCCCTACGACTTCTTACTGATTCTACAGTATTGGTTTACATGGCATCTGCTGTTGCTAGCATCAGCTCTTGCATTTCCACCAGCATGGTTCGGTGTTTATACTTCTGAGCTCCTTGAGCATCATTTACTTATACTTTATGTTCCCACATATCGAGTTCTATTGAACCGGTCACTCCTTGTTGTCAAAAGTTGCTATTTGGAGCTTATCTTACATTGCTTGGCAATAATTGTTTGCTCAAGCTTCACTACATTAGTAGTTCTGAAAAGGGGTATATTTTTAGACATTTGTTGACGGTATCCCCTTCTTGGGATCCATGTGATCACCTGAAATACCCCAAACCTTGATATGTTGTTTAAATGTTAAACTATGATATTTAAAGGCTAAAAAGTGCCTTAGAAACATTAGTGAACAATTTAAACCATAGTAAACACAATAAGCACTAAGACACAGTTGAAGCAAAAACATGCTCTAAGCTTGGAGTGAACTTGGTTAGGACCCATAGAGCCTACCAAGACTTTATAACATTCAATTATGAATTAATAAGGCTAATTAAGTCCTTAGGAAACTTTGGTAGACAATTAAAACAAACAAAACACAAATAAATACCTTAAAGCCAATATGGGCGAAAATGTGCTCTAAGCTTGGGATAAGTTTGGCTAAGACCTATAAGCTTACCAAGACCTTATTATATGTTAATGAACATATTCAATCAATTATTATAGGAAACCCAAGCTTGAAACAAGTTAAAACACAAAATGTGCTTTAAGGAGTCTTAAAGCACATTTCTGAAAAATTGTCTTGTAAATGAGTTTTGCGTGGCTAAATGTCCATCATTACTCTTTAATCAACATGTGTACTACTTAGTATCACATTAGTAAGTCTAGATCAATGGGAAATCAAAAATTTCACAAATATGTGCCTTAGTTGTGAATAGTGCTCAAATAGTGCTAGTTTTGACTTAAGTCAACTTTAATTAGTTAAATGGTCAACAAACCATAAGTCTTATATATTGAAGTGGGCACGGTTTTTAGTGTGTGAGTCATCACACTTGGCTAGCAAATAAAGAAACGAAGAAAAAGAATAAAGTGAAAAGTTACTTTATGCCTTATAACATAAATATCTCCAAACTAAACCTCTCTCCTCACTTCTCTTCTTTCCTTCTTGGTTCCTACCGTCTCCAACCTCATCCTCCTTCTCCATCTCGTTTTGCTACAGCAAGTATCCATTCTCCATCTTTGAGTGCTTGTAACTCATGGCTCCAAGCTCCGAATTTAATTCTGAGACTACCATTCTTCTAGTTGGAGCAAGCTCTTCATTTCCCTCTTTCAAAACTTCAAGAGCTCAAGTTTGATTCCATGGAGGATCTTCATTGATGGAGGAAAAGCTCCATTTCTTGCACCTTATTGTTCTTCGTGGTTCTAAGGTAATAAAAGTCAAAGAAACTAGCATTTCCTCTCATTTTTATTCATGGCCGAGAATCACCTTGTAATGGTGTCTTCTCTTGATTTTGTTTAGCTTCATTCCAAACTTCAAAGGACTAGGTGAAGTCCTCTCTAGCTATTTAATCAAGTTCCCTGCAAATCCAAGGTAAACATCTCATTTAGTGTTTAAAACACTTATATTAATCTAGGGTTTGTTCATGAGCTTAGGTATAATGCTTAATGCTCATTATCCTTACTGTATATTTATTAGAAGTTTAACAAGCAATCAAAAACACCTTGCCGATTTTTAATCAAGGAGGGCAAGGGAAAAAAAAAAGAGGAGTTTTGAAGAAAGAGAGGTAAATGAGCTACCTTAATGAAGTTTTATGTGTCCTAGGAAATTGAGCTTTAAAATACTTATTATAAACTACCTAAAGAGCCAATGGGAAATGAGATACCAAACTATCCAAAGAGGAGTTTATTAAGGGCATATGCGATGTTGTGTGGATTTGCAGGTCAAAGGCAATATATATGTGGGAAATTCAGTGTTTAAGGTTTATGCAATTTAAGGGCCTAAGAGCCATGTTATTTAAGGGCCTAAGTGCCAAGCAATTTAAGTTTATGCACTATATTGTGATGTAGTGTAGTTTAAAGGTTTAGTTGTGTGTAAAGAACATCTCTTGAGTAGATGAATGTCTTTGATGGTTAAAGAATGAAAAACCATATGCTTGTGTGTAAGGATGTGTATTATGGGATTGAGTGTTCTTGGTTGTTTAAAGGTGAGAAACTATGTGTTTTGGTGTAAGGTGATACAAGAGAAGCTATGGCGAAAATTTAGTTGATAAACAAAGGAAGTATAATACCTTATGAAGGATTAAGTATGAACTTGTGGGAAAGACTTGAGGAGTTTGTGTAAAGGAAGTGTTGAGGATGCAAAATGATGCTTAGGAGTGGTTATCATATTAAGAAGAAACACCTTGGTTAGTCTAAGTTGTAGGTATGCATTACCACCTAGAAATCCAAAGGAAAAATGCTGTAAGTGTTGGAATTTTTGTAGAAATTGAGTAACAAGTTTGGTGATGATTAAGGAAGGTTTGGTGCATGTTTTAAGGTGTTTAAACATGTGGGAAACATGTGGAAAGAGTGTGGAATAAGTGGGAAAAGATTGGGGTGAATTTGGAGTTCAAAATGAGGAGAAAAACACTTTTTAAAATGGGATCTGCTGTGAACCGCCCCTAGGGACCGCCCCTGTGGGGAGGTCCAGCACAGGAGAAGTAGTTTCTGTTGTGGACCGCCCCTGGGACCTCCCCAGAGGGGCGGTCCAGACCAAAGAAGAAAAAAATGTGTTTAAGGCTTCTAATGATGGGGGATTGGATGGTGATGGTTTTAGATGATGTTTAGGCCTTGTTTGATGACATGTAAAGGCCTTAAAATGTGTAAACAAGTGTTAGGAGGTTTGGCGAGTGAATGAGTGAGTGTTTAAGGACTTTAGAAGTAAGCTTGTACATGCATTTGGAGGATGTATGTGAAGGTTTAAGTGTGCTAAATGATGTTAAAGCATACTAGGATATGTAAGGTGAAGTTTGGAGTCAAATGAGCATTTTTAAACAAGGGTCTGGAGCAGACCGACCTTGGGGACCGGACTTGCAAGGTCGGTCGGGCTTGAATTTTGTATACGGAATGTCTCTGGAATAGACCGACCTTGTGGACCGGACTTGCAAGATCGGTCGGGGAAGAATTTGTAAGCGGTAAAAGTGTCTGGAATGGACCGACCTTGGGACCGGACTTGGCAAGGTCGGTCGAGGTGTAAATTTTCAAACCTGGATGTCACTGGAATGGACCGACCTTGGGTAACGTCGGTCGACCTAAAACTTGTAAAAACAAACAAACAAAGTGTGGCCTAGGTAGTTAACCCTAGGGGGGTATAATGAAGGTAATCAAGGGTAAGTTTACGCATAAAACATGTCATATAATCATGAAAAATGATTAGTAAACCGGAAGCTAAATAAGGTAATTAACCGACGTTATTAATCATGTTTAGGAACTACGTTTGGCGGGATTCGAAAGCAGCAGGGACCAAGGTATGGTTTTCTTGCAACCTGTGTCCTACCGGATTACACCGGCTTGTATGCCAATGTGTTTTTCTATATGTTTGCAACGTTTTAAGATAAAAACATGTAATGAGTTTATAGTAATCATTATGTGGCTGTTCAATTCCGATACCGTTTAACCTCGAAAGTGTTATACCTTAGCTAACCAAATCTAGGATCACATAAGAGAACGGTATCCGGATTTAACGACCCAAACCATGGGAACGTTCTAACCACGGCTATGCGTGAGTTAATTGTGTGATGTTTGTGTGTGAATGTATGGACCTCCCTTGTGTGTTTAATCCAGTTGTAATACTGTATGGTGTATGGATGTGATAGGTTTCACAGTGGAGCCCTTAACTATGTTTATATATATATATATATAATATATTATATATATATATTATGGGGGGGTGAGGATCCGGTTGTTCCGGTCGCGCGTTGTTTGGGAGTGGGTATCCTTCTTAGCTTTACCCTCCTCTCTGTTATGGTTGTTTCCTCCACGGGTTACGATCTCCCATTAGCTTACTCCAAAGCTTAGCTATTCTGACTTATGATCGGTTTAGGGGGAACATGTGTTTGTGTGGTGTGTTCGGGTCCCTATATCCGAACCATCTTAACTTAAGTTACTCGTCCGACTATTAGGACGGTAATGAGTGTTGTGTAACGAGTTTATCATAAGGGTGACATCATTCTCTAGGCTCACAAGTGAATTAACTATGTTTGGGTCGGTTCCTAAGAGAACCGTTCCCGTTATGTTATGTATTATTGTTGTACTGCAATTCCCATTGCGATGTTATGGTATGTGCACGTTGAAACGTGAAAAGTGTTGTTATGTGGTGTATGTGGATCATGGATATGAATCCCAGTTTATAAAAGAGACGTTTATGGATAACCCGATTATTGGGTAAGTGTCGTCTATTAAGGAAGTAGCTCCACTAAAGGAGAACCCTCTAGGGTTAATGAACACAATGAGTGACTTATCAAGTAAGGATGTGTATCTGTTTGTTGAGCCCATTGTGGTGGAATGTTATGTGTTGTGTGTTTATAGTTTACATGCATGATTCAAATATAATCAACCGCATGCTAAGACGACAATTAGTGGTGCGTGGCCCGGTAGCATGCGGCTGCAGGATTACCATACCAGCAAAGGTGCTGAGCCCCTGGGGGGCCCCTCTCCTCTTCTCTTCTTTCCTATTTCAGGTACAAGGAGCTGGAAGCCGTTCGAGAGTAGGACGGGGTAGTCGTTTGTAATGGGTAATCATTTAAGTTATATGTACAGTAGGTGTAGTAAGACCGAAATTGTTATCGGCATTAGTTTGTAATCGCGGTACAGTTGAAAGGTATATGTTGTTGTTAATGGAAAGGGACAGTAATGTGTAGTCGCTCGGGAATCTAGTCCATCAGACCGATACAATGTATATGTAATAGCCTTGTTAGCCACGTGGGTGGTTAACGGCGTGTAACACCAACGAGTTAAGTAATGTGATGAAGTATGTTTTCCGCTGCAGTTTGCCGTTAAGTGTGTTAATGTTGGATGGGGTGTTACAAAAAGTGGTATCAGAGCGAAGTATCGCTCTGATGACTGAATTACCAAGCTTAAGAAGTACCGAGTTAGGATTTTAGTACTTTGGGTTAAGGGTTGAGTGATAGCGTGAGAGATACGCTAGTTAGGAGTAACCAGTGTGTACTGGAAACCTACAGTGTCCTTCCCACCCTCCACAATCCCTGTTTTATAACTTGGGAAACAACGCCAGAGAGATGGAAGTCCTCTCATACTCGGGATACCCGATCTGGCTATTATTAAATACCTCTAAAGGTACGAGAACCTGTCATACGGTAGATCCCGAAAACTGGGAATCCCGGAGATGGTTTCCATCTGAACAATGTTAACCGCATTTAATAGCGAAGAATGAAGAATCTTGTGTATAGAAGAATAGAATTTCCGGCAACCTGGGTCGACATGCCGAGCAGTCGAGAATAACCAGCTTGCAACGCACCGACCGTGCAACAGGCAAGAAGTGGATTAATGAAACCCGAGACGAGTGTCTACGGGACCACAGTTGTTAAATGATACACCAACGGATACCAACCGACAAAGGAACTACAACGTAGTGCCCAAACAAGAGACAAGTCTCAGTGACCATGACAAATGCGTGGAACGGGCTACGAAGAAGATACGGTACTAAGTAAAAAGGGGTCTCCAAGAATGGGAGACACCCCAGTTAATGATTATCATGTGAATACTGTGAGAAGTCGCCCAGAGGGTTAATTGTCAAGACTGTAAGATCAAGTAAGGGCCAACAGGCCACTGATGACAGTGCGGGTAAAAACAATACCACAACGGTATGTGTTGAACCGATAGCCAGTTAGCATGGCGCACTTGCCATGGCAAGTGCTGCTATAACAGGGCTGTTCGGGAAAGTTTTAACAAATACGAAGTACTTAGTAAAGTACCACAAAGTTAACTGTGATCATCATAACTATGGAAGGGCTTAACAGCCTAACCTTTGTAATTGGAAGTACACCAGTCAGCAAGAAGCTAGATTTGGTTAAGGGAAGAAGGCATTGTAAAACCATGAGAATTTTTCTTTCAAATCGGATTTGTTTCAAACTCCTTTTCAAACCAAATTTTCTTCCCAACCCATGTTTTTTTCTAACAATCTTTTAAACCCAACCAGAGGACCTACACCGGCCTCAGCGATTTGAATAACTGGACGGAAACCGGTAAACCCAAGGGTAATAACCCGAGGGAATGGATTGAGTTCATAGTAATACAACAGTGGATAGACTTTTCCTTAATTAAGTTCGGGATGCACGGAATGCATATTGTCACAGGACAATATAAGGGAGTTGACAACTGAATACTTCACCTAGGCGTGTGACGGACACTACCATGTACCAACTGTAATGTGGGACGACCGCACTCCGATAGGAGCTTGTGGGCCTGACAGACCAACTTATGGGTTAGTTGGGTAAGTAGTAATGTATCAGTAGGGTACCCCACATATGTATATGAGTAGAGTCAGGAACACGGGAAGTAGTCGACTCCATACTACGGTCAACAGTAAAAGTCAAATAAGAGTAACGGATTACCAAGAATGGTTAAAGTAAAGGAACTCAGTTAAGTTAACGAGACTAAAGGAATTAGTGAATTTGTTTCAAGGAAATGTTTAAGAGTCAAGGAATACGAAGTGCACTAACTGTTATGTAAAGACATAGCATATGTCTTAAGGATCCCAGGGATAAACATGATAGCTGGAATGGTGACCCAGCCTGTGCATGGCAAGCAGATGCCTAATGTGGACACATTAATGTGCAATGAACGGGATGAAACTCCCAGAATGAGTACCTACACTACCAGGAAATGTTGATCTTCACAGAAGAGGAGAATAAGCCAGTTAAGAACGCAAACGGCGTGGCTAACTGAATATACCAATAAGTGCGAACCAGATGTAATGGCATAACTTAGCAACACCCAGGAGCAATCCTTGAAGGGTGTTCACATCAACGATAGTTGAACGAAATAACGTGACAGAAACACAAGGGTTGAAACTAACACCCAGTTTAGACATAAGTTGTCAGGAGACGGACTGACAATCCTAAGGGGCATCCATGAAAGGAAACGGAATGCAACGACCTTGTCATGGAGCCCAATATAATATCCAAACCATGTAATGTTGTACAGAGAAGTAAATGTGTGTGAACGGCCTACAATGAGCAGAGCTCGAGGCAATAAGGCTTATAAGCCACAAGCAAAATGTGTTATGTAAGTTTGATCGATTGCAGGACTTTATGTTATACAAGTAAATAGAGCGGGGAACGAACCACTACTTTAAGAGTGGGGATACCTCTCGATATTGTGAAACCGCGGGAGCGGTAGTTATGTGAACCGAGTTCAAGAAATATGTTAAGGATTGATCATGTTGATATGCGAGAAAACAGTAAGTTTAGTAGCATGTGAAGCACCGGGCTGAATAACGGCGGCTTGTAACTCGAATGAGCTACGCTCAAGGAGCATTCAGTAGTCATCCAAATGAATGACGAACCATAATACGAATGATGTAAGTATATGTGTGGAAGCTAAGATGACAGTGAATACCATGTAAGTTAGTGTTATACGAGGAGTAAGAGCACGGTGCGCATTAAGCGACCGTTGTATAAATATTGTTAGACGATAAGTGATAGCAAATGAACTAGGCTGTAAACCAGTAGCCAGTATTATGAGATAAGAATCTCAGTGAAACACAGTATGAATTCCTATTGCAATCGCATAAGAGATTTACTGTCAAGAGTTTATGCTTCTGCACTCTGTATGACTGAGTGTTTTGGTATTGCACTTGCTCAGTAATGATCGAGTGAGATAGCTAGGATTTGAGGAAATGCTAATTGTGGTGGAAGTATAAGAAACTTATAACGCTATAAGGACCAAGGCATAGGAAATGCAAGGTCGTACCAATGAAATGATACTGGTACAGAACCAAATGTGGAAGCATGACTGGCAATAAGTGACTACAGTAGCACTAAATACCAAATATCAGTATGGAATATACCTCAAGTGTGGGAAAAAACCGAGAGAGCACTACACATTGGGTAGTAGCTTAACCTCAACCGACAGTAAGTCGGAAGGAAACAAGTTAATCATTGTGAAATACGTAGCAGTTTACGCAGCAAGTTATTAGAGAAGTGGATGGAAAGTTTTGTAACTCACCGAGTTCGCTCACGGTAAGAGATACCACGCGTCGGTTGAGAAACCATTGTTACCAAGATAAGGGTGATAAATGGGAGATTTACAATACAGTAAGACTAACGAGTGGGGTAAACTAAGCTCTATAGTTATTAGAGTTACACAGTAGAAAGTAGTGAGCCAGTGATTCAAGTGTTGAATGTGCATAATGAACATGAGTGAATGGCTAATTATTAATGCCTAGAAGCCTCACAGGCCAGAACCGAAACCAGTTAAGAGTTTAAACAAACTCCAGTGAGAATTCTCGGTTTAGGGACTAAACCGCTAACATGGTTAAGATCCTCTAACCAGAACACATTGTATAACAGACCACGTGGAAGTTAAAACACTTCACGGCGGCAGAACATTTTAAACTGATGTTCAGCGATTGATTACGTGGGTGTAATCCCTTTTAGGGGGGTAGAGCGTAAAACCGCTTAGTGTGTTTTACCGTACAAGTGTACGTGAACTATGTTGTGCATATCACAAAATAATTTGTTTGGATGATGGTGCATGCGTTATATAAACATACGCATTCATTCATGGTTTAATTGTGGTAATTGCGCACAGGAGATGCGAATACCATTGTGATAAGTGTGTTTATTTTGTTAACTGTTGTGTGAGAGTACGGGTGTTAGGGAGCAGAGAAACTCCCGGGGAACTAAAACCCCAACAGTATGTGTTCGTATAATACTAAATGTAATACCGTGTATTGTATTTTGATAAAAGTATGTAAATATAGAGTATTGTGAGTTATGAAGGGGTATGAAACCTATATAGAACCTAGTAAGAATTAAATTCCCTAGGTAACTTGATTAAAAGTGAATGGAAATAACTGATAGACGAAGTTCTATCCCTTGGAGATGTTATGATCATGATTAGAATGATTAAAAAGATAGAAAATTGGAAATGAGTGATTTACTTGATGCTTGAAATTGAAGGGGAGGTGAAACTTGATTATCATGAGATCAAGGGAAGCCGAACACACAAACCGAGGTGGAAGGATAGTTCAACACTGGTGCTGATCACATCAGGGTTGGATGATTCTTGAAGCTCCCTGTAAGTGGTCACAAATAACCACTCTAAGAAAGATGCAAGAGTATAAATTGGACTTGGAGTTGCGTTGCATTTTCAAAAGGATTTTCAATTGGTATTTCCAAAAGAGTCGATTAATATTTTAAATAAATGATTCTCTAATACTTAACCTAGTAAAGAATATTTTTGTAGTACTTGCTCACGAGCCGAGGACGTATAGCCTTTGTCTTCGGACCGGTGACATGAGAAGTATATATGTTAAAAATTAAGTGATTGTTTTGATCTCCCAAAGGAACGGGGACCAGAAGGTGTCCATCGCGACCGGGTTCTGCGGGATCACAGTGTATATAAAAAGGTATTTTTGGTTGATATACATGCTAAGACATGTTGCGTGGTATGTGTAATAAATATATTTCAGACCTTGAGTCCTAATGTGGTTAAGTTACGAAAATTGTTATGTTACCTAGACCTATGAGCTAAATGTTGTTAGTACCCAGACCTAAGTCTGAGGGTTGTTATGTAGTGTAAATTGTTAAGATACCCGGACCGTTGAGTCCGAGGTTATCATGTAAGTATATATGTTATGTTATGTATGGATGTGGATATGTTGCCCGACCGTTAAGTCAGGGTGTTGATGTAAAAGTATGTTAGTTATGGGGTTTATTTTGCAAGTAATTCCCGTATGTCTAGTCTAATGATGCATGGGAAATGTGAACTTCGAGGATGAAGTTCTTTTAAGGGGGGTAGATGAAATACCCCAAACCTTGATATGTTGTTTTAAATGTTAAACTATGATATTTAAGGCTTAAAAAGTCCCTTAGAAAACATTAGTGAACATTTAAACCATAGTAAAACACAATAAGCACTAAGACACAGTTGAAGCAAAAACATGCTCTAAGCTTGGAGTGAACTTGGTTAGGACCCAAGAGCCTACCAAGACTTTATAACATTCAATTATGACTTAATAAGGCTAATTAAGTCCTTAGGAAACTTTGGTAGACAATTAAAACAAACAAAACACAAATAAATACCTTAAAGCCAATATGGGCGAAAATGTGCTCTAAGCTTGGGATAAGTTTGGTTAAGACCTAATAAGCTTACCAAGACATTATTTATATGTTAATGAACATATTAAATCAATTAATAAGGAAAACCAAGCTTGAAAACAAGTTAATACACAAAATGTGCTTTAAGGAGTCTTAAAGCACATTTCTGAAAAATTGTCTTGTAAATGAGTTTTGAGTGGCTAAATGTCCATCATTACTCTTTAATCAACATATGTACTACATAGTATCACATTAGGAAGTCTAGATCAATGGGAAATCAAAAATTTCACAAATATGTGCCTTAGTTTGTGAATAGTGCTCAAATAGTGCTAGTTTTGACTTAAGTCAACTTTAATTAGTTAAATGGTCAACAAAGACCATAAGTATCTTATATATGAAGGGGGGCACGGTTTTTAGTGTGTGAGTCATCACACTTGGCTAGCAAAATAAAGAAAAGAAGAAAGAATAAAGTGAAAAGTTACTTTATGCCTTATAACATAAATATCTCCAAACTAAACCTCTCTCCTCACTTTCTCTTCTTTTCTTCTTGGTTCCCACCGTCTCCAACCTCACCCTTCCTTCTCCATCTCGTTTTGCTACAGCAAGTATCCATTCTCCATCTTTGAGTGCTTGTAACTCATGGCTCCAAGCTCCGATTTAATTCTGAGACTACCATTCTTCTAGTTGGAGCATGCTCTTCATTTCCCTCTTTTCAAAACTTCAAGAGCTCAAGTTTGATTCCATGGAGGATCTTCATTGATGGAGGAAAAGCTCCATTTCTTGGACCTTATTGTTCTTTTTGGTTCTAAGGTAATAAAAGTCAAAGAAAACTAGCATTTCTTCTCATTTTTATTCATGGCCGAGAATCACCTTGTAATGGTGTCTTCTCTTGCTTTTGTTTAGCTTCATTCCAAACTTCAAAGGACTAGGTGGAGTCCGCTCTTGCTATTTAATCAAGTTTCCTTGCAAATCCAAGGTAAACATCTCATTTAGTGTTTAAAAC
This sequence comes from Limonium bicolor, assembly GCA_023374045.1. Classification (NCBI taxonomy): domain Eukaryota; kingdom Viridiplantae; phylum Streptophyta; class Magnoliopsida; order Caryophyllales; family Plumbaginaceae; genus Limonium; species Limonium bicolor. The sequence goes on from CM041779.1 coordinate 326,473,764, forward strand.
ACTTATATTAATCTAGGGTTTGTTCATGAGCTTAGGTATAATGCTTAATGCTCATTATCCTTACTTGTATATTTATTAGAAGTTTAACAAGCAATCAAAAACACCTTGCCGATTTTTAATCAAGGAGGGCAAGGAAAAAAAGAGGGAGTTTGAAGAAAGAGAGGTAAATGAGCTACCTTAATGAAGTTTTATGTGTCCTAGGAAATTGAGCTTTAAAATGCTTATTATAAACTACCTAAAGTGCCAATGGGAAATGAGATAGCAAACTATCCAAAAAGGAGTTTATTAAGGGCATATGAGATGTTGTGTGTATTTGCAGGTCAAATGGCAAATATATGTGGGAAATTCAATGTTTAAGGTTTATGCAATTTAAAGGCCTAAGAGCCATGTTATTTAAGGGCCTAAGTGCCAAGCAATTTAAGTTTATGCACTATATTGTGATGTAGTGTAGTTTAAAGGTTTAGTTGTGTGTAAAGAACATCTCTTGAGTAGATGAATGTCTTTGATGGTTAAAGAATGAAAAACCATATGCTTGTGTGTAAGGATGTGCATTATGGGATTGAGTGTTCTTGGTTGTTTAAAGGTGAGAAACTATGTGTTTTGGTTGTAAGGTGATACAAGAGAAGCTATGGCGAAATTTAGTTGATAAACAAAGGAAGTATAATCTTGTGAAGGATTAAGTATGAACTTGTGGGAAATACTGAGGAGTTTGTGTTAAGGAAGTGATGAGGATGCAAAATGATGCTTAGGAGTGGTTATCATATTAAGAAGAAACACCTTGGTTAGTCTAAGTTGTAGGTATGCATTTCCACCTAGAAATCCAAAGGAAAAATGCTGTAAGTGTTAGGAACTTTTGTAAGAAATTGAGTAACAAGTTTGGTGATGATTAAGGAAGGTTTGGTGCATGTTTTAAGGTGTTTAAACATGTGGGAAACATGTGGAAAGAGTGTGGAATAAGTGGGAAAAGATTGGGGTGAATTTGGAGTTCAAAATGAGGAGAAAAACACTTTTTAAAATGGGGTCTGCTGTGGTCCAGCGCAGGAGAAGTAGTTTCTGTTGTGGACCGCCCCTGGGACCTCCCTAGAGGGGCGGTCCAGACCAGAGAAGAAAAAAAAATGTGTTTAAGGCTTCTAATGATGGGGGATTGGATGATGATGGTTTTAGATGATGTTTAGGCCTTGTTTGATGACATGTAAAGTCCTTAAAATGTGTAAACAAGTGTTAGGAGGTTTGGCGAGTGAATGAGTGAGTGTTTAAGGACTTTAGAAGTAAGCTTGTACATGCATTTGGAGGATGTTATGTGAAGGTTTAAGTGTGCTAAATGATGTTAAAGCATACTAGGATATGTAAGGTGAAGTTTGGAGTCAAATGAGCATTTTTAAACAAGGGTCTGGAGCAGACCGACCTTGGGGACCGGACTTGCAAGGTCGGTCGGGCTAGAATTTTGTATACGAAATATGTCTCTGGAATAGACCGACCTTGTGGACCGGACTTGCAAGATCGGTCGGGGTAGAATTTGTAAGCGGTAAAAGTGTCTGGAATGGACCGACCTTGGGACCGGACTTGGCAAGGTCGGTCGAGGTTTAAATTTTCAAACTTGGATGTCACTAGAATGGACCGACCTTTGGTATGGTCGGTCGGTAAGGTCGGTCGACCTAAAACTTGTAAAAAAAAACAAACAAAGTGTGGCCTAGGTAGTTAACCCTAGGGGGGTATAATGAAGGTAATCAAGGGTAAGTTTACGCATAAAACATGTCATATAATCATGAAAAATGCTTAGTAAACTGGAAGCTAAATAAGGTAATTAACCGACGTTATTAATCATGTTTAGGAACTACGTTTGGCGGGACTCAAATGCAGCAGGGACCAAGGTATGGTTTTCTTGCAACCTGTGTCCTACCGGATTACACCGGCTTGTATGCCAATGTGTTTTTCTATATGTTTGCCATGTTGTAAGATAAAAACATGTAATGAGTTTATAGTAATTCATTTATGTGGTGTGTTCAATTCCGATACCGTTTAACCTCGAAAGTGTTATACCTTAGCTAACCAAATCTAGGATCACATAAGAGAATGGTATCCGGATTTAACGACCCAAACCATGGGAACGTTCTAACCACGACTGTGCGTGAGTTAATTGTGTGATGTTTGTGTGTGAATGTATGGACCACCCTTGTGGTTTAATCCAGTTGTAATACTGTATGGTGGTATGGATGTGATAGGTTCCACAGTGGAGCCCTTAACTATGATTATATATATTATGGGGGGGGGGGTGAGGAATCCGGTTGTTCCGGTCGCGCGTTGTTTGGGAGTGGGTATCCTTCTTAGCTTTACCCTCCTCTCTGTTATGGTTGTTTCCTCCACGGGTTACGATCTCCCATTAGCTTACTCCAAAGCTTAGCTACTCTGACTTATGATCGGTTTAGGGGGAACATGTGTTTGTGTGGTGTGTTCGGGTCCCTATATCCGAACCATCTTAACTTAAGTTACTCGTCCAACTATTAGGACGGTAATGAGTGTTGTATAACGAGTTTATCATGAGGGTGACATCATTCTGTAGGCTAACAAGTGAATTAACTATGTTTGGGTCGGTTCCTAAGAGAATTGTTCCCGTTATGTTATGTGTTATTGTTGTACTGCAATTCCCATTGCGATGTTATGTTATGTGCACGTTGAAACGGGAAAAGTGTTGTTATGTGGTGTATGTGGATCATGGATATGAATCCCAGTTTATAAAAGAGACGTTTATGGATAACCCGATTATTGCGTAAGTGTCGTCTATTAAGGAAGTAGCTCCACTAGAGGAGAACCCTCTAGGGTTAATGAACACAATGAGTGACTTATCAAGTAAGGATGTTATCTGTTTGTTGAGCCCATTGTGGTGGAATGTTATGTGTTGTGTGTTTATAGTTTACATGCATGATTCAAATATAATCAACCGCATGCTAAGACAACAATTGTTGTGCGTGGCCCGGTAGCATGCGGGCTGCGGGATTACCATACCAGCAAAGTGTGCTGAGCCCCTTGGGGGCCACCCTTTCCTCTTCTTTTCCTATTTCAGGTACAAGGAGCTGGAAGTCGTTCGAGAGTAGGACGGGGTAGTCGTTTGTACATGGGTAATCATTTAAGTTATATATGTACAGTAGGTGTAGTAAGACCGAAATTGTTATCGGCATTAGTTTGTGAATACTCGGCACAGTTGAAAGGTATATGTTGTTGTTAATGGAAAGGGACAGTAATGTGTAGTCGCTCGGGAATCTAGTCCATCAGACCGATACAATGTATATGTAATAGCCTTGTTAGCCACGTGGGTGGTTAACGGCGTGGTGTACACCAACGAGTTAAGTAATGTGATGAAGTATGTTTTCCGCTGCAATTTGTCGTTAAGTGTGTTAATGTTGGATGGGGTGTTACATCACCGCTCTCGCGGTCTCACATTATGAGGGTTATCCTTGCTCGTTAGTCATTGAACTTTTACTGGTGTCGTCCTTGACCACTTTCCATATGGTTCACAATGGGTTTTGCAACCGTCGAATTATGTATTGTTATATTTCATGGCAAACTAGCCATATTGCCTAGAGCTCTGCTCATCATAGGCTGTTCCCAAGTGGTTACTTCTCTGTAAGCCATCGCTGAGTTTGGAGGTGATTCTGGGCTCCAAGAAGGATCGTCGCATCACGCTTCCGTTTGTTGGAGACCCTTTAAGTATCTTGGTATTGATCGGTACCATTTATTAATTTAGGGTATCCCCTGTCAAGTAGGAGCCCTTCAGTGTGTAACCGAGTGTTCATTCCAATTGTGGTGTCCTTAACACGACATTTCATTCAACTGCATTGACTTGATACCCTTTATGGTTTGCTCCTGGGTATTACTCATTATGTCATTGAATCTGACGGACATTTATAGGTATGTCCTGTTTTTTTTATCCTACCTTGCGGTCCTGGATCCGAGTTATCCTGTTGAGGGTTACAACGTCTCCCGTTCTTACGGTAGACCATTGGTGTTTTTCCTTATGTCACAACTGGTTTGATATTCTCTTTGGTGATGTATGGTATTTCCCGGTACCTTATATGATCACTATATGTGTTTGTGGTATTTGTCCTGGGAATTCCATCCCGTTCATTGAACACTGATGTGTTAATGTTAGGTATTTGCCTTACAGTGTTCAGACTTGGTATTCTTTCCAGTTATCATGCTTTACTTCAATATATTCTAGACATATTCAATGTCTTCATTCAGTAGTTAGTGCTTCTCCCACTTTTAACTCTTAATCATCCTCCTGGAGTGAGTTCTTGACTCCTTAGCTTGTCAGCTTATCTGAGTTTCCTTTGTTCATTCGAGGAGTCCAGCTGTTTGTGTTGGAATTTACTAATGGTCCGTAGAACGGAGTTGACTACTTCCCGTGTTTAGTACACTACATGTATACATACGTGGGGTACCTTGTTGGTACGTTACCACTTACCTGACTATTTATTGGGCCCGCAAGCTCCTTCGGAGTGCGGTCATCCCACATCCCATATTTGGGTACACTCGTAGTGCTCGTCACACGCCTAGGTGAAGCATTCTATTGTCGACTCCTCTTGTATCATTCTATGATACTCACCGTAAATCCGTTAGTTTGGTTTTAAAAATCCAAGGCTTAAAAGAAGGGTTTGTGGTTTTTAAAAGAAAAATTTGAGTTTCGAAATAATAGTTCGGTGTTAAAAGAAGTTCTTCATGGCGTTGCTATGTCTGAGGTCTTGACCAAATCTAGCTCCTCACTAACTGGTATGTTCTTAATACAATGGTCAGGCCGTTAGGCCTTTCCAAGGTTTCCTTATTTAAAATCCTTAGGATAGGTGATCCTATATTTGCTCCATTCGTCATAGCGGTACTTTAGCAAGTATTTGCGGGTTGTTAAAAGTCTTCCAACCGTCTTGTAGTTGCTGCACTTGCTCTGGGCAAGTGCGCGGGTAGGTTGTTTTTCGGTTAACGTATACCGGTTATGGTATCGTTTCCATCCAAATTTGGTGGTTTTATTAGATCTTCCTTTGATCTTTTGATCTTGGTAATCGATCTCCTGAGTCGTTTCTCAGTGTTCTTGACATGGTTGTCGTCAATCTGGGGGTCTCACCTCTTCACTGTGGTTAATGAGACTTGACTTATCCTTAGAACAACGTTGTAGTCCTATAGGTGTATGTTTTATGAATACTTTCATTGTCATTTGAACTATGTCGTTCAGTTATTATAGCCTCTTGGAGTGTAGGTTTGGTACTATTCCAACCTCGACTAATTCCCTAGTCGGTTTGTATACTGTTATGGGTATTGACAAACATTACAGTCCGTAGACTCTCTTGTCTCGGGCTTGTTACTTTGTCTTTTTTTGCTCCACTACCGTATGACAGGTTCCTTTTTTAATGAGGTCTATTTTTGCAACTGCCAGATCGGGTCTTACCCGAGTGTGAGAGGTCTTTCCATCTCTCTGGCGTTCTTCTTCCAACTTAATACCGTGGGTTGCGGAGGGCGGGTATGGTTGTTGTAGGTTTCCGGTTCACGCGGAAGTTCCTATCTAGCGTACCTCACACGCTAACACTCAACCCTTAGACCTAAGTCTCTAATTCCTAACTCGGTATTTTCCTAAACTCGGCATTTCAACCATCAGAGCGATACTTCACTATGATACCGCTTTTTGTAACACCCCTACCGCTAATACCGTCATTACTGTACAAATACTTACCTTCGCAGCGGATAATACATACCCAACGGCAGGTGTACAATGCCGCTAGTCAGCCACGTGACTAACAAGGCCAGCTACACTACTACATACTATCGGTCTGATGAATTGAACATACCGAGTACTCTACACAATACATTACTTTCCCTTGCATACTCAACCGTAATTCAATTATAACTCAAATACAACACTATACCGAGTCTACTACAATCCTTAAATTACCGATACAGTTTAGGCTTCCAAATTCGCATTACAATTCGAATACAAATCCTATAATTAAACTACCCATGCTTACATAGCAGCTCCGTCCTACACTCTCGAACGGCGGTCAGCTTCAAATACCTGTAAAATAAAAACAGCGCCCCTAGGGGCTCAGCAAAATTGCTGCATATGAAATTCGCATATACCACGTGCTAACCGCGGTACGCCGACTACTTTGGGTCGGATATTCATGGAGTTCATTTTACATGCATACATACTGAAATACCCCAAATCTAAATAATATTATTAAATCATTATTTATTGGAATATAATCCAAATATGAATCATTTCACGTACGCATGCAAACCCATGCATGGAACGTTACGTAAAAATAGTCATTTCTCCATAAACGCTAAAACGCCTTAGAAGAATATGGTCAAACATGACCTTGTATGACCCTCTAATATTCAAACCAAATGGTCATACAATTATTATATGAATATACAAATATATTCCCTAAGCTAAATTCAGTCAAAAACGCAAAACGCTCGGGAGTGCTCACGCCGCCTTAAAGCACGAACTCCTATAAAATTAATTCCTTGAGTTCCTAACATCATTATAACCATTATAAAGAGAACCCACGAAGTGGTTTCTCAAAATTCAGCAAAACCAAAGGAGGATTTTTAGCGCTCCTTTTTGACCCGGGAGTCCCGATGGCCCGTAAATTGTGTCACGGGTTGATATAACCCCATATAACTCAATGTAACATCTTAGTATATGTTTATTTACTATAATAAGTGTTTACAAACACTTGTAACTCATAAGAACAATTGGTTTCCCAAAATTTCCTTAGAGCACAAAAAACACCTTCGGGGTGTCACGAAAATGCGTTTTACACAATTACCTTGTAGTTTTTGACATGCCACGAATTGGTAATCTTAAAAAGGGGTAAATGACCTTCTAAATCAGTTGGTGTGACTAGTCAACAAGGCTCTCTATAGGGGCCGATTTTAAGGGCAAAAACTAGTATAAAATTTGCTTTAAATATTTATAAAAGGCTTAAAACATGATGACTCATCATCCCATGTGTTACATTACTTAATGCCAAAGTATGTAGGTCTCATTTGACCAGAGAGCTGTCGAAATTAGGTCATGGAACAAGGCCATGTGAGCTAGATACAAAACAAATGCTAAAAGCAAAAAGTAGATTCCTTTTTCTTTTTGCCTTTTGATTTCTTAAGCAAGTAACCTTCCTTGATTGTTCCTTAGCTCTTCATGGCCGGTTTTTGAGCTCCATTCAGTCCCTAAATTCGTTACTCTACATGAGGAAGAAGACAACACAAACTTAGAAAAATCAAAAGAAGATACCTTACCTAAATTTCCTTGTCTTCTAGTTCACATTATTTCTTCCACATGCTCTTGCCTTGTCACACTCCTCATGGCCGGATTTCAAGCTGGAAAAGAGGTCATTTATTGAGCCAATCAACCATGAAATAAACAAAGAAAAAGTATAGTCATTTGACATTAAAAATTGACAAAACAAAAATCAATTCCAAAGTGCAATTCCTTACCATTTACGTGAGCTAAGTCTCACTTTCTTCCTTGCCCTCTTCATCCACGGTTTAGGTAAGCTCTCTCCTCTCTCTTCTAGCTTCATCTTCTTCCTTTGAAGCTCTTAAGTCCATTAATGGAGTTTTAACTTCTATCTTCATCTTTAAGGTAATTTCCTAGCATTTCTGGCAAGTCTTGAAGCAAAACTCTTCCTAGCATAACAAGGTGTGTTCGGCTTCACTTAGTTCTCCAAGGAGATTGTCCAAACCAACATTAAACCAAGGAGCATCTCAAGGTAGGTTTTAAAGCTTGAAAATCCTTAAAGCACATTTTTATGTGTAACCAAGTTCTACCTCTTCTAAGTCTCTTTTTCTTCATTTTGATGAAGGAAAACTTGTTCTTCACCTACCTTAGGAGTGCCGAAATTATAAGGAGCAAAGTCTAAGGTAAAGTCTTGTAAAACTACTTCCAAATCTACTTAAGATCTTTATTCAAGATCTAACTCCTAAACACCTTCACCTCTTGCATAAAACCGAAGAGGAGCACCAAGTTTACCTAGGAGGAAGCTTGGAGATTCAAGAAGAAGTTCAAGCACTTAACCACCTTTGTTAAGAAGTGAGTTTACTAAGTAAATCCTTATATTATAAGCTTTGTTAAGCTTCTAAAAATTGTACAAAAATTATGTACACCTCTTAGGTCAAATAATACCGCAGCTATATGGTTTTATATGCCAAAAATATAACCTATAACATATAAGGAAAATATTTACCTTAAGACACATTTTTGTGTCACAAATTTTAGTTATGTTATATATCATTTTATGCCGAATTATCAAGGCAAAAGTTCTTTATTTTGAGCTTAGAATTTATATAAGACATTACAATAATTTATACATGAGTTATATAACTCCTATGAATTTATTTATAATTATCTAGACATATAAATCCACTTTTATATACTAATGGTCACCAAATAAATATGGCCGAATGGTTTATGTGTTAAATGGATTTTAATGAGCTACTTAGGTATATAGATTTATATCATAAAGTTTGGTGAGTTAAGAATATTCTAGTAGTGTCTAAATGACTAATTAATTAAGTTATGTGGGTTAAATGTAATTTACAAAGTTTAGTGTACTTATATTAAAAACGAGAGCTAAAGGGCTGTTGGTGTAATTATAATATAATATAAGGTTAGGAATTAAGTTTAAGAATTTTAGATAATTTAAACAAGCTTTGAAATAACTTTTTATAAAGTTTTGGGCTATTATGTAATTTATAAAAGTTGTTATGAAAGTTTAGAATTTATTAGTGGGCGAATTCATAATTAAGAGAATTATTAGGTTCACTTTCGAAATTTTAAGGGATTAAATATTTAGACTATAGTTTGTAAGTTATTAAGTAACTATTAGAAAGTTTTGGGGTGAGAATGTAATTAATGGAAAGTTCAAGACCAAAGCCGAATTCTTGGGGTTAGTTTGGTAATTTAGGAATTTATAAATATATATTCGGCATTTATGGAGAATTAAAATTAAAACTATAGTTTACATGACATTATGTAAAAGTTATAAGATTTTGTGGTTAGATTGTAATTATAAGAAATAAATTATTAAAGCCAGAATTTAAGGGGCTAAGTTGTAATTTTTGAGAGTTATAATATTTAAAAGCTATATACCAAAATATTAGGGATGGCTTTGCAATTTAGCTAAATAAGAAGTTAAAACTCTATAATATAAAGAGATTAGAATTTAATATAAAGTTTATGAATTTATGTGGTTGTTTTGTAAATAACCAAAATACAAGTTTAAGAATTTAGATTTAAATAAATATAGGTCCTATATGGATATTTGGAGGATTTAGAAGAAAGAATTTTGATTAAAGGAATTATGGAATTGAAACTATGGCTTACATGGTTATAAGAATTAAAAGATAAACAATAAATATTATTTATGGTTAAAAGGAGAATAATAAAACTATAAGAATTTTATGTCTATGTATGACATATAAATATAGTTAAGAAATTATAAGTTGTTATGTCACCTAGACAAATAAAATAAACAACAAATGCAATGAACACATATATGTGCATTAAAGGATGTATAAATAAATCAAAAGGAATAACAAATAAGTTATACATTAAATCATGAGGTAATTAAAAGAAATAAACCTCACATGAAATAACAAATACGAGATTTGTTAAATGATCCAGTAGAATTATTATTATAAGGGTAACATAAATTAACCCTCTCAGTAAATCCTATTCAAGGACTCTGTTTGACCAGACGTTGACCGGGAATTAAACGAGTACAGTCTACGGTGAACGGTATGGGATTCTTGCAACCTGTTTTCTAACGGATTACACCGGCTTGTGTGCTATCTGTTGTTTGAAATAACGACCAAGATAATTAATGTAAAATGTTGTTTTACTCTTGTGCACTGTTGTATTATTTCATGTGCGTGATTGTTGCTGACTACAACGTGTATGTCCCACGCATACAAACACTACTATACCAGTGGATTAAATACCTGCGTTTCGGTATACCGAGGACTTGTACTCAAGTCTCTCACGAACTTCACTTTATAACAAATGTCATTATCCTAAACGTGATAATTGACAATACACATTGTGTTTTTGTTTAATGTCTTATATGACACTTAACAAATATACTTCGAGAATGAGGAGCCCAGTTGGATCTGGCCATGCATGCTACGGGAGTTGTACCTGTCTCAGGTCGTCTCCTACTACGTCGCGACGGAACATTCAGTTGGGAGGAAGACTATATTCCTTCCGGGATTCAAATGCCCATCAGTTCAGTTTGAGGAAGACTTTATTCCTCTAGTGGGATTCTATTTCCCACGCCACTCAGTTCAGGGTTTAACTACGTTATCTCCTGGGGTTTTTATACCCAACCTTTCTCTATAACGAGGTCACTATACCTCCACTATATTGATATACTTCTATACATCTGTCAGTCCCATTGTGTGGACCCGACAGCTATCAGACATTTCAGTTCAGCTAACTTGACCTTCTGTGTCTTGTTCTATGTGACATTATTGTCCTTGTATGAATACTTGTTATCATCAGATTATGCTTGTTTACAGCTTTATATAAAAATGAACTGCATGTGTTCGACAAAGTAGTTGGTGTGGCCCGGTAGACGATGGGCTGCACGTTTTCCATTCCAGCATGTTTGCTGAGCCCCTTTGGGGGCACCCCATTTTTCAGGTACCTGAAGTTTAAGAAGATCACCACACTGAGTGTAGGTGGGGTAGACCAAGCTTTGGGAGTCTACTATTAGTTAATTATTTTATTTCAGTATTTTACTTTGAGTTTGATTCCTAATATCTCGGGTTGTATCTGTATTCCAGACTGTGACATTTGAGGATTGTATTTGGACTTAGCCTTGTTGGTCATAAGGGTGGCCAACGGCATTGTAATACTGCCCGGTTGTTATATTTATTTCCGCTGCAGTTGTATTTTATTTGGGAGTGATCGCCGTTCAGTTTATTGGATTTCGGGTTGGGGTATTACACATACATACTATTACTACAACAATACTTAATTACATATACAAGGTTTGTTACCTACCAAGGAAGACAAGTTGTCAGTCAACCGTTCATTTATTTATTCGTTCATCCGGTTTCATCGGATGTTCTCTTTCTCCTTACTCGGGTTCACAAGCTTACACCAAGCTTAATCTTACTTACTCGTTGTTTTACTCACGTTGCGCTCACTACATTACTCATTATTTACTCCTGCTCTACTCAGTACTCAGTACTACTATTACTTACTCTTACACAGTACTCATCACTTACTCTCACATACTCAGTACCCATACTCTTCTCCTTACTCATACCTACTCATTGCTCGATACTCATTACATACTCATACTTACTCATTACTCAATACTCATTAATTTACTCATACATACGCAATACTCAATACTCATTACTTTTGACCTCTGGGCAGAATCATACACAAGACTCGCCACCGGGCCTACAAATACAAGGGCTATACTCCTAGCTCCTCAAATATACAAATGTCCGTTTTTTTCCGGATCACTCAAATTCCCAACACTCCTCTCTCTGAGTATCTTACAATCTGATGGATTAGCCTAGAAGTATCTCTCTCGATAACCTCCACTAGCTTAGGGAATTACCACCGTTAGTATTCTCCGATTTAAGGGTTTCCTCAACGTATCGAATACTCTCATGTTCGGGACATTACTTACATCTGTCGGGTCCTCTCATAGTGGGTCGACTAGTTGCTAAGGGGTTTGAAGATCCCTCATCATTCTTGACTACTCCCATGGTTCATGACTTGCATCAACATTAATTCCTCTACTAGGGTTTATTTATATACTTCCACTACTTATTGTTTGTGGATTGTTCATTTTGGTTCTCCTACCGTTATCGGGAGGTTACTACTTTCGTGCACTCTCTCACATTCTTGTGAGTTCATTGGTTTGCGTTATCGTTTGCTGGTTCGTTAGTTTAGTGTGTTTCTACGTTCCCGTTAGTTCACTGTATGACTCTTACTACGAGTCACTAAACAAAAGACTCATCTATGAGTCGGTCTACACACTAAGTGAAGCCACACAATCAATCAAGAAGGGTTAGCTCATACAACATACAACAAGACATACAATGAAAGGCAATAAACCGTTTTCATGCTTTAGTCTTGATTAGCCGGCATACAACACACAAATCAACGTAACTCGGTTAGCATACGGGGCATGAGATAATCATACCTTTCTCCGGGGTTAGCTTTACCGTGTGTTCCCTTGTTCCTTGGTTCACACTTGTTCCACTGGTAATGTTTCAAACATTGTTATTAATGCTATGCTCATATGGTACATCAATAACTACTACTCCCGTACTTACCCCGTTGTCCCGTTATTCTTAGTTTAACTCATGTTCATACACTTACAACTTTCTTAATTACTTCTCATACTTGTTTTCCTACTCATATACTTACTTTCTTACCATTAGGGTTACCTTAATGGTGTATTACTAAAGTCCCATATATATGTACATATCTATATATATACATACATATGATTACTATGTTATATTTTTTTTTATAAGTTAGGGCCGACCGACCCATCGACCGACCCAACCCTGTGGGTCGGTCCATTCCAGTAAGTTTCCTGTTCTCTGAATTTCTCCAGACCGACCCAGGACTGTTCCGACCGATCCATACACCTCTGGGTCAGTCCATTCCAGAAGGTTTAAGTTCCATCGTCTATGCTCCGACCGACCCATCGTCGGACCCAACCTCTGGGTCGGTCGGTTGCAGAACCTACCTACAAAATTTGTTTTTCACCTCCGTTCTTACCCATTTCTTCCCCAATCTTCCTACATGTAATCCCACATGTTTTAGCACCATTTAGGCTTCCTAAAATACCTTAATTCATCCACCAATTCCATTACTAAATTCATCAATCAACTTACACAATTTCATTACTTCTTCTTCAGCACATGCAACAGTTTTTGTTTCACTTATGCTACAGATTTTTAAACTCAACTCTATCATCCAATACTTCCACAACCAATGCCATTCCTAGCATTCTAAACACCTCACCATACCATGCCAATTCATTTCCAAGCCATTACACTACCTATACCCAAGTCCAACTCTCTTCTTACCAAATCTTGCACACTAATTTTTTTTCCTAGTTCTATAATGCGTTTTGATATCTCTTTGCTATAGATTTTTACCCTCTTATTTCTCATACTACAACTACCATTCCGTGGTTACTCAATATCTCTACTAAACCCAATACACACCTTGGTTCTCCCATACACCAAGTCATTCTATAATGCACAATTTCCTACTAAAATTTTGCCATAGTTCACCTACTTTTCTTACTTATCCACATACATACTTTCTCACCAAATTCATCCCTAATCTAGCCACACCCATACAAGGGTCCTACCATCACTCAAAAAACCTCAATACACCAATACTCCATCAAGCAACAATACTAATACACATACACATTACAATTGGCTCCAAGGCCTACAATACACATACTTACTCACAAATCTTCTATAACTACAACACTAATACAATGTTTTGGGTTCATTAAATTGATTTACCCATTCTCATTACTCTAATGCAATAAAATTTAGAATTAAGAAGGAGCTCTTACCTTGAGCTTATAATTCCTTCATTCATTTTCCAATTCTCTTCTTCCTCTCTATTGCACAAAATCGGCTACATGGGGAATGGAGTTGCCAAACTCCATTCCCATCTCCCAAAGCACACATAAACAAGTGTAATTAAAATACTAACCCTTAGATTAATGCTAGTTCATTGAAATGCTTAAAACAAGATTTCTAGGGTTTACCTTTGGAGTGTTTTGGGAGGGGTTTTAGCCCTTGGTTTAAGAAGGTGAATCCACCACCATTGCAAGGTTGAATTGGTGCTCAAAAGAGAGAGAGAAAAACAAGGCATTACAAAGGGCCAAAATCGGCTACCAAAAGAAGGTGGAGAAAACTTAAATTTCTTATGGAGATTTTTACCTTAGTGGAGAGAGGAGACTCCAAGCTTTAATTTGGTACCACTTTCTCTTCAAATAGGCAAAACCTATGGAGATGAACTTTCTCATTTTGAGATTTTGAAAAGAGAGAAGTGTAGAGGATGACGAGGGGAGTAAGAATATGTAATTTTTTTTACATTTGGAGCTCACATGGAGGTAGAGCATGGAAGAGAAGAAGGGAAGCCAATGTTGTTGTTGGAGGAGCTCAAAATCGCCAACCAGCAGAGAGAGAGGGAGAAATAGGCTGGGTGAGGAAGGAGGGAGGTGAGAGAATAGAGATATGAGTGAGTGGGGAGAGAGAGAAGGGATAAAGTAGCTTTTACTTTACTCTTTTTGCTTTTGACTCCCTTTATTTAATTTGCTAGTTACATGTGTGTGTGAGGGACTTATTAACCTATTAAAACCGGCCCCCTTACAGTGTTACTAGTTGGAGCGTTTTTCATCTTTTACAGGAAACACTCGTTATTTTACCCGGTATAGGTACTATTCACTAACCGGGCCTGTTTTTCCGGAATTTTCTTGTTTCTTTAATTTTCTAGGTTATTAAGCTTCCTTTAATGCTTAATTATTGTTATTTAATGATTTATAATTTTTTTACGGGTTCGTATGACCACTTAGAATCACGTTTTCGGGTTTTCTTGAAAAATGTGCGCTAAAGCCCTATTAGCGTATTAATACATTATTTGGATCCGTTTTCTTTGGGAGTTGTTCCCATATATTATTTTGGTCTTATTAAGCCCTAGAAATCCACATAATACGCTAACCGGGGTCTCATACCTCCTATGGTTATTTAACGCTTATTTAGCGTTTTTCACTTTTTAAAGCATTTCTTTATTTCTTTTGGATTTATTTTCCTTACCAAAATTACTTATGCACTATTAGGCCCTTAAATACCATATTAGAATAATTTAATCACCATATTTAAGTTTGGGGTATTTCAAGAGTGCTCGGCGTAATTCTTTCACTTTTAGGTTCCCGACACCTTAGATGCTCGGAGGAGTTGGCGGGGCAGTGGCAATAAGTCCCCTATCTTTGTGTCAGCTCATTAGGGAGTAACAGCTAGTGGGCAGTGGCAATAACTCCCCTTGGTAGTCTAGAAGTTATCCCTGCACCCTGGTTGGTGGGCAGTGGCAATAAGTCCCTATAGTATACCAACCAGGAGCAATAGGTTCCCGACACCTCATAATGCTCGGCGTATTTCTTTCACGTTTAGGTTCCCGACACCTCATAATGCTCGGCGTATTTCTTTCACGTTTAGGTTCCTGACACCTCAGAATGCTCGGTGTATTTCTTTCACGTTTAGGTTCCTGACACCTCAGAACGCTCGGTGTAATTCTTTACTTTTAGGTTCCCAACTCCTCAGAATGCTTGGCGTATTTCTTTCACGTTTAGTGTAACACCCCTACCGCTAATACCGTCATTACCGTCCAATCTCCTTATACATTCGTACTCACGCAGCGGATACATTCATACTCAACGGCGGGTGGTATGATGCCGTTAGCCACCAACGTGACTAACAAGGCTACTAATACATACAGCATCGGTCTGATGGACCGGAATATCCGAGTACTACTCAAATACAATACATACTCCCATCACTTACTGAGTACTACAATACTCCATTCAATACAATACTCCATTCAATACAATACTTCATTCAATACAAAACTCCATACTTCAGTACAAGATAATACACTACACATACCGAGTTTACTGAGTTCCAAATACAAATACGATACCTCTTCAATTCCACGCATACTCATTAAGAGTCTATCACCTACCCGTTCCTCACAACTACATACTTGCAACTTACGTAATAGTGTACCCCTTGGTACACTTCTACAGGCAAGGCTACAAGCCTTATACCATTTACTACAATCTAACTTCATTCCTAGTAATCTAGGCATGTCCACCGGTCTCTTCTGTGACTAGGTCTGCTTCGGGTACCTGCACACTAAAAACGTTCCCCCTAGGGGGTCAGCTTACGCTGAATATGATAACCGCATACCCCGCGTACTGGCGAGGGTACGCCGACCATTTGGTCGAATACATGCAATTCATTTTGCAATGCATGCATACATACATACATACTTACATGCTTTCATTCGCGATACCGTAATATTACACAAGGTATACATACATACGCACAGTACAATACATGCTTGGAAGACAATACAAGTCAACCAATGCTTACTTACCATCTTCCAGAATACACATACACAATACATACTCAATACGCAATACGGAGATACAATTCTCCAATACATACAAAGGTCCAGTTAGCTTCATTACACACCCGGGTTAATCGGGTGTTCAATACTTTTTGCTCCAGGTCAATGACTTACAATAGTCAAGACCAATACACATGCAATACTTACTTCTTACATACTTTACTTCCAGTTAAGTCGGTACGACCTCCGGGCAGGGATTACTACATCCCACCACCGGGCTTTAGGGTGGCCCATTAATCCAGGATGCTACCCATTCAAGGGATTTGGTCCATGGAAGAGATTATAGCCAGGATTCGGATCCAACCTCTTGTGTTTCCTTATCCTCACGCGTGGCCGAAACTATATCGGACTTCTACTCATTCCAATTTACTCATTACTCAAGTTAGGAGTTGGGTTGTTAGGAATTAGTAGAAGTCAGTACTTCACTTCCATACATACATACAATACACAAGTACACAATACTTACACATACTTCTCATTTCCATTCATTCATTTCATGAATTATACAAACTAATTGTTCAAGAAGATACAACAAGAACAAAATAGTTCAAACACAGTTAAGTGCAATATAAGTCTGATTCGTGCATTTATCTTATTGGTGATCACATAAGCACACAAATCGGGGTAACCAAGTTAGGATACAGGGCATGAAGAAATCATACCGTTCACCATCGTATACGTACTACCGGGTTCCTTCGAGGATCAACTTTCTGATTCCTATACATACATGAAGTAGTATGATCAATGATCCATTATTGATCTAACTTACTCCTTCTTTGATATTCTCAATGTATACTTACTACTTTATTACTTTCTTACTTGGTTATAAAACCATTTTTCTTTATTACTTCTTAAACTTGTTTCCTTACTCACGCCTTTACTTTCTTACCATCATTACCTTCATTATTGGTGCATTATTACGTATATATGCTTACATGCGTATAGGCATATATATATACATACATATGATTACTATAGTCATATAATAAAACATTTTTTTTTGTAAGTTATGGGTCGTCCGACCCACCGTCCGACCCAAGCCCTGGGTCGGACCATTCTAGTAGATTTTCATCCTCTGAAATTTTTCCCGTCCGACCCAGCACTATTCCGTCCGACCCATACTCCTCTGGGTCGGACCATTCCAGAAAGTTCAATCCTGTTGCCCAAGTGGCGTCTGACCCACGTCCGACTCATCCTCTGGGTCGGACGGAGTCAGGAACTTCGAGAACAGTTTTTTTTTGCCTGTCCGACCCATGTCCGACTCACGGCCCTGGGTCGGACCATTCCAGAAAGTTTTATTCTCGTTGCTTAAGCCTTGTCCGACCCACTGTCCGATCCAGGCTCTGGGTCGGACGGTAGCAGAACACTGCTACAGGCTTTGTTTTTCAATTCCTTTCTTACCCATTCCTTCCCCAATTTTCCTACATACATCCTAACATGTTTTAGCACTAATTAGGCTTTCTAAAATACCTTAATTCATCCTCCAAGTGCATTACTAAATTCGTCAAACAACTTACACAATTTTCTTTACTGCTTCTACAACACATGTAACCGTTTTTGTTACACCTATGCTACGGATTTTAAAACTCAATTCACCCATCCAATACTTCTACTACCAATACCATTACTAGCATCCCAAATACATTTCCAAGCAATTACAACATCTATGCCCAAGTCCAACATTCATTTTACTAAACCTTGTACTCTCATTCTTGCTAATTCCTCCAATGAAATCCAATACCTCTTGCTACAGATTTTTACATGCTTCATCCTCATTCTCCAATTACCAATCCATGGTCATTGAACATCTCTACTAGCCCCAATACATACCTTGGTTCTCCCATTCACCAAGTCATTCCTTAATGCTCAATTCCTACCAAAATTTCGCCATAGTCTACCTACAATTCTAACTTCTCCACAAACATACTCCTTCATCCAATTCATTCCTACTCTAGCCACACCCATACAAGGGTCCTACCAGCAATCAATACAACATACATTCACCCATACTTCATCAAATACCAATACTAATACTCATACACAATCATTTGGCTCCAAGGCCTACTATCCACATACTAATTCTCAAATACTCAATCCTCCTCACAAATACCCAACTTCCAATACTACAATACCAATACAAGATTTTGGGTTCTTTAGTTATTTGCCCATTCCCATAGTCTAATGCGTTAAATTAACATTAGGGAAGGGCTCTTACCTTGAGCTTATAATTCCTTCATTCCCTTTTCCATTCTCTTCTTCCTTTCTTCCTTGCCCAAATCAGCCACATTGGGAATGGAGTTGCCAAACTCCATTCCCATCACCCACAGCATACAAAACAAGTATAATTAATATACTAACCCTCAGATTTATACTAACTCATTGAGATGTTTTAAACAAATTTCTAGGGTTTAGCTTTTGAAGCTTTTAGGAGGGGTTTTAGCCCTTGGTTCAAGAAGGTGAATCCACCACCATTGCTAGGTTGATATTATGCTCAAAAGAGAGAGAGAAAATGGAGTATTACAAGGAGGTAAAATCGGTTATAAAAGGAGATGGTGAAAACATGAGTTTTTCATGTAGATTTTTACCTTGTTGGAAAGAGGAGACTCCAAGCTCCATAGTGGTGTGCTTTTCTCTTCAAATGGGGAAAACCCATGGAGATTAAATTCATCAGTTTCGAATTTTGAAAAGAGAGGAATGTAGAGGATGATGAGGGGATTACAAATATGTAATTATTTTTGTGATTGGAGCTCAAATGGAGATAGAGCATGGAGAAGAAGGTGGAGTTGCCATTGTTGTTGTTGGAGCTATCAAAATCGCAGATGTAGTGGGAGAAGGTGAGAGAAATCGGCTGGGAGGGAAGGAGGGAGGTGAGAGAATAAAGAAATGAGGAAGGGAGAGGTGAGAGAAAAGGTAATGTACCCACTTTTCTCTTTTTGCTTTTGACCTCTCATTTAATTTGCTAGTTGTGTGAGTGTGTGTGAGGGAGTTATTTACCTAGTAAAAACCGGCCCCCATACAGTATACTAGTTGGAGCGTTTTTCGTCTTTTACAGAAAACGCTCGTTATTTTACCCGGTTTAGGTACTGTTCACTAACCGGGCCCGTTTTCCAGAATTTTCTCGTTTCTTTATTTTTATTGGTCATTAAGCTTCCATAACTGCTTAATAATATTTATTTAATGACTTCTAATTTTTACGGGTTCGTTTGACCACTTAAAATCACGTTTTCGGGTCTTCTCGAAAAACGTGCGTTAAAGCTCTATTAGCGTTTTAATACACTATTTGGATCCGTTTTCTTCGGGAGTTGTTCCCATATATTATTTAGGTCTTATTAAACCTTTGGGATCCATATAATCCTCTAACCGAGGTCTCGCACCTCTTATGGTTATTTAACGCTTACTTAGCGTTTTTCGCTTTTTAAGCGTTTCTTTATTTCTTTTGGATTTATTTTTCCTTACCAATATTACTTACGCATTATTAGGCTCTTAAATAAGGATTATAATTATCGTAATCACTATATTTATGTTTGGGGTATTTCAATCTACCCCCCTTAAGAACTTTGTCCTCAAAGTTGCTCAAGGTTATAGGGTTGCAATGCTTGCTCATTCATACTTGTCTATGCCGCACGTCGTACATTCTTCCTCCTTACAACTCCTCAATCCATTACTCAAGATTTCTACTTTCCATACCTTACCAATGTACAATAATTACTCCAATCCACATTATTACCAACCATCCGGTTCCTTATTACAAAATTTATACATACATACAGTGCAAAGCTATCCCCAAAGCAATGAATACACATTACAATCCCGTAGGCACTCAGGTCATCTAGACACAGGACTCCTCTATGTTCCGCTGCCCTTGGAATAATACAATACGATACTCTACTACCTTCTCAGGCATATGCTTCTAGCAAATCCTTCATCTTCAGGCTAAGAAGATTCTTCTACAACTACTACTTAGAAATCTTCCAAAGCATACAACTCCAATTCCGGTTTGTATTTATTGCTTCTACCCTATGCGTGATTCTTGTGACCACTTGATCTGATCAGGATCCCACATCAGTGTTGAACTATCTTTCCACCCCAATTTGTGTTCGGCTTCCCTTGATCTGATAAGGATCCCACATCCGTTTCAAACAACAGATAGTTCAATCATTTTCATTTTCTACCTTTTTACCTTTCCTAGTCATAATTACAATTTCATACAACTCCAAAGGATGGAATCCAGTCCATCAACCATTCTCAATCTACTTCCCAAATACTCTCCTCGTAATTCGATGCCTAAGTGCTCATTTCATTAACCTTCTCCACTTTCTTCCATTACCCTCTATTATCTCTACTATTCGGACTAGGGAATACCGTACTCATGAAATTCAGCTGTCCTCAATTTACTTCCAATAACGTACTTACGAATACACCACTTGTGGGTTACATTCCCCTACTACTCATAGTCAATCCGTACTAAGAGGCGTGTGTGGATCATGGAAATGTGATATGTTGTAAGATATGGAGTGTGTGGATCATGGAAATGAATCCCAGTTTGTGATAAGAGGCGTTTAAGGATAACCCGATTTAAGGGTAGGTGTCATCTATTAAGGAAGTAGCTCCATTAGAGGAGGAACACTCTAGGGATGATGAATACCATGAGTGATTTATCAAGTAAGGATGTATTATCCGTTTGTTGAGCCCATTGAGGCGAAATGTTATGTGTTGTGTGTTTACAGTTGTATGCATGATTTAGATATAATCAATCGCATGCTAAGACGACAATTAGTTGTGCGTGGCCCGGTAGCATGTGGGCTGCGGGATTACCATACCAGCAAAGGTGCTGAGCCCCTTGGGGGCCACCCTTTCTCTTCTTTTCCTACTTCAGGTACAGAGAGCTGGAAGCCGTTCGAGAGTAGGACAGGGTAGACATTGTACATGGAAAATCATTTAAGTGTATATATACAGTAGGCATAGTAAGACCGAAGTTGTTATCGGCATTAGTTTGTAAATACTCGGTACGGTTGGAATGTATAAAGTATATGGGTTGTTGTTAAGGGAAGCAAATGTAACGTGTAGTTGCTCGGGAATCTAGTCCATCAGACCGATACAAAGTACATGTATTAGCCTTGTTAGCCACGTGGGTGGTTAACGGCGTGTAACACCATTGAAATAAGTAATGTAATAAGTTGAATTTTCCGCTGCAGTTTGGTGTTATGTGTACGGTGGTAGTTGGGGTGTTACAAAAAGTGGTATCAGAGCGAAGTATCGCTCTGATGACTGAATTACCGAGCTTAAGAAGTACCGAGTTAGGATTTTAGTACTTTGGGTTAAGGGTTGAGTGATAGCGTGAGAGATACGTTAGTTAGGAACTACCAGTGAATACTGAAAACCTACTATATCCAACCCGCCCTCCACAACCCCTGTTTATAACTTGGGAAAACAACGCCAGAGAGATGGAAGTCCACTCCTACTCGGGAATACCCGATCTGGCTGTTATTAATACCTTTAAAGACGGAAGACCTGTCATACGGTAGATCCCGAAAACTGGGAATCCCGGAGACGGTTTCCATCTGAACAATGTTACCGCATTTAATAGCGAAGAATGAAGAATTTCATGTATGAGAGAATAGAATTTCCGGCAACGTGGGTCGACAACTGCTGAGCAGTCGATATAACCCCTTACAATGCACCGACCGTGCACAGTCAAGAAGTGTTATTAGTAACCCGAGACGAGTGTCTACGAGACCACAGTTGATAAATAATACACCAACGGTATACCAACCGACAAGGGACTACAACGTAGTGCCCAAATACTGAACGGGCTACAAAATAATAAATACTAAGAAAAAGGGGTCTCCCAGAATGGGAAACACCCTATGTTGATGATCGTATGTGAAGACCGTGAAAGTCACCTAGAAGTTATTATCAGGCAGCAATATCAGTGAGGCCATCAAGGCCACTGTATGACAGTATGGGTAAAAACATACCACAACCGGTATGTGTTAAACCGATAGCCAGTTAGCATTTGCGCACTTGCCATAGCAGTGCTGCTATAACAGAGCTGTTCGGGAAATTTATAACCACTACAAAGTAATTTGGAAAAGTACCCATAAAGTTAAATGGATCGTCATAACAGTTGGAAGGGCCTGCTAGCCTAACCTCTGTAATTGTAAGTACACCAGTCACACGAAGCTAGACTTGCCTAAGGTAAGAAGATGTTGTGAACCATGAAAATTTTTTCTTTCAAACCCAGATTTATCTAAATCTTTCTTTTCTTCAAAACCAAAATTTTCTTTCAACCAACACTTCTTTCCAACCTTCTTTTAAACCAACCTAAAACCAAGGGCAGTTGATAAGATACAACAGTGGATAAACTTCCCTCGATTAAGTTCGAAGCAAGGAATGAATATTGTCACGGGACAAATAAGGGAGTTGACAAACAGAATACTTCACCTAGGCATGGTGACGGACACTACGAGTGTACCAACTGAATTGTGGGACGACCGCACTCCGATAGGAGCTTGGGCCTGACAGACCTACTTATGGTTTAGTTGGGTAAGTAGCAATGTATCAGTATGATACCCCATATATGTATAACGAGTAGAGTCCGAAACCAGGAAGTAGTCGACTCCGTTGGAGCCTCGATTTTAAACCCTATCCTATGTTGATTAAAGTTGATTAGGATCTAGTCGGGTTTTAGGTCCACTTATAACCTAAGGTTAATAACTATGTCATATAACAATAATTATTAAATCCTACGCTAGCTCACTGGAACCTATTGCGAGTCGCCACCTAATTTTTCCTAGAGTAAATTAGGAAAGGTAGAGTTCGGGTTCGGGGGCTTGATATTCGACTTAGTTAGGGTTCAATTACTTTCATTACCCCTAGAAGTCGTTTTTCCTCTACTTAGTTTAATTACGGCTTATTACGAGTCGTTTTAAGCTAAGTGCGCGAGCTTCTGTTTTTTTTTTTGTTTTTTAGCATTTTTTGACTGGAAAATAAAAGTGAAAGTTGAAATTACCTAAACTAGGGTTTCGGAGGCAGAATTAGGTCAAATTTTGTTTCCGTCCGTAGCCACGGACCTAATGTCCGTAACCACGGACCCTAGTTAATCTATGTGAAAATAAAAGTCGAATTCAACAGAAAACAAAAAATTTGAAAAGTCCGGGGCCACGGACAGGATGTCCGTAGGCCCGGACATAGTTTAACAAAACCTAAATTTTTAAAATTTTAAAATCCCGCCGCCGTCCGTGGGTGTCCGTGGCCACGGACAACCCGTCCGTGGTCCCGGACCATAGGTCCGGGATCCCGGACCACCCACGGACGGGGGTTTTATGGTGGTTCCCGAAGGTGTTTTCGGCTCAAAATTTATGCACGTGTAGCCTGAAAGGTGTACAATTCGTTAGTAATTGAAGGATTGCAGTTTGAAGTCGAATTATGTACGAAACTTGGCGAACAAGTAACAAGGCAGAAACAAAAGTAATTAGCAATACAGAAGCGTAAAAAGGTTAGTTTGAACCCAAAATTTGACAGAGAGTTAATAAGGTCGTGGAGAGTTAGAAAAGTAGAATTGCAACCTGTTTTACCTTCGAATTTAGGAGGATTCTTCACGTCGGGATTCTTCGGAGGCCTCGTTGATGGCGGATCCAGAAGAACTTCAAACCCAGCTTCTGACTCCTTGTTGTTCTTGATGTTCTTCACGTGTTGGTGCTGTTTTGGTGGGGGTTTGATGATGGATGATGTTGTGGGAGTTGTGTTTTGGTGTTGATTTTGGTGAGATTTCGGTGTTTGATCGTGGCTCTGGGGTTCAAAACGTGGAGAGAGAGAGACGGCTGCCTTCTCTGAGAGTCTAGGGTTCTTCAGCTTCTTCTTTGATCATGGGATAAGGTTCCTTATATAGACCTCTTTAAAGATAGAAAAATCCGGTAAAAACCGAGATTTACCGACGTTTTAGCTCAAGGGCTTCCAAAAGGAATTTGATTATGAAATTTCACACATGGGTAAAGGATGATATTTCTGATTTTTCTAAAGTGGAATCGAATTTTTTGGATATTGGAATATTTTTAAATTCAATTTCTCGTCAGATTCAATCAGAAATTGCTAGAAAATTATTGGAAATTCGAAAAATCAAAATTCCAACGCCATTATGCTTAAAATGTCATCCTCTATCTTGGGTAAAAATTTCAAAGCATTTTGAATTGATTTGACCCTTATTTGGAGGAGAGAGAAAGCCTGTAGGGGGCTTAGGAGCCTTGAAAAATTACGAAAATGGCCCTGGAGATGACTAAGCTGTCCCTAGCACTCTGAAATGTGCCGATCGATCTGGGAACCCTCACTACTAGCCTATTAGAAGAGACTCTCCTCCGGGGGGTTGAAATTTTGGGTATAACAGATTGCCCCCCGTCAACTAGACTTTGTAATGGAAATGAAAAGGCTAGTTGATGCTTGAGTGATACCCCAAAATTTTGGATCTTAAAAGACCCCTCGTGCAATTGAAAACCAACAAGTTGTGTCGAGCTGTTCTAAGGCGCTGACTACCTATGAGTAAAGTGGAAGGATGTCGAGCGATTCTAAAGCGTCGGCCACCTAAAGGTAAAAAAAATGAAATAATGTCAGACTATTCTAAGGCGCCGACTACCTATAACGAATGAGATGATGTCAAGCTATTCTAAGGCGTTGACTACCTAAAATGAAATGAAGTATGCCGAACATTCTAAGGGGTCGGGAACCTGTAATGCAAATGTAGATGTCATGCAGAAAAAGATGATATGATGATGATATGCTAACGATGCTGATGATGATGTTGATGCTGATGATGCTCGGATGCTTCTGGGGACCGAAACCCGCTCCAATGCTCCTGGTTGGTATACTATGGGGACTTATTGCCTCTGCCCACCAACTGGGGTGCTGGGATAACTTCTAGATTACCAAGGGGACTTATTGCCACTGCCCACTAGTTGCTTCTCCCAAGAAGTTGACATAAAGATGGGGACTTATTGCCTCTGCCCCCCAACTTAGATCACGCTCTATCTCGCACTGAAGATGATACTAGGTCTCGTACTGGTCTCGCACTGGATGACGATGCTCGGTCTCGCACTGATGAAACTGATGGGTCTCGCACTGAAGATGATACTAGGTCTCGTACTGGATGATGACGCTCGGTCTCGCACTGATGGGTCTCGCACTGATAAAGATGATGGGTCTCGCACTAACAAATATGATGGTCTCGCACTGACAAATATGATGGTCTCGCACTGATGAAGATGCATGGTCTCGCACTGAAGAAAATGATGGGCCTCGCACTGATGAAGATGGTGGTCTCGCACTGAAGTCTCGTACTGAATGGATGAAGAAAACTGGCTCTCACACTGATTCTAGGTCTCGTACTGAATGAAGATGCTAGGTCTCGTACTGAAAGAGGAATCTGCAGGGCCTTGCGCCGATTTTAGGTCTCGAACTAAAAATGAGTTAGGAAGATAATGGTCTCGTGCAAATGGTAAAAACTGATCACTGGAGTGCCAAACATGGCAATGATGATAAGATGTATACAATCAAAATATATGAAAGATACTCGTCCAAAACAGGAATTTGTTGGAAAAGGTGCCAAACGTGGCAGCGTTTGAAGAAAATTCTGTTTACTGAAAAGGAAGGTGAAATTATCATTTCCTGACCATAGATTTCGGACTTGTAATTTATCTCCTAGGAGATGAACATGCCATCGGTGGGGTATAGTGTATGATGTAAAGGTAAGGGCTTATGTGGGCCTGTGTAGTGGTTTGGGCTGTGTGGTGTATGGTGGTGGCTTATGTGGGCTTGTGGTGTTTGATGTGAGGTAAGGCTTTGTGGGCCTGTGTAGTGGTGGTGGTGAGGTAAGCTTTGGGTTCCAATTGGTGTTGTCATAGCAATTGTTGGAACCAACAATTGCCCCCAGTATTTTCCCTTAACAATCTGAGCTAGAGTTCATGGCAATCGATCGGAACGATCGATTGCCCCCAGTATTTTCTTTGATTAAACGTGCGAACAAGTCTCATCCTCACAGGGTTGAGGCTTATTCTTTGATGTGGTGCTTCCTAACCTACACTCGATGTGGTCGGTGTTTGCACTCATTTCTCGCTCATGGTCATAACTTCTAAACCATTGAATTCGATATTTGATGGATTTACGCATTTGATCTGTTACTTTCACGTGATTGGACACACAACTATCAAGTCGGAAGTCTTTAAAGCTTATAACGTGGCCATAGGGTGCGATGAAAGACGACGGATCATGGAGGGATATTTGAGGTATGTGGAGCTTAAATGGGTGACCAAAGCTGCAACTTGTCGTCTTCTCTCGATTCATCTTCCTTGTCTTGAAGTCGTCTAACTGCTTCATGTTGACGTTGTTTTTGAGCTTCTGGACCTGGACTTTTGGAGTTGTCCTTTACACCATTTCTCTTTTTTTGTCATTTGGACTTCTTCGAGGCACTTCGGGTTCGCCTTTTTTTTTTCTTTCTTTATCCTTGACTTTGCCTTTGGGGTTCTTGTGTTTCCCGGTTTTGGGCTTCGAGAGCTGTTTTGATGTGAGCTCTTTTGATCCTGTGTCACTTTGGGACCATTTACGGATCACTTCGTCATGCTGATAGCGGCATTGCTTCTTCGGACTGATGATGTTATCCGAGAGTCGGCTCCTTGCTTCCTTTGGTCACCGGGTCGACATTCATCATTGGCTGGGTTATTTTGTGGGCTCATAATATCGAAAAGGGATATATGAAAGGCTCAGGGGGTGCCTAGGGTTTAATGTCAGGGTTTACAAGCTTTTGGCTATGTGGTGCTGTACCTAGGTGCTTCGTCATTCCTGATAGTTGTATATCCGTTCTTTGTTACTTTTCACAGGTCTAAGCGTAAATTTACAAATTATCTCCTTCGGTCGGAGTTATACCGTTTGCCTCACCTTTGAATGTGGACTCACCGGAGTCGTGTAAAAATGACACGCTCGTTCACTCATGGTTTTTCCACTCAAGACACTCTCGTGAATTTCACTCAGAGACTAGTTCGCACACGTAAACGAAAGATTAAAGATGACGATCCTGAACTCAGATTGCCCCCAGTTTGACCTGGGGTTTATGACAACACTTAAACAGATGTGGATTTGGAATGCTTTGTGGGTTGTTTGGATATTATAGGGTGAGTTGTGGTGTTTGGTTAGGCATGTTCAAATTTTTAGAAACAAGAGACAAGCCGTTCCATTGCATAGTCAGAAAATGATTGCTTCGTGATCCTTAAAAAACTATTTTGTTTTCCTTCTTTTTTCGATGAATGAAAAATGGTTTGTACAGGAGTTGTGAAAATGGAACTATGATTTTATTTATGAATCATGAAAGAAACGTAAAGATTACAATCAGAGGTGACTGAAAACTAACTAATAAGCTACTAGGAAAATTTGAAGATGCAAGAAAACGATCTGCACACTTAGAAAAATTGGACTCCTTGCTCGAGGAGGTCTTGAATCTTGTGCTTCAATGCTCGGCAATTGTCAGCAGAATGGCCAGGCAACTGATGGTAGTGGCAGAATTGATTAAGATGCCTCCCCAAATGAGTGGTTCCTGGCCGAGGGGCCAGGGGCTGTAGCAGGTTTCTCTTCTGAAGCTCTTCAAACGCCTGACTTGGTGCTCGGCCAATGTTGGTGAATCCCTTTGCGATGAGTCTCGGCGTGGTAAGGGTATTGTCCTAAGGTTTTGATGCGGAGATCTAGGTCGTTGAACCATATTCACTTCTGGGAAACTGCTTTGAGCGCAAGCTACTGTCTGAAGATAAGCCTTTTCTGGTCCTGGCTTAGATAATTTGGAGCCACTGCCGGAGTTTCTTGAGCACTCGAGCTCCAAACCTTCCTTATGAATCCTTTCCTCTAGAATACCGACTTGTCCCATCAACATGTCCAAACTCGGAAAGTACATAAATTTTAGCTCATGGTTGTGTTGTTTTCGCATGTTCTCAATTATCATGCGGATTTGCTCCTGCTCGTCCATTCTGGTAGGCATGGCTGCAGCCTTTCTCCTCCAACGCTTGATGAAGTCAGACATGGACTCACCGTCTTTCTGTCGAGTTCCTGCCAGATCGATTCTGGTGACCTCGAGGTTCTTAGCATACTCGAAATGATTTAGGAAAGCCTCGCAAACCTCCTCGTAGGTTTTGGTATTCATCTTCTGAGTGAGATACCAACGCTGAGGAGTCTCGTCTAGATAGCGTGCGAAAACTTTGGCTTTTTGCATATCGTTGAGCCCCAAGATGGACATTTCTCGGTCGAACATAGCCAAGTGAATCTGTGGATCCGAGGAACCCTTGTACAAAGCGAGTGCAGGCAGCTTCAGCTTTAGGGGAAGAGCAACTTCGGGATACGACGCCGTGGAGAAATAATCGAAGCCAGCTGGTTTGTTGGTTTTCTCTATGCGCTCAATCCTTTTCAAAACCCTTTTGACCTCTGCAGCTAGCTGGTTGTCAGGAACATCCTTCCCCATACGTGTTTGAGGATCTTGGGCCCTAACAGAGTCAATCTCGATGTAATTACGATTAAGATTTTCATCCACAAGCTTTTCCAGAGTGTGCTGGTTTGTCTCCTGGAGATTAGCCTTACTCCTCAGTTCCTCGACAATGGACTCCAAGACCTTGTACCCTTGCAGCACAGCGGCCAACTGGGCCTCGGTGTTGATCGGATTTCCTCCTTCTGCCATATCTGGATTCGGGCTTGCCTGTTTCCAAGAAGTCCATTATTAGCTAACAAGAGGAAGTGGGTTGAAAGACACTAAGGTGATAATGACACTTCACAAGGTAGATCGAAACAGGCTTAGGCTGAAAGCAAGTGGGCCAAGATACCCAGGAAATGAGGTGCTTGGGCTGAAGTATCTCTCAGGCTATGAACTGGAATTTGGACTGAAATGTAAACAGATGGCTTTGATTGGGCCTGAGAGGTGACACCTAGATCTAGGGTTTGGGCTAGGGCCCGGATAAGAAGTCTACCTAGTCTAGAATGAGCCCTTGGGCCGGAATGTGTTTGGGCCTGGAGTAAAGCACATGGGCTGGAATGGTCCCTAAATCACAAATGGGCCCAACTTTCTTTGGGCCAGAGAAGATGGTTGCTAAGCAGAAAAAGATTTTGTTTCGGGACTTGTGAGTTATTTCGAGTTCAGATGGATTTCCTTTTTATGGGCCTAGAACTAATTGGATAATTCAAAATGGGCCAGAAGAGAAATCACCTAAGTCTAAGCTTTTGGGCCGAAGCCCGAACGACTCACATGTTAAACCAAACAGGGCCTCTGGGCCGCAAACAAATAGAGCTGCCAATTCGTTTTGGGCTAGGTTGATGTAGGAGAAGTTCCTATCAATCTCTAGGCTGGGTAGTGGGCCGATCATACAAGCAAACAAGGCCCACACAAATTCAACATGTCCTCACTAGACGTTTAAGTCAAACCGGGTATGGATCGATCCGGAGAGGTGCTTGGGGCGCGGGCCCAGGTCACCACAAAGGAATAGGGCTTGTACGCTATTCTCTTTGGGCTTCCCCACTCTTTTCACATCACCTGAAGGTGTGCGTCTACGGTCGGGTCTTTGACTGACCAAACAAAGGGCTAGGTAAGGGCACTGCCAGGAAGACGCTTGGGGCTAAAGCCCAGGTATTAAGGGGGTGTGGTTAGACGACACCCTCCTCTTTTCCCCCCTTATTCACATCACCTAAAAGGTGTGAGTCCCTGACAGGGGACCCTCAAATGGGTCCCGGGGTGAAATTGGTTTGTGTGGACCCTCGCTCTCATATGATGCCAAGGTGCAGAAAATTAAAGTGCGCACGAAGGTAAACAAACAGAGTAATAAAGCCATAAATAAACATTTTCGAGTTAAGCCCTCTTTCTTAAAATTAAACAAGTTAAAATTAAGAAGTTTGTCCCCAGCAGAGTCGCCAGTCTGTGAGCCTCGATTTTAAACCCTATCCTATGTTGATTAAAGTTGATTAGGATCTAGTCGGGTTTTAGGTCCACTTATAACCTAAGATTAATAACTATGTCATATAACAATAATTATTAAAACCTAAGCTAGCTCACTGGAACCTATTGCGTCGCCACCTAATTTTACCTAGAGTAAATTAGGAAAGGAGAGTTCGGGTTCGGGGGCTTGATATTCGACTTAGTTAGGGTTCAATTACTTTCATTACCCCTAGAAGTCGTTTTTCCTCTACTTAGTTTAATTACGGCTTATTACGAGTCGTTTTAAGCTAAGTGCGCGAGCTTCTGTTTTTTTTTTTGTTTTTTAGCATTTTTTGACTGAAAATAAAGTGAAAGTTGAAATTACCTAAACTAGGGTTTCGGAGGCAGAATTAGGTCAAATTTTGTTTCCGTCCGTAGCCACGGACCTAATGTCCGTAACCACGGACCCTAGTTAATCTATGTGAAAATAAAAGTCGAATTAAACAGAAAACAAAAAATTTGAAAAGTCCGGGGCCACGGACAGGATGTCCGTAGGCCCGGACATAGTTTAACAAAACCTAAATTTTTAAAATTTTAAAATCCCGCCGCCGTCCGTGGGTGTCCGTGGCCACGGACAACCCGTCCGTGGTCCCGGACCATAGGTCCGGGATCCCGGACCACCCACGGACGGGGGTTTTATGGTGGTTCCCGAAGGTGTTTTCGGCTCAAAATTTATGCACGTGTAGCCTGAAAGGTGTACAATTCGTTAGTAATTGAAGATTGCAGTTTGAAGTCGAATTATGTACGAAACTTGGCGAACAACAAGGCAGAAACAAAAGTAATTAGCAATACAGAAGCGTAAAAAGGTTAGTTTGAACCCAAAATTTGACAGAGAGTTAATAAGGTCGTGGAGAGTTAGAAAAGTAGAATTGCAACCTGTTTTACCTTCGAATTTAGGAGGATTCTTCACGTCGGGATTCTTCGGAGGCCTCGTTGATGGCGGATCCAGAAGAACTTCGAACCCAGCTTCTGACTCCTTGTTTTCTTGATGTTCTTCACGTTTTGGTGCTGTTTTGGTGGGGGTTTGATGATGGATGATGTTGTGGGAGTTGAAAAATGTGTTTTGGTGTTGATTTTGGTGAGATTTCGGTGTTTGATCGTGGCTCTGGGGTTCAAAACGTGGAGAGAGAGAGACGGCTGCCTTTGAGAGTCTAGGGTTCTTGAGCTTCTTCTTTGATCATGGGATAAGGTTCCTTATATAGACCTCTTTAAAGATAGAAAAATCCGGTAAAAACCGAGATTTACCGACGTTTTAGCTCAAGGGCTTCCAAAAGGAATTTGATTATGAAATTTCACACATGGGTAAAGGATGATATTTCTGATTTTTCTAAAGTGGAATCGAATTTTTTGGATATTGGAATATTTTTAAATTCAATTTCTCGTCAGATTCAATCAGAAATTGCTAGAAAATTATTGGAAATTCGAAAAATCAAAATTCCAACGCCATTATGCTTAAAATGTCATCCTCTATCTTGGGTAAAAATTTCAAAGCATTTTGAATTGATTTGACCCTTATTTGGAGGAGAGAGAAAGCCTGTAGGGGGCTTAGGAGCCTTGAAAAATTACGAAAATGGCCCTGGAGATGACTAAGCTGTCCCTAGCACTCTGAAATGTGCCGACCGATCTGGGAACCCTCACTACTAGCCTATTAGAAGAGACTCTCCTCCGGGGGGTTGAAATTTTGGGTATAACATCCGTACTACGGTCAGCAGTGTAAATCAAACAAGAGCTAAAGATTACCATGAAGGGTTGAAGTTAACTAACTCAGTTAAGTTAACGAGACTAAAAGGATTAGTGAATTCCTTTCAAGGAAATGTTTAAGAGTCAGGAGGTGCGAAGTGCATTAACTGTAATGTAAAGACGTTGTATATATCTTAAGGATCCTCAGGGAAAAACATGATAGCTGGAACGGAGACCCAGCCTATGCATGACAAGGAAGATGCCTGATGTGGACACATTAGCGTGCAATGAACGGGATGAAACTCCTAGAATGAGTACCTACACTACCAGGAAATAATGATCTTCACAGAAGGAGATAAAAGCCAGTTAAGAACGCAAGCGGCGTGGCTAACGGAATGTACCAATAAGTGCAAGCCAAATGTAATGGCATATTTTAACAACACCCAGGAGCAATCCTTGAGGGGTAATTGGATTAAACATTGTTGGATGAAGCAATATAATTGAAACGCAAGAGTTGAAACAAATACTCGGATTAAATGCTGAAGATAACCTACTTAACAGTAAGACCCTAAGTTGCCAAATAGACAACTTGGAAGGAATCGTGACAGTAAGGCTTATAAGCCACAACAACTTGTGTTGTGTAAATGTGTTCGGTTGCAGAAGTGTATGTTATATAAGTAAGTTAAGCGGATAACGAACACTGCTTAAAGTGTGGGGATACCTCTTGATATGTGAGACCACAACAGCGGTAGTTATGTGAACAGAGTTCAGGGAATGCGTTAAGGGTTGACCATATTGTCGTTAGCCAAGAATGAAGTGAGTAGGATTAAATCGAAAAGAGTTGTACCAGTTGTGGAGACTGAAAGAGTGATAAGCTTAATGGCAACCACCATAGGTGTGGAATGCTAAATGTGTGATGAACAACGCTCAAGGAGCATAAAGACTCGAAGCATAGAGTGTTCAGCAACCAGCCAAATAAGTGGCAAGACACACTGTAATGGCGGAAGCTAATACAATAGCTGATGCAATGTAAGTTGATGTTGTAAAAGGAAAAAGGATACGGTTTGCAATAAGAGACCGTTGTATAATTATTGTTAAGTGATGATAGGACAAATAAGTGGAGTTATGAGTTAGACCCAGTAGAGAGACAACGGTAAGTGATAGTAAAAGAACCGAGCAGTAAGCCGGTGGCAAGTATTATGTGATAAGAATTTCAGTGAAACACAGTGGAAATTCCTAATTGCTATCGCATAAGAGATTTACTGTCAGGAGTTTACGCCTCTGCACTCTGTATGACTGAGTGTTTTGGTATTGCACTTGCGTAGTAATGATCAAGTGGGATAGCTAGGATTTGGGGAAATGTTAATTGTGGTGGATGTAGAAAGTAACCTATAATACTATAATGATCAATGCATAGGAAATGCAAGGTCATACCAATGGAAGAGTACTTGTACGAAACCAAATGTGGAGGTATGGTTAAGAATAAGTGATAAAAGTGGCACTAAATACCTAATGTCGGTATGAAATATACCTCAGGTGTGGGAAATAACCGAGAGAGCACTACACATCAAGTAGTAGCTCAATCTCAACCGACAGTAAGTCAGTAGAAGCAAGTCAATCATTGTGAATTACATAGTAGTTTACACTGTAAGCTATTAGAGAAGTGGATGGAAAGTTTTGAAACCCACCGAATTCGCTCAGGGTAAGAGATACCATGCGTCGGTTGAGAAACCATTCTTACCAAGAAAAGGGTAATACATTGGAGATGTACACTACAGTAACAGTAATGAATGGGGCAAACTAGCCCTATAATTATCAAAGTGCGCAGCAGAAACTGGTGAACCAGTGATGCAAATGTTGAATGCCAATAGTGAATATGAATGAATGGCTAGTTAGCAATGCCTAGAAACCTCACAGGCCAGGACCGAAATCGGTTATGAGTTAGATAAACTCCAAAGAGAATTCTTGGTCTAGAGACAAAACCGCTAATATGGTTAAGATCCTCTAATCAGAACACATTGTATAACAGACCGCGTGGAAGTTAAAACACTTCACGATGGCAGAACATTTTAAGCTAATGTCAGTGATTGATTACGTGGGCATAATCCCTTTTAAGGGGGGTAGAGCGTAGAGCCGATTAGTGTGTTATTACAAGTGTACGTGAACTATGTTGTGCATAGCACAAAAATGATTGCTATGATGGTGGCGCGTGTGTTAAACATACGCATTCATTCGTGGTTAAATTTGTGGTAATTGCGCACAGAAGATGCGAATACCATTGTGGGAAGTGTGTTTATTTTGTTAACAGTGGTGTGTGAGAGTACAAGTGGAAGGGAGTAAAGAAACTCCCGAGGAACTAAAACCCCGACGGTGCATAAATGTAACCATGTATTGTATTTTGATAAAAAAATATAGTATATATATACAGTGTTGTGATTTATGAAGGGGTATGAGACCGACATAGAACCTAGTGAGAATTAAATTCCCTAGGTAACTTGAATTAAGTTGGATTTGGTTGATGATTGATAGACGGAGTTCTATCCCTTAGAGATGTAATGGTTATGGCTAGAAGGATTTAAAGATAGAAAATGGGATATGCTTGAATTAGTTGTTGGTTGAAAATGAAGTGAGAGGTGAAACTTGATTATCATGAGATCAAGGGAAGCCGAACACAAATTGGGGTGGAAAGATAGTTCAACACTGATGCTGATCACATCAGGGTTGGGTTACTCTTGAAGCTCCCTGTAAGTGGTCACAAACAACCACGTTAAGAAAGATACAAGGAGCATGAGTTGAACTTGGAGTTGAATTGCGTTTTCAAAAAGGTTTTTCAAATGGCATTTCCAAACAGCCGATTCAATTTTGAATAAAGGATTCTCTTATACACTTAACCTAGTAAAGAATATTTTGTAGTGCTTGCTCACGAGCTGAGGACTTATGAGCCTTTGTCTTCGGACCGGTGACATGAGAAGTATATTTTAAAAATGTATGTGATTGTTTTGACCTCCCAATGAAACGGGGACCAGAAGGTGTCCATCGCGACCGGGTTCTGCGGGATCACAGTGTATATGTACTCAACATGGGACTCGAGCCCATGGAGAGATGGAAAAGGTATTTCTGTGTGATATACATGCTAAGACATGTTGTGTGGTATGAGTAAGAAATATTATTTCAGACCTATGAGTCTAACTATTGTTATGTTACCCAGACCTAAGAGTCTAAGGGTTGTTATGTAAGTGTAATGTTGATTAGGTACCCGGACTGTTGAGTCTGAGGTTATCATGTAAGTGTGTTACGATATGGTTTTGCATGGATGTGGATATGTTGCCCGGACCGTTAAGTCCGAGGTTGGATGTAAAGAGTGTTTTGGTAAAGAAGTTATTTGAAAGTAATTCCCGTATTCTAATCCAATGATGCGTGGAAATGTGAACTTCGACGAGGACGAAGTCTTTTAAGGGGGGTAGATTGAAATACCCCAAACCTTGGTATGTTGTTTAAATGTTTAAATATGTTATAAAGGATAAAAAGTGCCTTAGGAACATCAGTGTATGGTTTAAACCATAGTTAAAACACAAAAAACACTAAGACACGGTGTGAGCAAAAACATGCTCTAAGCTTGGAGTGAACTTGGTTAGGACCCAAAGAGCCTAACAAGATTTGATAATATTTAAATATGATTTTATAAGGCTAATTAAGTCCTTAGGAAACCTGGTAGACAATGAAACCAAACAAACACAAATAAGTACCTTAAGGTCAATATGGGCTAAAATGTGCTCTAAGCTTGGGATAAATTGTATAAGACCTAATGGTCATACCTATATCTTATAAATATGTTAATGTCATATTAAATCAACTACCAAAGAAAACCAAGCTTGAAAACAAGTTAAAACACAAAATGTGCTTTAAGGAGTCTTAAAGCACGTTTTTGAAAAATTGTCTTGTAAATGAGTTTGAATGGCTAAATGTCCATAATTACTCTTAAATAATATGTGTACTATATAGTATCACATTTGGATGTCTATATGAAATACCCCAAACCTTGATATGTGGTTTAAATATCAAATTATGGTATGTAAAGGCTAAAAAGTGCCTTAGTAACATCAGTGAACAATTTAAACCATAATAAATGCAATAAAGCATAAGACCACAGTTTGAGCAAAAACATGCTCTAAGCTAGAGTGAACTGGTTAGGACCCAAAGAGCCTACCAAGATTGATAACATTTAATTATGATTTAATAAGGCTAAATAAGTCCTTAGGAAACTTTGGTAGACAATGAAACCAAATAAACACAAGGTAATACCTAAAGTCAATATGAGCAAAAATGTGCTAAGCTTGGGATGAATGTAGAAGACCTAATGGTCATACCTATACCTTATTTGTATGTTAATGAAACATAAAATCAATTACTAAAGAAAACCAAGCTTGAAAACAAGTTAAAACACGAAATGTGCTTTAAGGAGTCTTAAAGCACGTTTTTGAAAAATTGTCTTGTAAATGAGTTTTGAATGGCTAAATGTCCATCATACTCTTTAATTAACATGTGTACTATATAGTATCACATTTGGGTGGCCATATTAGTGGGAAATCAAAAATTTCACTTCTATGTGCCTTGTTATAGGTGAATAGTGATTTTTATAACTAGTTTGTAACATATAATGTTATAAGTGATTAAGTTGGTCAACAAAGACCAAAACACCTTCTAACCATATGGGGCCGGTTTTTATGTGGTGACTCACCACCATGAGCTAGTAAAAATTAAAGAAAGAAGGAAAAGTAAGTAAAAAGTAGAAGTTACCTTTATAACATGTAAATATCTTTCAAAAGCAATTCCAATCTTCATTCTTTCTTTCCCACTCACACCCACGTAGCCTTCTTCATCTTCTCCCAAGCTCCATCGGTTTTGCTACAGCAAACCATGCCATTCTCCATCTTCTTTCACTTATATCTTCTAGCCCTTGGCCAAATCAAATTCCAAGACCATATTGTCTTAGTTAGGTCAAGCTCTACACTTCCCTCTTTTTAAATCTTCAAGAACTCAATTTTGGTGCCATGGAGATTCACCATTGAAGGAGCTTGAGCTCATTTTTCACATATTCTTGTTCTCCTTTGCTTCAAGGTAAGGAAACTCAAAGAAAATCCATGTTTCCTCCATGTTTTCATGTTGTCCGAAAAATTCACCTCACCATGGTGTTTATCTTGCCTGCTCTAGCTTCATTTGAATCTTCCAAGGGCTAGGAGGAGTCCTCTCTTGAACTTATTCAAGTTCTCTTCCAATTCCAAGGTAAAACAATTACCTTAATGTGTTAAAACAATGTATGTAACTAGGGTTTACAATGAGATGAAGCTTAAAGCTTGAATACTCATTATGTTGTTTGTACAATGTATAGAACTTGACAAGGAATCAAGTACCCCACCGGTTTGTAAGGAAACAAGAAAGAAATTTGTGAGGGAAAAGAGGTAAATATGCTATCTCAATGTGGTTTAAATGCCTTAGGAAAATGAGCTTGAATTGCTTACTAAAATACCTAAGGAGCCAATGGCAAATGAGCTAGTAAAGTGTTCTCAAGGAGACTAGTAAAAGAACATATGTTTTGGTGTATGTATTTGCAGGTCAAAGGCATTATTATGTGGGAAATTCAGTGTTTAAGGTTATGCATTTAAGGGCCTAAGAGCCATGCATTTAAGGGCCTAAGTGCCAAGCAATTTAAGTTATGCACTATATTGTGATGTAGTGCTTAATGTGTGAAGTTTGTGTATAAAATGTGTTTGATGGATTTTAGGTGTTATTGAATGAATTAAGGTGAAAACCTAAGTGTTTGGATGTAGGTATATACTAGAGAAGCTATGGCCAAATTTGGAAAAAAATGTGTGAG
The DNA here is from genome assembly GCA_023374045.1 of Limonium bicolor. Taxonomy (NCBI): domain Eukaryota; kingdom Viridiplantae; phylum Streptophyta; class Magnoliopsida; order Caryophyllales; family Plumbaginaceae; genus Limonium; species Limonium bicolor. The sequence goes on from CM041779.1 coordinate 326,511,543, forward strand.
AAGTTCTAAGTGTTTTAAGTGGTTTTGGTGAACTAGGAAGTGTTATAGGTGAATAAATGTTTACTTGAGAAGAAAACATGTGTTAAGGTGATTTAGATTGAGGCAAGGATTTAGGTGTTGTCTTTGAAGTTCTAGGAATACAATGCGTGTTTGTGAATGTATTAAAGTCTTGAAGGAAGTTGTTTAAGGTTTAGGTAAGGTTAGTGTTCAAGGAATAAGTGATGTTTAGGTATGATGTGAAAAAGGAGATTTAGTTAGTAAGAAAAGAAGTTGAGAGGTGATGATAAGGTGTAGAGGAAACACCTTGGTATTGTGGTCATTATAGGTGAAATGCCACCTAGAAATCATAAGGAGAAAACATTGTAGGTGTTAGGAATTTTGTGGTGATATAAGTAAAGGTTTAAGGAATTAGGAAAAATAGTTTTGTGAGTGTTTAAGAATATCTTAAGGGTGTGTTTGAAGTGCCAAATGATGTTAGAACACATTAAGAGGCCTTAGGAGAAGTTTGGTGAAGATTTGGCAAAGTTTGGGTAAGTTTAGAAGGCGACCGACCCAGGGGCCGACCCAGTTTGTGGGTCGGTCGAGCCTCTGTTAAATGTTAGGAAAGTGTTCGGTAATGGTCCGACCCAAAAGGGTGGGTCGGACATGGGTCGGTCGGTCAAGTTTCAAAGGTGGAAAAATGTTCGCACATGGACCGACCCAGAAAGGTGGGTCGGACGTGGGTCGGCACGGTCATGTTTGTAAGGAAGTAAAAGGGGTGTAATGGACCGACCCAGTTGTGGGTCGGTCGGTGGGTCGGTCGGACCAAAAACATGGTTTAAGGTTATGAAATGATATGTGATGATGGGGATTAGGTAATGATGTTATAAGGATGTTAAGGACATGTTAGGGGAGTTTTAATGACACCTAAGTGGGTTAAAAGTTGTATTAAAATGTGAGAGTAAAACAAGTTAAAAATGTTAAGTGATGTAACTAAGTTAACGGGGAAAAATTAAGCATTGACATTAAATGATCAAGCAAACCCCGATGTTAATAAAAACACATGTGATGTTAACAGTTGTTCGAGAATCGCTCGAGGAACATAAGTGGACGTGATAAAGTGGACTCCGGTGACAGGTATGGTTTTCTTGCAACCTGCGTCCTACCGGATTACACCGGCTTGTATGCCAATGTGTTTTTCTGTATGTTTGCCACATTGTAAGATAAAACATGTAATGAGTTTACAGTAATTCATATATGTGGCGTGTTCAATTCCGATACCATTTAACCTCGGCAGTGTTAACCTTAGTTAACTGAGTCTAGGATCACTTGAGAGTTCGGTATTCGGAGTAAACGACCCGAACCATGGGACGTACTAACCACGGCTATGCGTGTGTTAATTGTGTGTTATGTGTTGTGAATGTAGGGATCTCCCTTGTGTGTTTAACCCAGTTGTAATACTGTATGTGTGTAAGTGTGGTAGACTCCATAGTGGGGTTCTAACTATTACCTAAAGTGAGTATGTACTAACAGTAGTGAGGAATCCGGTTTGGCCGGTCGCGCGTTGTTTGGGAGAGGGTATCCTTTTTAGCCTTAC